>CM028760.1:25546097-25909172 GCA_016801395.1 Leptodermis oblonga
TAAGTAGCGAGCTCGTATATTACTCTGACTCACTCGAAAATTCAGAGAACTAAATTAACTAACCTAAGCTAACTTAATTGAGAATTTCAAACCAAGTGTGAGGAAAGAGTTTGAAACATACGAATTAATTAGGTAGAGCAATTAACCTAATTAGCTAAGTTTCATGCAATATGTAAACTACAAGCATGCAAATACATAAAGAAATAAAGGGATGGTACTCAAAACACTTAGTTTTATGATCTGAATACGTGAATATTATTGATGCACGGCTGCCCTTTCATAGACTAAGGGATAGATGAAAAAGTCATAAAAAGAATAAGGAAAAGAAGTAGAATTGGAAATCAATCAAGTGGGGAATGGTAAAAAGAAAAGGTAAGTTTCGGTCACCTTACTTCTTTAGGGTAGCCGAAATTACAACTTGAAAATAATAAGGAAAGAATAAAAATCCTACTCCCAAAAAGGAGATCAAGAAGGAGCCCTTTTTGGAAACTAACAAAACTAAGAGTAAAAAGAACCCTAACACTTAACTTTTAATCCTAGCGACTTAAAAGAACCCTAGCCCTTAACTTGTAACCCTAGTTACTTAAAATAACCCTAGTCCTTAATTTGTAACCCTAGCTCCTTCACTTGGCCGTGTGGGCTTCCTGGGCTTCCTTGGGCTAGCCGAATTTGTGGAGTGGACTCCATGAGTTGGGTCGGCCCAATGTTGATGTCGCATTATGGAAAAATGTAGGGAACTTCAAGAAATATTTCTTTAAAGTCCAAGAACCTTCCGGCATCTTCAAGAACATCAAGAAACAACATTCTTCTTCATTGTGGATTGGAGAATTGCGCCTCTTCTTCAAGAATGGTTAGGAGCGTCACAATTTGAACCTTTCCGTCTTTCTGCTCCAAGGCGTTTGCTTCTACTATCACTTTGGCGTCCTTTTGGCAAGCTTGGACAAGGTTGTTGAGTGTCTCTCGAACCTTCTTTGCTCTGCTTTTGGTCATCGGCCCAGTGATCTTTACAAGTGGATCCCTTTGATATGGACTTGGATCATGAAGCATTGTTGGACCACGATGTAGAACTCGAACCTCCTCAGCTTCTCCGGAATCACTTGCTTCTTGACTTGTTGCTGGCGTTTGGATGCCCTCATCATTTAGCTTTTAAACAAATAATGCAACGAGTGCAAACATGCTGTACATCTTTTCGCATATGAGGCCAATAAAAATTTTCCTGTAACACTTCAAGTGATTTATGCACACCAAAATGACCCATAAGACCCCCATTGTGAGCTTCACGCACCAGTAATTCTCTAGTAGAACTACGAGGGATGCAAAACCTATGTTCCCTAAACAAGAAACCATCCTGTCTATAGTACTTATGGAATGCACCAGATTCACATGCTTTATACAAATCCGAAAAATCACTATCAGAAGCATACAAATCTTTGAGATATGCGAATCCTAGCAAAGAATGATCTAAAACAGCCAGAATTTCATACCTGCGAGATAGCGCGTCAGCAACCAGATTATCTTTACCTTTCTTATACTTAATAATGTAAGGAAAAGTTTCAATAAAATTAAGCCATTTAGCATGACGTCTATTTAATTTATTCTAACCCTTTAAGTATTTAAGAGACTCGTGATCACTGTGTACAACAAATTCTTTGGCCATTAAATAATGTGACCAAGTTTCAAATGCACGGACCACTGCATAGAGCTCCTTATCGTAAGTTGGATAATTTAAGGCAGCCCCTTTTAACTTCTCACTGAAAAAGGAGATTGGCTTGCGTTCCTGCATTAAAACTGCGCCAATTCCTATACCTGATGCATCACACATTAGTTCAAACACTTTATCAAAATCAGGTAATGCTAAAACAGGTGCATGAGTGAGATCATGCTTAAGGACCGTAAAGGCGTTTTCCTGAGAAAGATAACTTCCGAAACACAGAAAGTACATTTCTGCATCTTGGCATACAATTGATTAGCACGCAATTCAATTAATACCAAGCGAATATGTTCTACATGCGATTTTAAGCTTGTACGCATTAGGTCCAATTTTGGAAACAATTTGAAAAGGTCCATCGCCCCGGGGATGGAGTTTTGTCCTTCTTGCAGCAGGGAATCGTTCCTTCCTCATGTGAACCCAAACCCAGTCGCCTGGTTCAAAGTTCACAGCCTTGCGCCGTTGGTTTGCATTGGCGGCGGCTTTGGCGTAGGTTTTCTCCAGGTTTGCCCGAACTTTGGCATGTATGCGCTGCACAGTTTCAGCTTTCTTTGCGCCGTCGAGATTAACCTGTTCCTTTAGAGGCAAAGGGATGAGATCCATAACCGTCAAAGGAGTAAAGCCGTAGGCAACTTCAAATGGACAGAACCCTGTTGAGGAGTGCTTGGTTATGCTGTATGCAAACTCTGCAACCGGCAAGATTTCTTCCCAACGCTTGAGATTCTTCTGAATTAACGCCCTAAGGAGATTGCCAATGGTGCGGTTGGTGACTTCCGTCTGACCATCCGTCTGTGGATGACGTGTAGTTGAAAACAGTAGTTTTGTGCCGAGGCGGGACCACAAAGTCATCCAAAAGTAACTCAGAAATTTGACGTCGCGATCTGAGACAATGGTGCGCGGTATTCCATGCAACCGAACTATTCCCTGAAAGAACAATTCCGCCACATGTCTGGCATCATCTGATTTCCTGCAAGGAATAAAGTGTGCCATTTTAGAAAACCGATCAACAACGACAAATAAAGAATCATTACCTCTTTGCGTCCTCGGAAGACCTAGAATAAAATCCATTGAAATGTCAGTCCAAGGCAAAGAAGGAATAGGCAAAGGCGTGTAAAGTCCATGGGGTTTAGATGTAGACTTAGCTTTCAAACAATTAATGCAACGAGTGCAAACATGCTGTACATCTTTACGCATATGCGGCCAATAAAAATGCTCTTGTAAAACCTCAAGTGTTTGATGCACACCAAAATGACCCATAAGACCCTCATTGTGAGCTTCACGAACTAGTAATTCTCTAGCAGAACTACAAGGGATGCATAACCTATTTTCCCTAAACAGAAACCATCATGTCTATAGTACTTATGGAATGCACCAGATTCACATGCTTTATACAATCTGAAAAATCAACATCAGAAGCATACAAATCTTTGAGATATGCAAATCCTAGCAAAGAATGATCTAAAACAGCCATAATTTCATACCTGCGGATAGAGCGTCAGCAACCAAATTATCTTTACCTTTCTTATACTTAATAATGTAAGGAAAAGATTCAATAAAATTAACCCATTTAGCATGACGTCTATTTAACTTATTATGTCCTTTTAAATGCTTAAGAGACTCATGATCACTATGAACAACAAATTCTTTAGCCATCAAATAATGCGACAAAGTCTCAAACGCGCGGACCACTGCATAGAGCTCCTTGTCGTAAGTTGGATAATTCAAGGCAGCCCCTTTTAGCTTCTCACTGAAATAGGCAATTGGCTTGCATTCCTGCATTAAGACTGCGCCAATTCCTATACCTGATGCATCACACATTAGTTCAAACACTTTATCAAAATCAGGTAATGCTAAAACAGGTGCATGAGTGAGATCATGCTTAAGAACAGTAAAGGCGTTTTCCTAAGCTTGCCCCCACACAAATGGAACATTCTTTTTGCACAAATCATTGAGAGATGCGGCTTTAGTGGAAAAATCCTTCACAAACCGTCGGTAAAATCCAGCCAAACCATGGAAAGATCTCACCTGTGCGGCCGAGGTTGGTGTGGGCCACTCCCTAATGGCTTTCACCTTGGCATCATCAACTTTGACACCATCCTTAGAGACTACAAAACTGAGAAAAACAACTTTCGGAACACAAAAAGTACATTTTTGCATCTTGGCATACAATTGATTAGCACGCAATTCAATCAAAACCAAGCGAAGATGTTCAACATGCGATTTTAAATCTCTTGAATAGATCAGAATATCATCAAAATAAACCACAACAAATTTCCCTATGAACTTTCTAAGCACATGATTCATTAATCTCATAAAAGTACTAGGTGCATTTGTTAGGCCAAAGGGCATGACTAACCACTCATACAAACCAAATTTAGTCTTAAAAGCAGTTTTCCATTCATCCCCCTCCCTCATGCGAATTTAATGATAGCCCTGTGTAAGATCTATTTTTGTGTAAATTGTTGAACCATACAAATCCTCTAACATGTCATCAAGCCTAGGGATAGGATGCTTATACTTGATTGTTATCTTCTTTACAGCTCTACAATCAACACACATTCTCCATGTACCATCTTTCTTAGGGACAAGAATTACAGGCACAGCACAAGGACTTAGAGATTCCCTTACCTGACCGTTAGCTAAAAGCTTGTCGATCTGCCTTTGCAACTCCTTTGTTTCCTCCGGATTAGCTTTGTAGGCAGGTCGATTTGGAATAGGTGCGCCAGGTATGAAGTCGATTTGATGTTCAATCCCACGCAGAGGCGGCAACCCCTGCGGCATCTCGTCTAGAAAGACATCGTTGAATTCCTGCAACAAACAATCAACTTCTAAAGGGATATCCCGAGGGATATCTTCAGGGTTAGCACAAGTATCTTTACATACTAAAACTAGTACACAACCATTGTTATCTAACACCTGTCCTATCTCCCCTACTGTAGCGAAAAAGCTACTCTTAACTTCTTCCTGTTTAGGCTTATCAGAGTTCGCCTTACTACCCGTTACAAGTTCTTTCCCCTTCCCCTTATCCAGGCGCTTTTCAGCTTCCCATTTGGCGATGGCGTCCTTCATGCGGATTGCTTCTGAATGCACTTCGTTAGGTGGCATAGGGAGGAACGTGTGGATCTTGCCCGCCTGGCAAACCGAGTAAGTGTTGGCGACCCCATCATGCGTTGCCTTCAGGTCAAAGAGCCATGGTCGTCCGAGCAGAATGTGACAAGCCTCCATTGGCAAAACATCACATAAAACAGTGGATTCGAACTTACCGATAGCATATGGTACGCTTACCTGCTTGGTGACTCTGTAGCCATCGAAGCTGTCGAGCCATTGGAGCCGATAAGGACGTGGATGATTGAGTATGGGGAGCTTCAGTTTTTCAACCATATATTCGCTGGCCACATTGGTGCAGCTCCCTCCATCAATAATCAGAACACACAACTTCCCATTTACCTTAGTCCTGGCGTGGAAGATGTTTGTCCGTTGAGATGTGTCCTGGACAGCAGCTGTAGTCAGGTTGCGAGTAACTAAGTTCTGATTGGGATCTTCTTCAATGAACTCGAATTGCTCCATCGGTGCAGACGGAGTGCTGTCAGTTAACTCCTGCAAGGGGTCAACAGTTTGATCTTCTTCTTCATCCTCTTCGGAAATGTACTCACCATCTTGCCCCAATAAGACCTTCTGGATGTTAGGGCAATCGCACATGTAGTGGCCACGGCCTGAGCATTTGTGGCAAGTGACATTGCTGATGGATTGCCGAGGTGTTGATGGCGTTCTGGATTGGGATGAAGACGAGGTGGTGGCAGGGACTATAGCCTTCCTTTCTGATGTGAACGACTTCTTAGCTGGTGGAGAGTAAACCGGATTCTTTCTCCAAGTCGGTGGGGTGCTGGTAGGCGTCCGGACGGGTGGAACGGTCTTCAGGTATTCCTCCATGACCCGAGCTTTGTGCAACATATCCGTCAGAGTTCTCGTATTCGGAAGTTCAACAGCTAAAGCTATACCCCTGTTAGGCCATTAAGAAAACGAGCCATTGAACCAGTTTCATCTTCCTGTACATTTGCCCTAATTTTGGCCATCTCTAACTTTCTATAATATGCGTCTACAGATAAAGAACCTTGTACAAGAGTATGTAATTTCCTATACAATTCTCTAAAATAATAATCGGGAACAAAAGTTCTACGCATGGAAGTAGTCAAATCAAACCAAGTTAGAGGCGGAGCACGGGCCCGCATTGGACGCGTATTCCTGCGATTGTCCATCTCTTGATTCCACCAGACCAGGGCATAGTCCGTGAAATGTACCACCGCGAGTGGGACCTTCATGTGTTCTGGGATCGCATGAAGCTCGAAGATGTGCTCCATCTTCATCTCCCAGTCTAGGTAATCCTCCGGATTCGTACCGCCGGCGAAGGGTGGAACAGTCGTTTTGCATTGACTGAGACCCTCGAAAGGCTTGGCAGCGGCATTGTTGTCAGGTGCGGCTATATCATCATCTGACTCTGTACGTCGTTGTTCTCGTTCGGTGCGTAATTCAGCGACCTCCTCCGTGAGGGTAGCAAATCGCCCAGAGAGTTGCGCTATTGCAGCCAGTATTTGCTCACTCCCCAAAGGGGCAGAAGCACCTCCTCCTAACATCGGTTAGAAACGAAAACCTGTCTGCTAAGAACAAGGAAAAATGAGTAGTAACCTTACCCCCTTGTCCCCCAAGTGTATCCCACCTAACAGCTACGCACAAACCAGTGTTTCACTCTAGGGTGGCGCCCTTATATTATGTTCACTCAAGCCTTTTTCCACTCTACCTCCAGGTATTGACAAATGTATAAGGCAAACAGTAATTCACACAAAGCAATGACACTTAAGGAAAAAGCACAAATTTTCGAAAATAGACACTTGGTTCTATTTTGATGTTGAAAAATCTTTTCGCAAACGATATTTGTAATATAGTTCAGATAAGAAGTACACAACAAGGAAATTTTGGGGTGAAGCCCCAAATTTCAGAAGAGACGGGTGTGCACAATGACAAAATCCAAACTATAATGTAAGAGTAAATGTTCAGGTCGCTTGAAAAGATAAACTAGCAGTTGAAAGCAGGGCAATTCAAGAATTGAATAGAATCAAAGAAAAAAAAGCAGAGTTGAAACAACTTTAGGAAAGTCCTAAAACTACCCAAAGAAAGATCACCCACCCAATAGGTAATGAAGAAACCAATCCCAGCAAATTATTAATTCTTTCAATATGCAAACAGCTCAAATTGCGATTTTTAAACAAACCCCTAAGTGGCGAAAATTTCTAATATGCAATTTTAAGAAAAGAAAACCCTAGGGCCAGCAAAGTTCAATTTTTGACTCACTAACCAATTACCAGGGATAATCTCAGCAGCACAAGGACACCAAAATCAAGAATTCACTATATTTTCAAGAATTCAAAATAAGGTATCCCAAACTAGAGCATGCAAATTACAATGCGCATATAAGGTGAGCTGCTTAACATCAACCGCAAAAACTCACCAATTTTCACAAAATCAGCACAAGAGGGGTAGAAAAATAGTCGCAAAACCCAGCAATTTAGACGCAAAAACAGCAACACTAAAGCGTCTCTCCAAACCCTAGTGTCGCAAGCAAGGCGACTAAAAATACAACCGAAAACCGAAACCCTAGTTTTAGCCAAAAACCCAAACCCTAAGTTGATTTTTAAAGTCCAAATTTCTTTGTGAATTTCTAACAAGGGATATGCGATTTTAATGTAAGAAAAACAGCTCCAAAACAGTACAAGCTTTTCGCAAAAAGAAGGTAATTTTAAACCCTAAGTTGCGTTTTTCAGTAATTTAAAATTTGGTTCAATTTGTCTAAGGAAATTCCGATTTTAAAACAGTACCAAAAACCGAAATTCCAAGCTTGAAAGAAAAAAAAAAAATTTCCCCAAGAAGATGCGTTCTATATCCAAGAATTTCAAGATGAACAAGACTAACAAGGAAAAGAAAACACCTGATAAAGATTTAGTCGGGTTACTTCGACCTTCTCCAGCCACGAAACCACTCCTAACCTGTCTCTGATACCAATTGATGTGGACGGTTGTACACATGCGGATGAAAGTTGCCCGAAAAGTGTGATTAAGTAGCGTAGCTCGTATAACCTCTATCTTACCCGAAAATAAGAGAACCAAAATAAACTAACCTAAGCTAAGTTTACTTAATGATTTTTGAACCAAGTGTAAGAAAGAGTTGAAACATGCGAAATAATTAGGTAGAGCAATTAACCTAATTAGCTAAGTTTCATGCAATATGTAAACTACACGCATGCAAATACATAAAGCAATAAAGGGAGAGTACTCAAAACTAATAGTTTTTATGATCTGAATACTTGTTTTATTAATGAGGGGCGGCTGCCTATTTATAGGTAAGAACAGCCGAAAAAGTCATCTAAAAGAATAAGGAAAAAGAAGTAGAATTGAAATCAATCAAGAGATTGATTTCCTTTACAATACCAAACCCTGAAAGAGGTGGGTAATGGTAAAAGAAAAGGAAAGGAAATTTCGGTCACCCCTTTTTGTTTAGTGGCAGCCGAATTTACAATTTGAAAACAAGAAGGAAAAGAATAAAAATCCTACTCCAAAAAGGAGATCAAGAAGGAACCCTTTTTGGAAACTAATTAAACTAAGGGCAAAATAGGGAACATGCACAAACCCTTATTTTCCCCCAAACCCTAACCCTTAACTTCCAACCCTAATGACTTAAGCTTGGCCGTGTGGGCTTTTGTTGTGGGCTGGCCGATCCGATTGTTGTGGACTGGACTCCATGGGTTGGGTCGGCCCAATTTGTTGATGTCGCATTATGGAATGGTGTAGGGAGCTTCCGGAATCTTCTGGAATCTCCCGGAATCATTTCAGAATCAAGATTTTCAAGATTCTTCAAGATTCTGCAAAATATGAAATTCAAGAATTTAAGTAAAATCAAGAACTTCAAGAAATGTTTCTTTAAAGTCCAAGAACCTTCCGGTGTCTTCAAGAACTTCAAGAAACAGCCTTCTTCTTCATTGTGGATTGGGGAATTGCGCATCTTCTTCAAGAATGGTTAGGAGAGTCGCAATTTGAACCTTTCCCTCTTTGTTCTCTAAGGCGTTTGCTTCTACTATCACTTGGGCGTCTTGATGGCAAGCTTGGACAAGGTTGTTGAGTGCCTCTTGAACCTTCTTTGCTCTGCTTCTGGTCATTGGCCCAATGATGTCTACAAGTGGATCCCTTTGATATGGACTTGGATCCTGAAGCATTATTGGACCTCGGTGTAGAACCCGAACCTCCTCAGCTTCTCTGGACTCACTTGCTGGTGGACTTGTTGCTGGACTTTGGATGCCCTCATCAGAAACTCAAGGCCGACCTTGAGAACCTAGTCCAAGAGTGTTCCCGACAATCCCAGATGGCATCCGAAGCACAAACCCCTGAAGATAAAGCCCAGAAGAGTCAGAAAGGTAAAATGGTCATTTTACTCACCATTTTCGAAAAGGGGTCTGAATTGAAGAATCATGAAGAAATGAAGAGTTTGTAAAATTTGAGTTTCAGAAATGATTCCGGAAGCTTCCAGAAGCTTCCTACGCTTTTCCCAGACACGCCATTGAGTTTTGGGCCGAATCCCCTTGCAACCCACCTTCATAAATTCGTCCATCCCAGACCACGAGAAGGAGAGGAAATTCCAAAATTGGGAAGCCCAATTGAGAAGCCTAATCCGAAATTGTGAAGGGTTTTAATTAAGGAGTTAGTTTGAGTTTACAACTTAAGTTAATTCTAGTTGTAGTTTTCAATGAGAGCTCCTTCTTAAACTCTTGTTGTATTTTAATTTTATTTCTTATTTTTAAGATAATTTTTGGCTTGAATTATCCAATAATTCACCCGAATTATTATCTCTTAACAAACCTAGTTCCTTTAGGTTTGTTTCTTGTCAAGAGATCAATCTCTCGATTGATTTCTACTTCTTAGTTTTGATTCATTTCTACTTGTTATTTAGTATAGAATTTTGGCTAGATTCACCCTTGTGAAATCTGAATCACTATCATCAACTAAACCTAGTTCTTTTAGGTTTCAGTTTGTAAGGAATCAATCTCTTGATTGAGTTCGAATTTTAATTGCTTTCTACTTCTTTTTATTGAAGAATTCAGCTGGCTATAACTGTAAATAGGGGTCCTCTTCTTCACTTTTCAACACACAATTTTGATTCAAGTAATAGAATAGTATAGTTTTATACTTTTTGAATCATTCTCTTATTTTGAGCTTTCGTAGTTTGCATGCTTTGTGAATTACTATAGGTTTAGAAACTATAGCTTTTTAGGTAATTGCTCTGCCTAGAATGCATGTTTTTGTTTCGACTCTTTTGTTCTTAAACTTGGTTCGATATGCGTGTTTAAAATTAGCTTAGCTTAATTTTAGTAGACTGCCGAATCCGAGGTAGGGATTCTAGAGGTTAAGAGCTGCGTCTCACAATTTCCAAACTTTCCTTGGCAAGTATTCCGCATCGTGAACTCCTGTCCACATCAGATGGGCTTGGGTTGGCCAAACTTAATGTGGAGTGGACTTCAATGGTGGTTTGGCCCAATGGAATGGCGCATGGTGGACTTGTTGTAGGGAGCTTCCGAAACCTTCTGGAATCTCTCAGAATCATTTCAGAATCAAGAATTTCAAGATTCTTCAAGATTCTGGTAAATATGAAATTCAAGAGTTTCAAGAAAATCAAGAACTTCAAGAAACATCTCTTTAAAATCAAAGAACCTTCCGGCGTCTTCAAGAACTTCAAGAAACAGCCTTTTCTTTATTGTGGAGAGTTTGGAAATGCATTGTCTTTCAAGGATGTTTGAATAGCATGACTCTTCTACTTCTCCTGGCATTCTTCTCAAGGGCTTTGCCTTCTGGTTGGCTTTGTGGATTCTGACTCATAACTTGTGTTGTTTTTAGCCTTGGATATCCTCATCATAATGCCTTTGGGATAATTTGTAAGGTTTAAGGTTCACCTTTAAGAATCTTATTGGGAGATTAGGAACAAGGCTTAGGCTTAGAAGTGGATTAGACTTTCCTTTAGGAGGGAAAGTTGAACCACTATAAAAATTGCTTTATGCCTTCAAATATTTTCTTTCATGCTTTACACTTGAACTCACACACAGAGCACAAAATTATTTCCATGTTTTAAATTATTCTTTGAAAAGATTTTCAAAGTTCTTCCTTTTCAAAAGGGTCAAGAACCTAATTCACCCCTCCCCCACCCACCCCCCACCCCCCTCCCCCCTCTCTTAGGTTCATCTTAGGTTGCTATTAGGGAATTTGAATATAAAGGGTCATATGCATATAAAATATATGATAGGATATACACTTCATTATATGTACCTATTATGTGTTATTATTGTGGTAGACATAGTTATCTTTCACCCAAGTATTTTGTTAAGAAAATTATGAAAAAGGTAGAAAGTATGGCAAGTAAAGAAACAAGCTAACCCCCTAGGAGCCAATAAGTGTTGGTTACCAAAATATTGTGCTTGATTTCCTTGGAGGTCCTTAATGCTATTTTGTGGACTAAATCTCAATGAACAAATGCTTCAAAAGTAGCAAGGATAGTTGATTGGAGCCAAAACGGAGAAAAATGCAAAAAAGGCTTCAAGGGAGGTAATGAGCCCATGAATGTTCATTTGAGGTAACATGTATCATCTCTTAACACAAAATTGATTGCTTAGTAAATGCCTTGATGATTATATGCAATTAGAGTTGATTATGATGAACATGTGTGATTTGAGGTCAAAATGATGAACATGTGATATAGAATGCATATTGTGCTTAAATGAGAAAGTTGACTTGTACGTTGACTTCATATTCTTGAATATTTTGATTGAAAACATGTTTTAATGAAGTCTTTAGGACTTTATGAGTATAAGGAAAAATAGTCAGAAGTTTGACTCTTAGACTTCTACATGCTTTGAATTTGAAAAATGGTCTAGTATGCTTAGAATGGCATTTGAAATGTGCTTAGACCAAATGAGAAGTTAAAAGACTCAAAAAGAGATGAGTTAGGCGGAATAGAAAAAAATTGAGAAAAGTTGAAATTTGCCTTGTTGATGAGTCTTTAAGTGACAGAATCCTAAAATGCCATGCTTTAGAGTTAAAATGATGCATTAAGATCTATTTCACATTTGATATCTGACGAGGGCATCCAAACGCCAGCAACAACTCAACAAGCAAGTGAGTCCGGAGAAGCTGAGGAGGTTCGAGTTCTACATCGAGGTCCAACAATGCTTCAGGATCCAAGTCCATATCAAAGGGATCCACTTGTAGACATCACTGGGCCGATGACCAGAAGCAGAGCAAAGAAGGTTCGAGAGACACTTAACAACCTTGTCCAAGCTTTCCATCAGGACGCTCAGTTGATCGTAGAAGCAAACGCCTTGGAGCAAAAAGACGGAAAGGGTCAAATTGCAACTCTTCTAACCATTCTTGAAGAAGAGGCGCAATTCTCCAATCCTCAATGAAGAAGAAGGCTGTTTCTTGAAGTTCTTGAAGATGCCGGAAGGTTCTTGGACTTTAAAGAAACATTTCTTGAAGTTCCCTACATCAATTCCATAAGCGACATCAACATTGGGCCGACCCAACTCATGGAGACCAGCCCACAAGTTCGGCCAGCCCAAGAAAGCCCAAGGAAGCCGCAACAAAAGCTCACACGGCCACTTAATTAATTAGGGTTACCACTAAATTAGTTAGGGTTCTTTTAAGTAACTAGGGTTACAACTTAAGGGCTAGGGTTCTTTTAAGTCGCTAGGGTTACAACTTAAGTGTTAGGGTTCTTTTTACTCTTTTAGTTAGTTTCCAAAAAGGGTTCCTTCTTGATCTCCTTTTTGGGAGTAGGATTTTTATTCTTTTCCTTATTATTTTAGCTTGTAAATTGGGCAATCGCTCAAGAAAGAGGTGACCGAATTCTTCTTTCCTTTTCTTACCATTCCCCACTTCTTTCAGGGTTTGGTATTGTAAAGGAAATCAATCTCTTGATTGATTTCCAATTCTACTTCTTTTCCTTATTCTTTTCCATCACTTTTTCGGCTGTTTACTACCTATAACTAGGGCAGCCGTGCATCAATAATATTGACGTATTCAGATCATAAAACTAAGTGTTTTGAGTACCATCCCTTTATTGCTTTATGTATTTGCATGTTGTAGTTTACATAATTGCATGAAACTTAGCTAATTAGGTTACTTGCTCTACCTAATTAATTCGCATGTTTCAAACTCTTTTCTTACACTAGGTTCGAAAATCTAAAACAAATTAGCTTAGGTTAAGTTCTTTTTGTTTCTCTGATTTTTCGGGTAAGAAGGAGTATTATACGAGCTCGCTACTTAATCACAAGGTCCTTGGCAACTTTAATCCGCATGTGTACAACCGTCCACATCAATTGGTATCAGAGCTAAGGAGTGGTTTCGTGGCTGGAGGAGGTCGAAGTAACCCGACCAAATCTTTATAAGGTGTTTTCTTTTCCTTGTTAGTCTTGTTTATCTTGAAATTCTTGGATTAGAACGCACCTTCTTGGGGGAAATTTTTTTTTCTTTCAAGCTGTGAATTTTCGGTTTTTGTGCTGTTTACCATATCTTGACAACCGAAAATTCTTTAGAAAAATTGCACCAAATTTTAAAGTACTGAAAAACACAACTTAGGGTTTTAAAATCACCTTCTTTTTGCGAAAGGCTAGTGCTGTTTTGGGGCTGTTTTTCTATTAGTAAAATCGTATACCCTGCTGCAAATTCAGAATTAAAATTCGGACTCTAGAAACAAGGTTAGGGTTTCGGATTTTTGGTTTAAATTAGGGTTTCGGTTTTTGGTTGAATTTTTAGACGCTAAACAGCATACAGTTGCGTCTAAAATTGCTGGGCTTTTGCGACTTAATTCTACCCCTCTTGTGCTGTTTTTATTGAAATTGGTGAGTTTTTGCTGTTGATGTTAAGCAGCTCACCTTATTTGCGCATTGTAAAATTGCATGCTCTAGTTTGGGATACCTTGCTTTGAATTCTTGAAAATATATTGAATTCTTGATTTTGTATCCTTGTGCTGCTGAGATTATCCCTGGGAATAGGTTAGCGAGTCAAAAATTGAACTTTGCTAGCCCTAGTGATATGGACGGTTGTACACATGCGGATGAAGTTGCGAAGGACCTTGTGATTAAGTAGCAAGCTCGTATAATCTCTCTAACTTACTCGAAAATAAGAGAACCAAAAGAACTTAACCTAAGCTAATTTGATTTATACTTTCGAACCAAGTGTAAGAAAAAGAGTTGAAACATGCGAATTAATTAGGTAGAGCAGGTAACCTAATTAGCTAAGTTTCATGCAATTATGTAAACTACAACATGCAAATACATAAAGCAATAAAGGGATGGTACTCAAAACACTAAGTTTTTATGATCTGAATACGTGATTTTTATTGATGGTTCGGCTGCCTATTTATAGGTGTAAATCAGCCGAAAAAGTGATGGAAAATAATAAGGAAAAGAAGTAGAATTGGAAATTAACCAAGAGGTTAATTTCTCTTACAATACCAAACCCGAAAAGAAGTGGGTAATGGTAAGAAAAGGAAAAGAAATTTCGGTCACCCCTTTTTGGTAAGTGGTAGCCGAATTACAATTTAAAACAATAAGGAAAGAATAAAAATCCTACTCCCAAAAAGGAGATCAAGAAGGAACCCTTTTTGGAAACTAACTAAAAGAGTAAAAAGAACCTTTAACTTAAAGAAACCCTAACTAATTAAAAGAACCCTAGCCCTTAATTAAGTGGCCGTGTGGGCTTTCCTTATGGGCTGGCCGTGCGGCTTTCTTGTGGGTTTCCTTGGGCTGGGCGAAACTTGTGGGCAGGTCTCCATGAGTTTGGGTCGGCCTAACTTGATGTCGCATTCTGAAAAATGTAGGGAACTTCAAAAAATGTTTCTTTAAAGTCCAAGAATCTTCCGGCATCTTCAAGAACTTCAAGAAACAGCCTTCTTCTTCATTGAGGATTGGAGAATTGCGCCTCTTCTTCAAGAATGGTTAGAAGAGTTGCAATTTGAACCTTTCCGTCTTTCTGCTCCAAGGCGTTTGCTTCTACTATCAACTGAGCGTCCTAATGGCAAGCTTGGACAAGTTGTTGAGTGCATCTCGAACCTTCTTCTCTCTGCTTCTTGATGAGGATATCCAGGGCTAAAACAACACACATTATGAGTCAGAATCTACGAAGCCAACCTGAAGGCAAAACGCCTTGGAGCAAAAAGAAGGAAAGGGTCAACTTGCAACTCTTCTAACCATCTTTAAGAAGAGGCGCAAATCACCAAGTCCTAATGAAGAAGAAGGCTGTTTCTTGAATTCTTGAAGACACCGGAAGGTTCTTGGACGTGAAAGAGACATTTCTTGAAGTTCTTGATTTTCTTGAAAATCTTGAATTTCATATTTTGCAGAATCTTGAAGAATCTTGAAGATCTTGAAAAATCTTGATTCCGAAATGATTCCGGGAGGTTCCAGAAGATTCCAGAAGCTCCCTACACCATTCCATAAATGCGACATCAAATTGGGCCGACCCAAACTCATGGAGTCCATTCCACACCAATTCGGATCGGCCAAGCCCAAGGAAAAGCCCACACGGCCAGCTCAATTAATTAGGGTTACAATTTAATTAGTTAGGGTTGGAAGTTAAGGGTTAAGGGTTTTGGGAAAATAAGGATTTGTGCATGTTTCCTTATTTTGCCCTTAGTTAATTAGTTTCCAAAAAGGGTTCCTTCTTGATCTCCTTTTTGGAGTAGGAATTTTATTCTTTTCCTTCTTGTTTTAAGATTGTAAATTCGGCTGCCACCTAAATTAAGGTTGACCGAAAATTCCTTTCCTTTTCTTACCATTCTCCTACTTCTTTCAGGGTTTGGTATTGTAACAGAAATTAACCTCTTGGTTAATTTCCAATTCTACTTCTTTTCCTTATTCTTTTAGGTGATAATTTCGGCCATCCCTTAGCCTATAAATAGGGGCGGAAACTTCATTAATAAATTAGAGTATTTTAGATCAAAAACTTAGTGTTTGAGATACCTCCTTTTATTGCTTTATGTATTTGCATGTTGTAGTTTACATAATTGCATGAAACTTAGCCTTCTAGGTTGATGAGGGCATCCAAAGTCAACAACACGCAATAAGTCAAACTACAAGTGATTACGGAGATTATGATTCGCATGTTGAACATCTTCGTTTGGTTTTAATTGAATTACGTGCTAATCAGTTATATGCCAAGATGCAAAAGTGTACCTTTTGTGTTTCGGAGGTTGTTTTTCTTGGTTTTGTAGTCTCTGCAGATGGTGTCAAAGTTGATGATGCCAAGGTGAAGGCCGTTAGGGATTGGCCGCAGCCAACTTCGGCCGCCCAGGTTCGGTCATTCCATGGATTGGCTGGATTCTACAGGCGGTTTGTAAAAGATTTCTCCACTAAAGCCGCGCCCCTCAATGATCTCTGCAAGAAAAACGCACCATTTGTGTGGGGGCCAGCTCAGGAAAAAGCTTTTACTGTTTTAAAGCATGATCTCACTCATGCACCTGTTTTAGCATTACCTGATTTTGATAAAGTGTTTGAACTAATGTGTGATGCATCAGGTATTGGAATTGGCGCTGTTCTTATGCAGGAAAGAAAGCCTATCGCCTTTTTCAGTGAGAAGCTTAAAGGAGCTACTTTGAATTATCCTACATATGATAAAGAGCTCTTTGCTGTTGTCCGTGCTTTTGAAACTTGGTCACATTATTTGATGGCTAAGGAATTTGTTGTTCATAGTGATCATGAGTCTCTTAAGCATCTGAAAGGACAGAATAATTTGAATAGACGTCATGCTAAGAGGGTTAACTTTATTGAATCTTTTCCTTATATTATCAAGTATAAGAAAGGTACGGATAATTTAGTTGCTGACGCTCTATCTCGCAGGTATGAAATTCTGACAATTCTTGATCATACTTTGTTAGGTTTCGCATACCTCAAGGATTTATATGCTTCTGATGTTGAATTTGCTGATTTGTATAAAGCATGTGAATCTGGTGCATTCCAAAAGTTCTTTAGGCAGGATGGTTTTCTGTTTAAGGAAAATAGGTTATGCATTCCTCGTAGTTCCGCTAGGGAATTACTGGTACATGAAGCTCATAGTGGGGGTCTTATGGGTCATTTTGGTGTGCATAAAACACTTGAACTGTTGCATGAACACTTTTATTGGCCGCATATGAGAAGGGATGTACAGCATGTTTGCTCTAGATGCATTAATTGTTTGCAAGCTAAATCTACTTCTAAACCCCATGGGCTTTACACGCCTTTACCCATACCTTCTGTACCTTGGACTGACATTTCTATGGATTTCATTTTAGGTCTCCCGAGGACGCAGAAAGGTAATGACTCTTTATTTGTCGTTGTTGATCGTTTCTCTAAAATGGCGCATTTCATTCCTTGCAGGAAATCAGATGATGCCAGACATATAGCTGAGTTATTCTTTCAAGGTATTGTTCGGCTACATGGAATTCCGAGAACAATTGTGTCAGATCGCGACGTCAAATTTCTGAGTTTCTTTTGGAAGACTTTGTGGTCCCGCCTCGGCACAAAACTGTTGTTTTCGACTACAAGTCATCCACAGACGGATGGTCAGACGGAAGTCACCAATCGAACCGTTGGCAACCTACTCAGAGCATTGATTCAGAAGAACCTCAAGCGTTGGGAAGATATCTTGCCGGTTGCAGAATTTGCCTACAACCGAACCAAGCACTCCTCAACAGGGTTTTGTCCATTTGAAGTTGCCTACGGCTTTACTCCCTTGAAGGTGATGGATCTCATTCCTTTGCCGCCCAAAGAACAGGTCAATCCAGACGGTGCGAAGAAAGCTGAAGCAGTGCAACGCATCCATGCTAAAGTTCGAGCTAATCTGGAGAAGACATATGCCGAAGCCGCCGCCAATGCAAACCAACGGCGCAAGGCTGTGAACTTTGAACCAGGCGACTGGGTTTGGGTTCACATGAGGAAGGAACGATTCCCTGCAGCGAGAAGGACCAAACTCCATCCAAGGGGCGATGGACCTTTTCAGATCGTTTCCAAGATGGGGCCTAACGCCTACAAACTCGACTTACCAGGTGAGTATGGTGTTAGTTCTTCCTTTAATGTTGCTGACTTGTCTCCTTTTGTTGATGAACAGGTTGCTGATTTGAGGACAAATCCTTTTCAACCGGGAGGGGATGATGAGGGCATCCAAAGTCAACTAACAAGTCAAAGTCAAGATGCAAGTGATTCCGGAGAAGCTAAGGAGGATGTTCGAGTTCTACATAGAGGTCCTACAATGCTTCAGGATCCAAGTCCGTATCAGAGGGATCCACTTGTAGACATAACTGGGCCAATGACCAGAAGCAGAGCGAAGAAGGTTCGAGATGCACTCAACAACCTTGTTCAAGCTTGCCATCAGGATGCTCAGTTAATTGTAGAAGCCCATGCCTTGGAGGAAAGTGGAGGAAATGTGCAAATTGCAAATCTTCTACACATCTTTGAAGAAGAAGCGCAATTCACCAAGTCCAAATAATGAAGAAGGCTGTTTCTTGAAGTCTTGAAGATACCGGAAGGTTCTTGGGCTTTAAAAGAAACAAATCATGAAATTCCCTACACATTGGGCCGACCTAAACTCATGGAAACCAAGTGCACAAGTTCGGCCAGCCCAAGGAGCAAGGAAGCCGCACAAGCAGCCCACAAAGGAAGCCCACACGGTTTTCTTAGTTAATTAGGGATTTCTCCTTTTAATTAATTATGCTCTTTTATTCTTTTAAGTTAGTTTCCAAAAAGGGTTTCCTTATTCTTTTTGGGAGTAGGAGTTTTATTCTTTTTCTTATTCTTTTCCTTGTAAATTCGGCAATCACCCTAAAGAGGTGACCGAATTCCTTCTTTCTTTTCTTACCAAATTCTACTTCTTTCCGGATTTGGTAAAGGAAATTAACCTCTTGGTTAATTTCCAATTCTTTTCCTTATTTTCTCTCTTATTTTCGGCCACCCCTATATCTATAAATAGGGCAGCCATGCATAATAATATTCAGAGTATTTCAGATCAAAAACTTAGTGTTTGAGATACCTCCTTTTATTGCTTTATGTATTTGCATGTCGTAGTTTACATAATTGCATGAACTTAGCTAATTAGGTTATTTGCTCTACCTAATTATTCGCATGTTCAAAACTCTTTTCTTGCACTTGGTTCGAATCTAAAACAAAAACAACTAGATTAGGTCTTTTTGTTTATTCTGATTTCGAAGGTAAGATAGAGTCTTATACGAGCTCGCCGCTTAATCACAAGGTCCTTGGCAACTTAATCCGCATGTGTACAACCGTCCACATCAGAAACTAAAAGGGGCTGCCTTAAATTATCCTACATATGATAAGGAGCTCTATGCTGTTGTCCGTGCTTTTGAAACGTGGTCACATTATTTGATGTCTAAGGAATTTGTTGTTCATAGTGATCATGAGTCTCTTAAGCATTTAAAAGGGCAAAATAAGTTAAATAGACGTCATGCAAAGTGGGTTAATTTTATTGAGTCTTTTCCTTATATTATCAAGTATAAGAAAGGTAAGGATAATTTAGTTGCGGACGCTCTATCTCGCAGGTATGAAATGCTGACAATTCTTAATCATACATTGTTAGGTTTCGCATACCTCAAGGATTTGTATGCTTTTGATGTTGATTTTGCTGATGTGTATAAAGCATGTGAATCTGGTGCATTCCAAAAGTACTTTAGACAGGATGGTTTTCTGTTTAGAGAAAATAGGTTATGCATCCCTCGTAGTTCCACTAGGGAATTACTGGTTCGTGAAGCTCATAGTGGGGGTCTTATGGGTCATTTTGGTGTGCATAAAACACTTGAACTGTTGCATGAACACTTTTATTGGCCGCATATGCACAAAGATGTACAGAATGTTTGCTCTTGATGTATTAATTGTTTGCAAGCTAAATCTACTTCTAAACCCCATGGGCTTTACACGCCATTACCTATCCCTTCTGTACCTTGGACTGACATTTCTATGGATTTCAATTTAGGTCTCCCGGGGACGCAGAAAGGTAATGATTCATTATTTGTCGTTGTGGATCGGTTCTCTAATATGGCGTATTTCATTCCTTGCAGGAAATCAGATGATGCCAGACATGTCGCTGAGTTGTTCTTTCAAGGTATTGTTCGGCTACATGGAATTCCGAGAACCATAGTCTCAGATCGCGACGTCAAATTCTTGAGTTATTTTTGGAAGACTTTGTGGTCCCGCCTCGGCACAAAACTGTTGTTTTCGACTACAAGTCATCCACAGACGGATGGTCAGACGGAAGTCACCAACCGAACCGTTGGCAACCTACTCAGAGCATTGATTCAGAAGAACCTCAAGCGTTGGGAAGACATCTTGCCGGTTGCAGAGTTTGCATACAACCGAACCAAGCACTCCTCAACACGGTTCTGTCCATTTGAAGTTGCCTACGGCTTTACTCCCTTGACGGTGATGGATCTCATTCCTTTGCCGCCCAAAGAACAAGTCAATCCAAACGGTGCGAAGAAAGCTGAAGCAGTGCAACGCATACATGCTAAAGTTCGAGCTAATATGGAGAAGACTTATATCAAAGCTGCCGCCAATGCAAACCAACGGCGCAAGGCTGTGAATTTCGAACCAGGTGACTGGGTTTGGGTTCACATGAGGAAGGAACGATTCCCTGCTGCCAGAAGGACCAAACTCCATCCAAGGGGCGATGGACCTTTTCAGATCATTTCCAAGATTGGGCCTAACGCCTACAAACTCGACTTACCAGGTGAGTATGGTGTTAGTTCTTCCTTTAATGTTGCTGACTTGTCTCCTTTTGTTGATGACCAAGTTGCTGATTTGAGGACAAATCTTTTTCAACCGGGAGGGGATGATGAGGGCATCCAAAGTCAACAACACGCAACAAGTCAAACTACAAGTGATTCCGGAGAAGCTGAGGAGGAGGTTCGAGTTCTACATCGAGGCCCAACAATGCTTCGGGATCCAAGCCCATATCAGAGGGATCCACTTGTAGACATCACTGGGCCCATGACTAGAAGCAGAGCGAAGAAGGTGCGAGAAGCTCTCAACAACCTTGTGCAAGCCTGCCATCAAGATGCCCAGCTGATTGTAGCAGCCCACGCCTTGGAGCAAAATGGAGGAAATGTGCAATTTGAAACTCTTCTAACTATCTTGGAAGGAGAGGCGCAAATCATCCAACATTAATCAAGAAGAAGGCTGTTTCTTGAAGTCTTGAAGAAGCCGGGAGGTTCTTGGACTTAAAGAAACCAAATAATAAAGTTCCCTACAAATTGGGCCGACCCAAAAACTCATGGACCAGCCCACAAGTTTTCGGACAGCCCAAGTTGAAGCATGAAGCCGCACGGCCCAATCCAAGGAGAGAAGCCCACACGGCCAACCCAAGGAAAAAGCCACACGGCTTAGGGTTTTAGGGAATTAGTTTTCAGAATTTTAATTAAGTCTTTTTTTAGTCTTTAGTTAATTTCCAAAAAGGGTTTCCTTATTCTTTTTGGAAGTAGGATTTTTATTCTTTTCCTACTTGTTTTCCAATTAGTTTCCTTCTTGTTTTAGGTAGTGTAAATTCGGCTACCTCATGCTTTAGGCAAAACCAAATTTTAGTTACCTTTTCTTACCATTCCTACTTCTTTCCGGGTTTGGTAATTGTACAAGGAATTAACCTCTTGGTTAATTTCCAATTCTAATTCTTTTCTTTTCCTACTTTTTGTATTAAAATTCGGCCACCCTCACCTATAAATAGGTGACCGAATTCTTCAATAAAGTTAGAGTATTTCAGATCATAAACTTAGTGTTTGAGATACCTCCTTTTATTGCTTTATGTATTTGCATGTCGTAGTTTACATAATTGCATGAAACTTAGCCAATTAGGTTCTTGCTCTGCCTAGTTGTTCGCATGTTTCACACCTCTTTTCTTGCACTTGGTTCGAATTCTTAAACAAACTGGTCAGGATAGTTTATCCCTTGTTTTATCAATTCCGAACGTGAGTTAAAGGTTTGTAAGAGCTTGTCACTTAATCACAAGGTCCTTGGCAACATTATCCGCATGTGTACAACCGTCCACATCATAGGTTCTTGCTCTACCTAATTGTTCGCATGTTTCACACCTCTTTTCTTGCACTTGGTTCGAATTCTTAAACAAACTGGTCAGGATAGTTTATCCCTTGTTTTATCAATTCTGAACGTAAGTTAAAGGTTTGTAAGAGCTTGTCACTTAATCACAAGGTCCTTGGAAACATTATCCGCATGTGTACAACCGTCCACATCACTTCTGGTCATCGGCCCAGTGATGTCTACAAGTGGATCCCTCTGATATGGACTTGGATCCTGAAGCATTGTTGGGCCTTGATGTAGAACTCGAACCTCCTCAGCTTCTTTGGAATCACTTGCATCTTGACTTGTTGATGGCGTGTGGATGCCCTCATCACCTAGGGTTTTCGTTTCTTGAAATCGCATATTGCTAAGTTGTTCGGCCACTTAGGGGTTTGAAAAATCGCAATTTTGGTACTGCTTGCATATTGAAAGAATTAATAAATTTGCTGGGATTGGTTTCTTGATTACCTATTGGGTGGGTGATCTCTTCTTTGGGTAGTTTTAGGACTTTCCTGAAGTTGTTTCAACTCTGCTTATTTTCTTTGATTCTATTCAATTTTGAATTGCCCTGCTTTCAACTGCTAGTATCTTTTCGTGCGACCTGGACATTTACTCTTACATTATAGTTTGGATTTTGTCATCGTGCACACCCATCTTTTCTGAAATTTGAGGGCTTAACCCCGAAATTTCCTGTTGTGTACTTCATATCTGAACTATATTATAACTATCGTTTGCGAAAAGATTTTTCAACTCAAAATAGAACCAAGTGTCTATTTTTGCAAAAATTTGTGCTTTTTCTTAAGTGTCATTGCTTTGTGTGAATTGCTTCTTGCCTTATACATTTGTCAATACCGGGAGGTAGAGTGGAAAATGGCTTGAGTGACTATACTATAAAGGGCGCCACCCTAGAGTGAAACACAGGGTTTGTGTGTAGCTGTTAGGTGGGATACACTTGGGGGAACAAGGGGGTAAGGTTACTACTCATTTTTCCTTGTTCTTAGCAGACAGGTTTTCGCTTCAACCGATGTCAGGTGGAGGTGCTCCTAACCCTTTGGGGAGCAAGCAAATACTGGCTGCAATAGCGCAACTCTCTGCGCGATTTGCTACCCTCACGGAGGAAGTCGCTGAACTACGCACTGAACGAGAACAACGGCGTACAGAGTCAGATGATGATATTGGCGCACCTGACAACAACGCCGCTGACAAGTCTTTCGAAGGCCTCAGTCAATGCAAAATTACTGTTCCACCCTTCGCCGGCGGCACGAATTCGGAGGATTACTTAGACTGGGAGATGAAGATGGAGCGCATCTTCGAGCTGCATGCGATCCCAGAGCACAAGAAGGTCCCTCTGGCGGTGGTACATTTCACGGACTATGCCCTGGTCTGGTGGAATCAACAGATGGACCAGCGAAGGAATACGCGCCCCATGCGGGCCCGTGCTCCGTGATGAGAGCATCCAAAGTCAACCAACAAGTCAAATTCAAGATGCAAGTGATTCCGGAGAAGCTGAGGAGGATGTTCGAGTTCTACATAGAGGTCCTACAATGCTTCAGGATCCAAGTCCGTATCAGAGGGATTCACTTGTAGACATAACTGGGCCAATGACCAGAAGCAGAGCGAAGAAGGTTAGAGATGCACTCAACAACCTTGTTCAAGCTTGCCATCAGGATGCTCAGTTAATTGTAGAAGCCCACGCCTTAGAGGAGAAAGGAGGAAATGTGCAAATTGCGAATCTTCTACACATCTTTGAAAAGGAAGCGCAATTCCCCAAGTCCAAATAAAGAAGAAGGCTGTTTCTTGAAGTCTTGAAGATGCCGGAAGGTTCTTGGGCTTTAAAAGAAACAAATCATGAAATTCCCTACACATTGGGCCGACCCAAACTTATGGAACCAAAGTCCACAAGCTTCGGCCAGCCCAAAGGAGCAAGAAAGCCGCACAGCCCAAAGAAAACAGCCCACACGGCTCCTTAGATAAATTAGGGATTTCATCTTTTAATTAATTATGTTCTTTTATTCTTTTAAGTTAGTTTCCAAAAAGGATTTCCTTATTCTTTTTGGGAGTAGGATTTTTATTCTTTTCCTTATTCTTTTCTTTGTAATTTCGACAATCACCCAAAGAAAAGAGGTGACCGAATTTCTTTCTTTCTTTTTCTACCATTCCTACTTCTTTCCGGGTTTGGTAAAGGAAATTAACCTCTTGGTTAATTTCCAATTCTTTTCCTTACTATTTTCTTCCTTGTTTTCGGCTGATCCTACCCTATAAATAGGGCAGCCATGCATAATAATATTCAGAGTATTCATATCATAAAACTTAGTGTTTGAGTACCCTCCTTTTATTGCTTTATGTATTTGCATGTCGTAATTTACATAATTGCATGAACTTAGCTAATTAGGTTATTTGCTCTACCTAATTATTCGCATGTTCAAAACTCTTTTCTTACACTTGGTTCGAATCTAAAACAAAAACAACTAGATTAGGTCTATTTGTTTATTCTGATTTCGAAGGTAAGTTAGAGTCTTATACAAGCTCGCCGCTTAATCACAAGGTCCTTGGCAACATTATCTGCATGTGTACAACCGTCCACATCACTCCGCCTCTAACTTGGTTTGATTTGACTACTGCTATGCGTAGAACTTTTGTTCCTGATTACTATTTTAGAGAATTGTATAGGAAATTACATACTCTTGTACAAGGTTATTTATCTGTGGATGCATACTATAGAAAGTTAGAGATGGCCAAAATTAAGGCAAATGTACAGGAAGATGAAGCCGCATCAATGGCTCGTTTTCTTAATGGCCTAAACAGAATATAGCCTTAGCTGTAGAACTGCAGAATGCGACAACTATGACGGACATGTTGCACAAAGCTCGGGTCATGGAGGAATACCTGAAGACAGTTCCACCCCTCAGGACGCCTACCAGCGCCCCACCGGCTTGGAAAAAGAATCCGGTCTACTCTCCACCAGCAAAGAGGCCATTCACGTCAGAGAAGAAGGCTATAGTCGCTGTCACCACCTCTTCTTCATCGCAATCTAGAACGCCATCTACTCCTCGGCAATCCATCAGCAATGTTACCTGCCACAAATGCTTAGGCTGTGGCCACTACATGCGTGATTGTCCTAATATCCAGAAGGTCTTATTGGGGCAAGATGGTGAGTACATTTCAGAAGAAGATGAAGAAGAACCAACTGTTGACCCTTCACAGTAGTTAACTGACAGCACTCCGTCTGCACCAGTGGAGCAATTCGAGTTCATAGAGGAAGATCCCAATCAGAACTTGGTTACTCGCACTCTGATCACAGCTGCTGTCCAAGACACATCTCAACGGACAAACATCTTCCACGCCAGAACTAAGGTAAATGGAAGGTTGTCTGTTTTGATAATTGATGGAGGAAGCTGCACGAATGTAGCTAGCGAATACATGGTTGACAAGTTGAAGCTTCCTGTTATCAATCATCCACGTCCTTATCGGCTATAATGGCTCGACAGCTCAGACGGCTACAGAGTCACCAAGCAGGTAAGCGTACCATACGCTATCGGTAAGTTTGAATCCACTGTTTTAGGTGATGTTCTGCCAATGGAGGCTTGTCACATTCTACTCAGACGACCATGGCTCTTTGACCTGAAGGCAACACATGATGGAGTCGCCAACACTTACTCGGTCTGCCAGGCAAGCAAGATCCACACGTTTCTCCCTATGCCACCTACTGAAGTGCGATCCGAAGCAGTTCGCATGAAGGAAGCAATCGCCCATTGGGAAGCTGAAAGGCACCAAGAAAAAGGGAAGGGGAAAGAACTTGTAACGGGTAGTAAGGCGAACTCTGATAAGCCTAAACAGGAAGAAGTTAAGGGTAGCTGTTTTGCTACAAAATGAGAGATAGGTCAAGTGTTAGATAGCAAAGCTGATGTACTAGTTTTAGTATGTAAAGATAATTGTGCTAACCCTGACGATATCCCTCGGGATATCCCTATAGAAGTTGATTCTTTGTTGCAGGAATTCAACGATGTCTTTCCAGAAGAGCTGCCGCAAGGTCTGCCGCCGCTACGCGGAATTGAACATCAGATCGACTTCATACCTGGCGCAGATCGACAAGCAGCTAGCGCATGGCCAGGTAAGGGAATCTCTAAGTCCTTGTGCTGTACCTGTAATTCTAGTCCCTAAGAAAGATGGTACATGGAGAATGTGTGTTGATTGTAGAGCTGTAAATAAAATAACAATCAAGTATAGGCATCTATCCCTAGGCTTGATGACATGTTAGAGGATTTGTATGGTTCAACAATTTACACAAAAATAGATCTTACACAGGGCTATCATCAAATTTGCATGAGGGAGGGGGATGAATGGAAAACTGCTTTTAAAACTAAATTTGGTTTGTATGAGTGGTTAGTCATGTCCTTCGGCCTAACAAATGCACTTAGTACTTTTATGAGATTAATGAATCATGTGCTTAGAAAGTTCATAGGGAAATTTGTTGTGGTTTATTTGTATGATATTCTGATCTATTCAAGAGACTTAAAATCGCATGTGGAGCATCTTCGCTTGGTTTTGATTGAATTGCGTGCTAATCAATTGTATGCCAAGATGCAGAAATGTACTTTCTGTGTTCCGGAAGTTGTTTTTCTCGGTTTTGTAGTTTCTAAAGATGGTGTCAAAGTTGACGACGCCAAGGTGAAAGCCATTAGGGAGTGGCCCACACCAACCTCGGCCGCACAGATGAGATCTTTCCATGGTTTGGCTGGATTTTACCGACGGTTTGTGAAGGATTTTTCCACTAAAGCCGCGCCTCTCAATGACTTGTGCAAGAAGAATGTTCCATTTGTGTGGGGGCAGGCTCAGGAAAACGCCTTTACTATTCTTAAGCATGATCTCACTCATGCACCTGTTTTAGCATTACCTGATTTTGATAAAGTGTTTGAACTAATGTGTGATGCATCAGGTATTGGAATTGGCGCAGTCTTAATGCAGGAAAGAAAGCCAATCGCCTTTTTCAGTGAGAAATTAAAAGGGGCTGCCTTGAATTATCCAACTTATGATAAGGAGCTCTATGCAGTGGTCCGCGCGTTTGAGACTTGGTCGCATTATTTGATGGCTAAAGAATTTGTTGTTCATAGTGATCATGAGTCTCTTAAGCATTTAAAAGGACAGAATAAGTTAAATAGACGTCATGCTAAGTGGGTTAATTTTATTGAATCTTTTCCTTACATTATTAAGTATAAGAAAGGTAAAGATAATTTGGTTGCTGACGCTCTATCTCGCAGGTATGAAATTCTGGCTGTTTTAGATCATTCTTTGCTAGGATTTGCATATCTAAAGGATTTGTATGCTTCTGATATTGATTTTTCGGATTTGTATAAAGCACGTAAATCTGGTGCATTCCTTAAGTACTATAGACAGGATGGTTTTCTGTTGAGGGAAAATAGGTTATGCATCCCTCGTAGTTCTGCTAGAGAATTACTGGTTCGTGAAGCTCACAATGGGGGTCTTATGGGTCATTTTGGTGTGCATAAAACACTTGAAGTGTTACAGGAACATTTTTATTGGCCTCATATGCGAAAAGATGTACAGCATGTTTGCACTCGTTGTATTAATTGCTTAAGAGCTAAATCTACATCTAAACCTCATGGACTTTACACGCCTTTGCCTATTCCTTCTTTGCCTTGGACTGACATTTCAATGGATTTTATTCTAGGTCTTCCGAGGACGCAAAGAGGTAATGACTCTTTATTTGTCGTAGTTGATCTGTTTTCTAAAATGGCACACTTTATTCCTTGCAGGAAATTAGATGATGCCAGACATGTGGCGGAATTGTTCTTTCAAGGGATAGTTCGATTGCATGGAATACCGCGCACCATTGTTTCAGATCGCGACGTCAAATTTCTGAGTTACTTTTGGAAGACTTTGTGGTCACGCCTCGGCACAAAACTCCTGTTTTCGACTACAAGTCATCCACAGACGGATGGTCAAACGGAAGTCACCAACCGCACCGTTGGCAATCTCCTTAGGGCGTTAATTCAAAGTTCAGGCAAACCTGGAGAAAACCTACGCCAAAGCCGCCGCACATGCAAACTAACGGCGCAAGGCTGTGAACTTTGTACCAGGCGACTGGGTTTGGGTTTACATGAGGAAGGAACGATTTCCTGCTGCAAGAAGGACCAAACTCCATCCCCGGGGCTATGGGCCTTTTCAAATCGTTTCCAAAATAGGGCCTAATGCGTACAAGCTTGATTTACCAAGTGAGTATGGTGTTAGTACTTCCTTTAATGTTGCTGACTTGTCTCCTTTTACTTAGGCTTTCCTGAAGTTGTTTCAACTCTGCTAATTTTTCTTTGCTTCTATTCACTTTGAATTGCCCTGCTTCCAATTGCCTTATTTATCTTTTCGTGCGACCTATACATTAGATCTTAATTATAGTTTGGATTTTGTCATCGTGCACACTCATCTTTTCTGAAATTTGAGGGCTTAACCCCGAAATTTCCTGTTGTGTACTTCATATCTGAACTATATTACATAAATATTGTTTTACGAAAAGATTTTTCAAAACAGAACCAAGTGTTGGTTTTTGCGAAAATTTTTGCTTCTTTCTTAAGTGTCATTGCTTTTCTGTGAATTGCTGCTTGCCTGATACATTTATCAATACCGGGAGGTTTAAGTGGAAAAAGGCTTGAGTGCACATCTTATACAGGGCGCCACCCTAGAGCGATACACGGGGTTTGTGTGTAGCTATTAGGTGGGAAACACTTGAGGGAATAAGGGGGTAAGGTTATTTCTCACTTTTCCTTATTCTTAGCAGACAGATTTTCGCTTTCCTTATCCAATGTCAGGTGGAGGTGCTCCTAACCCTATGGGAAACGAGCAAATCCTGGCTGCGATTGCGCAACTCTCCGCGCGATTCGCTACTTTAACGGAGGAAGTTGCCGACCTCAGGACTGAACGGGAACAGAGGCGCACATACTCAGACGACGATGTTGCCGGTCCAGGCCCCAACGCCGCAGACCAGCCATTCGCAGGCCTCAGTCAGTGCAAGACGACCGTTCCACCCTTTGCCGGAGGCACGAATCCAGAGAAGTACTTAGACTGGGAGATGAAGATGGAGCGCATCTTTGAGCTTCATGCGATCCCAGAGCACAAGAAGGTCCAGCTCGCAGTTGTACATTTCACAGACTATGCCCTAATCTGGTGGAATCAACAGCAGGACCAGCGCAGAAATACACGCCCTATGCGTACCCGCGCACCGCCTCTCTCTTGGTTTGATTTGACTACATCTATGCGTAGGACTTTTGTACCGGACTATTATTTTAGAGAATTGTATAGGAAACGACATACTCTTGTCCAGGGTTCTATGTCTGTAGATGAATACTATAGGAAACTTGAGATGGCTAAAATTAGGGCTAATGTACAGGAAGATGAGCCCGCATCTATGGCTCGCTTTCTTAGTGGTTTAAACAGGGGTATTGCTTTAGCAGTTGAATTGCAGAATGCTACGACGCTGACAGACATGCTGCACAAGGCTCGTGTTATGGAGGAGTATCTGAAGTCCGTTCCACCAGTCCGGACACCTACCAGCGCCCCACCAGCCTGGCGCAAGAATCCGACCTACTCGCCACCAGCAAGGAGGCCGAACATGTCTGACCACAAGGCCATTGTCCCTGTTGCCGCCGCCACTTCTTCTTCATCCCAGCAGAAAACGCCATCAACTCCCAGGCAGTCTATCAGCAACGTTACTTGCCACGAGTGTTCAGGCCGTGGCCACTACATGCGTGACTGTCCCAACATCCGGAAGGTATTATTGGGCCAAGATGGTGAGTACATATCAGAATCCGATGAAGAGGAACCAACCGTTGACCCTACAAAGGAGTTAACTGACAGCACTCCGTCAGAACCTGTGGAGCAGTTCGAATTTCTTGAAGAAGATCCATCTCAGAACTTGGTTACTCGCACTCTGACTACAGCTGCTGTCCCGGACACGTTCCAGAGGACAAACATCTTCCATGCCCGCACAAAGGTAAATGGAAAGTTATGTGTTCTGATTATTGATGGAGGGAGTTGTACTAATGTTGCTAGTGAGTACATGGTTGATAAGCTGTGCCTCCCTGTCATCAATCATCCACGTCCTTATCGACTTCAATGGCTCGACAGCTCAGACGGCTACAGAGTCACAAAGCAGGTGAGCGTACCATACGCTATCGGTAAGTTCGAATCCACGGTTTTATGTGATGTTCTGCCAATGGAGGCTTGTCACATTCTACTCGGATGACCATGGCTCTTTGACCTGAAGGCAACACATGATGGGGTCGCCAACACTTACTCGGTCTGCCAGGAGGGCAAGATCCACACATTCCTACCCATGCCGCCGGCTGAAGTGTGATCAGAAGCTGTTCGTATGAAGGAGTCACTCACAAATTGGGAAGCCGAAAGGCGCCAAGCGAAGGGTAAGGGGAAAGAACTTGTAAAGGGTAGTAAGGCGAACTCTGATAAGCCTGATCAGGAAAAAGTTAAGAGTAGTTGTTTTGCTACTAAGGGAGAGATAGGTCAAGTGTTAGACAACAATGATGATGTACTTGTTTTAGTATGTAAAGATAATTGTGCTAACCCTGATGATATTCCACGGGATATCCCTATAGTAGTTGATTCTTGGTTGCAGGAAGTCACCGATGTCTTTCCAGAAGAGCTGCCGCAGGGTCTGCCACCGCTACAAGGGATTGAACATCAGATCGACTTCGTACCTGGCCAGAGCCGCCCCCCATGCAAGCCCGAGCCAAAACCGCCGCCTCTGCATGCCGGGGACAGCGCACACCTTGAGGACTTCTACACAGAAATGTTACATGTTATCTACACGGCAAAAGAGATGTCCAAGGAGCTTAACGCCCGTGATAGCACTGGACCTTTTCAGCTCGTGTCCACAATAAGGCCTCATGCGTACACGCTTGAGTTGACAGGTAAGTATGATCTCTGTTTTGTGTTAAATCTTCCTGACTTGTTCTGTTTCTTTTCAGCGCCTTGGATTCGAGGACGAATCCTTTCCAACCGGGAGGGGATGATGAGGATATCCAGAGCAAAAACAGCACACATTATGAGTCAGAAAGATGGACGCCAAATGGAAGCTCACGCCTTGGAGCAAAATGGAGGAAATGTGCACTTTGCAACTCTTCTAACTATCTTGGAAGAAGAGGCGCAAATCATCACATCTTAATCAAGAAGAAGGCTGTTTCTTGAAGTCTTGAAGAAGCCGGGAGGTTCTTGGACTTAAAAGAAACTAAATAATAAAGTTCCCTACCAATTGGGCTGACCCAAAAACTCATGGACCAGCCCACAAGTTTTCGGCCAGCCCAAGGTGTAGCATGAAGCCGCACGGCCCAATCCAAGGAGAGAAGCCCACACGGTTTTAGGGAATTAATTTTCAGAATTTTAATTAAGTCTTTTTAGTCTTTTAGTTAATTTCCAAAAAGGGTTTCCTTGTTCTTTTTGGAAGTAGGATTTTTTTTTCTTTTCCTACTTGCTTTCTAATTAGCTTTCCTTCTTGATTTAGGAGATGTAATTTTCGGCAATCACCATTTTATGAGGTGACCGAAATTTAGTTACCTTTTCTTACCATTCCTACTTCTTTCCGGGTTTGGTAATTGTACAAGGAATTAACCTCTTGGTTAATTTCCAATTCTAATTCTTTTCTTTTCCTACTTTTTGTATTAAAATTCGGCCACCCTCACCTATAAATAGGTGACCGAATTCTTCAATAAAGATTAGTGTATTTCAGATCAAAAACTTAGTGTTTGAAGTACCTCATTTTATTGCTTTATGTATTTGCATGTTGTAGTTTACATAATTGCATGAAACTTAGCCTATTAGGTTCTTGCTCTACCTAATTGTTCGCATGTTTCACACCTCTTTTCTTGCACTTGGTTCGAATTCATAAACAAACTAGTCAGGATAGTTTATCCCTTGTTTTATCAATTCCGAACGTGAGTTAAAGGTTTTTGTAAGAGCTTGTCACTTAATCACAAGGTCCTTGGCAACATTATCCGCATGTGTACAACTGTCCACATCATTAAGCATATTTGCATTATTTGAAAATGGTTGACTAAGTGGTTGACTTTCGATTTACACATGCTTTAGCTTATTTGAGATTTTAAGCATGGATTACTTGATGATTTGAAGTTGTTTGCATAAGAAAATTGAGACTAAATGCTAGAAAATTGCAACTTTCAAAGATTGTATGCTTAAAATTGAAATTTTTTGACCAGTTAGTTCACTTAGAAAATATGCATGTTTTGGATTACTTGAATCTTTATGCATAAACTATTTGAGGATTTGAAGTTGCTTGGATGATAAAATGCATGATAGAAACTTGAAAATAACAACTTTCAAAATTCATAGTTTAAGTTGCTTTAACTTGAAAAGTGTTGACCAATAGGTTGACTTTGGACATATGCATGATTTGAATTGTTTGATTGCTTTGATATGTTGCATATGTTGATTAAAACTTGCTCATGTGCTCAGTTGAGACTTACATGGTAAAATTGACAAGTTTTACGAAAATAGGTAGTGCTTTAGAAAAAACTGACTTTTAGTTGACTTTAAAGAATATGCATGAAAAGTGAATCTTTGCGTTCTTGAAATGCTTCATATGCCTAATGAAATTTGCTAGCATGAGAAATGAAATTTTTAAACTTAAGAAAAGAAAATTTCATGAAGAGTTGATAAGTTTGCAAGTTTGACCAATAAGTTGACTTTGACATGATGCATCGTGTTTCATTTTTGATGCATACATATTGATCATTAGGATCATTTGAAGTTTCTTGCATACTTTTGACTTGTTTTAAACATGAGTTGATGTTCTATTGTACAAATCTTAATGAATTCCTTTAGGAAGAATGAACTCCTTTGATTCTCATAGCTTAACTTGTTCCTTAATGAATGAAGCTTGTATGCTTCTTACTTGATTGGTTAACATCTTTGAAATGTGTATGTTAGAATTTAGTTAGAGAAACATTAGAACTAACATAGATATTAGGTGTTAAAATTAGCATAGAGCCCCATAGGGTTAGGGTTAGAATAAACTTTTAGAGTGTTTTTACTAAGGGGCAGAAAATGCTAAAATAGTTTGGCTTAAGTGTGCTTAATTGATAAATGGCTTGGCTTGTAATAAGAACACTCCATTGTATGTTTAAATGACAAAATAATGACAAAAATGGGAGAGAATATGTGATTTATGATTTACCTTATCATCTTGAGTTTTGGAGTTTCTTAAGTTAGAGAAATATGTGCTTAAAATGCTTTACTTTATATTTTTCTATAAAATCACATATTTATTTTGTCATTATAAAAAAAATGGAGAAATTGTTAGATATATGGTCTCAGTTCTCATTGTGATGATAAGTTAACAAATATATAATTTTGTTTAATATTTTGCACTTGAAGAGTTCTTAGAAAAATCCAAAAAAAATGCAGCAAAACGACATGCGAAGTAATGTGTGAGTCGTATAACAAATCGCACAACCGGCAGTTGCCATAGCCAAGAACAGAGAAATAGACAAAAGGTGGAAAATGAATCATGCAAAGAGGTGTACGAGTCGCACCCTCTGTCGCACGAAAGGTAGTCGTAGAATTTACTCTTCTGGATCTTTCAATAATTGGAAGAATGTCATTTTTGGTCCCTAATGTTTGGGGTGTGACACTTTTAGTCCCTAATGTATCAACTTTGACACTTTTGGTTCATTTACCTGCTATTACTTATTGTATATGTAATTTGGGGTCAAAATATAAATTGTATAAAATATTAGGCTCAATAAAAAATTTGGAAAAATTCACCACTTATTAAAATTGAAAAATAGCGAGTATTTTCTAAAATGAAACTGTTGTTGTCTCTAGATAATGAAATTTAGCATACTAATACTATAGCAATAGCTATACAATACTTTGATGTTATGTGGGAATATGGAAACCAATACCAAAGTTTTGCTGAATTTTTTTATTATTGAAGTTTGCATAATTTTTATGTGTGCTTGTGAATGCAATGATAATCAATCTGATTCTGTAGGGAATTTTTATTTTATTCTAACAATATAATTTTTGAAGTGTTTGCAATTTTTCTTTGCTAGAAAGAGATTCTAGTTAATATGACCCCTTTTTTTTCCTAACACCTCACAGAACTCATATGTCATTCACTTTCCCCTCAAGACTCTAAAGTTATTCACCAACCAATTATGCCAATTTTGATGATAAAAAAAATCCCGATAGAAATTTAGTACTGGTTTTTCTATTCACAAATGACATCAAAGCATTTTATAGCTATAGTTATAATACTAGTATGCTAAATTCCATTATCTAGAGACAGCACCAGTTTCATTCTAGAAAATACTCACTATTTTTTGGTTTTAATAAGTAGTGATTTTTTAAAAAATTTTTAGTGAACCCAATATTTTAGACAATTTATAATTTGACCCCAAATTACCAATAAAGCAGGTAATAGCAGGTAAATGGACCAAAAGTGTCACTGAAACAAAACTTTAGGGACCAAAAGTGTTAAAGTTGATACATTAGGGACCAAAAGTATCACACCCTCAAACATTAGGAACCAAAAGTGTCATTCTTCCTTCAATAATTTGTACTACCAAATGTAGTACTAACAATATTTTATGTCATTATTAGATAATAACATTATTTCTTACCTCTATCTGCAATGTCTTGTGGACATAATGCTTTGTGATGGATCATTGGAATGTCAATTTTTTTCACAAAATTAAAATTTTCAAATGATGTATATATTTCAGTACAATATTTAGAAATCGTAAAAAACAGTAAAGCCATAAATTAACAACAAATATTGTATTTGAAAACATCAAATTAAATTAAATTATGGCAAAATAAATAAAGTAAGAAATTTATTTTTCATACATTTTCAATAGGATCACATTCTCAGTGTATTTTTATACATTTTCAATAGTATCACATTCAGGATGTATGATTGACAAAGAATTCTACAATATCATTGTAGAAGAAAAAATTTGCTTTTACCTTTTTCTTTATTTTTCTATGATTCTTAATAGAGAATAACTAGATATTCTAGTGTACTACAGGTACATGACAAATGACTTTTCATACCACAACGGTAACATTGGTTATCCAATTTTCTTTTTACTTTCATCTTTCTTGTCACAACTCCCCCACTTCCGGTGTTGAGTTATAATTTTATATTTTATGATTAGTCTTCCACTTCTGGTGAAGAATTCAACATATTTGTATAATCTTAATTACAATAGTTAATGTAAAGTCTGCACCCAAGACTACGATTTTGTGCATTATATGATGCTTAGTTATAACATTTACTTCAGGAAATGGAACATTTATGTATTATATGAATTTAGAATTACAATATTTATTTTGAAAAATGGAGTATTTCACGTAGGAGTGGGCATGGTTTGGTCCAATTCGAAAATCGAACCGAATTCGAATTTACCGAATTCGAATAAACCAATTCGAATTCAGTATTCGAATTAGGTTTGGTTTGAAACCGAATTCGATTTATGAATTCGATTTTCAAATTGGGTATCCCAAACCGAAAACCGAATTGGGATATAACATAATTTATATTTTTTTAATGTTATACTTTTAAGTTTTATAATTCTAATTTTACTATTTTAATTTTTAGGGGTTTTTAGTTTTTTTGCCCTAGTTCTGTAGTTTGAAACTTTCAATCGCGATTCTCAAATTCCAAATAGAAGAGACAGTGATAGCGACGGGCGAGAATGCTAGTGCGATTTTTAATTTTAATCCGAATTGGCACTGATTTTTTTTTTTTTTTGACTCAAATTTGTGAATACGGTTTCCACGGTCTAATTTGAATTCGGTTTCGAATTCTGTTTGGTTTCTTTAGTTTTTAAACGAATTAGGTTCGGTTTTTGAATTGGCCCAAAAAAATTAAAATTCGAAGAAACCGATTCTTGGAAATCGCGGAAACCACAAACTGAACCGTTGCCCACCCCTAATTTCCCACATAATAGGGGTGCATAGCTCTCACATTTACTTCAGAAAATGGAGCTGCTTTATTGAACTAGGCTCGTGAGTTTCCAACAAAACTCATTATTTTGTTCCGTGACAGAAAGAAAGTAAATCAAATATAATAATCAAAATAATCATTGTTTAGCAATCATATTTCTATTTCAAACTTGTCGACGGGACAAATTGATACTTTGCAATCAAATACCCAAATTTCAATACCAATGTACTACATCTACTATATTAATTGCATTTTTCAATTATTTATAAAATACATACAGATGTAAAATATCAAAATATGTATTGCAAACTAATTCATAGGAGAATTAAACAAGCGTACAAATAAATAAATAAAATAGTATATTCAATTATGATTACGATTTTCACAAGTAAAATCATTGTAACTAGTATATGAGCATATTCTCAAAATTCTCTCAAAATAATTCAAATCAATAAAAAACCTAATTAAGAATATTATACAAAAATATTATATTTCATGTCTCGTATTTGTGTGAAACGCGTCAATATATATATATATATATATGTATACATACCTAAGAAAAACATACCTCAAAATTGCATAACAATCACAAGAAAAGTCTCGTGACAAATCATCTAATGAGTTTGGTAAGACGAGAGTAGAGTGAAATAGTAATAAACTTTTTTTTTTTTTTTCCCTCATATCTCATTTGTTGTTGTTCACATAAGCTGACAAGCCTCATATTTATAGGCTCAAGTACTAATAGGACACTAAATGGGGCGACGTGATAGATGGAAAACTCTAGGATAATAATGGGTAATGGAAGGTGATGGGGTATTAATGAGAATCAACATACACTAATATTTATAACATAACTCAAATATTTTGATTTGACATGATTATATTCAACATAATCGTCTTTCCGATTTTGAATATAGTAATTAATTCAAACATGCAAGACTATTATGTACCCAAAAATCCTATTTTTGCAGCCTAAGAGAGACTGGACTGCATCGGAACCTGGACAGGACAAGGCAAGACAATGTCAGATTGGTACCGATGATCTAGCTTTAATTTATCAAAAGAAACACACACAAACTAGACCGTACAACCGAGTTTTTCTCTTTTACCATAATAATGGGAGTTTTTCTCGGCAGAGCACTCCCATACCAATGGACAGAAACAATATACCCCAAGAGATTAATACTACAACCAGATAACATCAACTGCATCCCAAATAACTGTAAGATTGCATCCAAATAACTGTAAGATTGCAGCCAAATAACTGTCTCAAGAACAGTAAACTCTCACTTGCAACATCAGAATCCCAAAATTGCAGTACTACAGATATTTAAGCAAACAATGAATCTAAGCGAAGCTTGAACTCGGTGGCGCTCCACCAAACCCTCCAGAGCCACGCCCAAAGCCAGGTCTTCCACCAGAACCCTACAAGTTAAATTGTCAAGGGGATTAATGCATGGAAAATTCATTTTTTCAAATACTATGAAATAAATTTCATGGACAAATAGATACCACACAGCACATAAGACTTGATCATATACAGGCCTGCTTGATTTTAGTAAAGGCCACTACCACCTAACAACTCCTTCAATAAGTCTAGAAAGATATTATGACAAAACAGACTACCAATCAATGAGTGCAGTATATGAATAATTTAGAATTGAAACAACAGATTAATCAGGTGGTTAATCTGTGTATGTATCCAAAAAATATGAAAGATACAAGTGTCTATGTAGATGGTGGATTCAAACATGAAAAAGACTTTCAGATAGTATATGAAAGAACAGCCAACTCAGATATAAGAATAAATCTGGTTAATGAACAAATATCAATGTTCACATTCACAAAAATAAAAAAATCATACAAAACACAAGATAAAGACAGAAGAAACAGATTCCTCAACAAGTAGGAAAATATACAATTGCTTGTTAGTGCATGGAAGAAGATGATGACAAATAATTTAAAAGACCACAACTTGGAACAGGTTCTCAACTACACAATTTGACTGACAACATTGTCATTTGAAACATCATCTCAGTCTTCATCATTTAACTGGACAGTGAAACAAGAATCCAGTTCAAACATAGATATTCATCACTAATTTCATGAAACTTATGAACCAACCACATTATTTCTCAGGCCTATATACCGAGAAGCACACAGTGTAAATTTCGTTTTCAAAAAGAAAGAGAACACTGCCCGAAAATTTTACTCAAACTGGGTAAAGCTTGTTTGCATTTGTTAATGAACTGACCAGATCATTTTCAGGATACATGAAAATCCAACAATTTGTTTCTCCAAGGGAGGGAAACAATAACTGTTACAAAAAAAATGTTCAGAACTCTGAAAGCCAGAAGAATATGGCAGGGGGAAAGTAAAGAAAGAATTGTTCATCAATATTAATATGTTTCAACTAATATTTCCCACAGCAAAAGTCCAGATACAAATTATGAACTTTCTACAACTTATGCCCAGCAACAAATTATGAACTTCCAAGGATTTGAAAAAAATCCTGTGAGACAGAAAATCAGTTCAACTATAAAACATGATGAATGTACAAAATAAATCTTTCCGGGCAAATTAAGTAACTAACCCTAAAAGCAGGCTGATAATCTGCTGGAGCTCCACCTTTTTCACCTCCAAACTCTCCCGGGGGACCTCGGGGGCCACCTCGGTATCCCTCCCTGTCGCCAAATCTAGGCCTATCCCCTTCAAATCTTGGTGGTCCACTGCACAAGTTCATTCACCAAAAATACAAACAAATTAACTTTCAAACCAAACACTTATCAACAGGAAAAAAAAGAAACCAGAAAGGAAGAAATTCATTACCGAGGGCGGTCACCAGGGGGTCCACCCATCGGGCGACCAAGAGGTTTAGCAGACTTCTTGAGGGTAGCTGGCACAATTTCAGAGGGAAGATTCAGATAAGTCCTAAGGAACTCAATGCCGTCATTGGTCAGGTACCAATAATAGTGCATCCATGCGAAGGTCTCCCGCACATATTCCTTTGACTTGAAACTCTGCATTAGCTTGATGACCTGCAAGTTGGGCACATCGATCTCGGGATGCTTAGCCAAATTATAGTCTTTTTTGGCGAAGCAAACTCCCTCTTCATTACCGTACATACACAATCATTGCACAAAAACCAGTATAAGACAATGAGGAAAAAAATGCCAAATTTCGTATTGTGTATAATAAAAAAGAAAAGCCAAATGCCATATTCCCTATAACCCGATAAATTCAAACCCAGAAATTGATTTGAGACATTAGGAACTCACCTTGGAAGAGGTACTTTGAAATCTCTCTGCGGTTTTTCTCCGTTATTATCTGAATCGATAAAATTTTAACCAAAATATCATTAACTCCCGATTGACAAACAAACAAACAAACAACAAATAATGCTGTACAATCTGAATAACCGAAAAACCTTCCCTAGAAAGAAAACTAACCATGGTTGTGACCGGCGACGGTTGATTTGGATAGACGACTGTAGAGGACGGCGGCCGCTGAGGAGGGTTCACGGAAAGAAGTAAACCCTAATTCTGTCGCCTTTTATGGCTGAAAGCGAGGTGCCCTTACCAAATTTTATGGGCGAATTACATTTACCTCCCCCAAAATTTGGTCAAATTACAAAACAATTCCTGTAGTTCTAGAAATTACAAATACCTCCCTAAACTATCCAAAAGAAATTTGTTTTGTATTTACTTTTTCACCAACTCTAAGCGTGGTAGGAGTGGGCATGGTTTGGTCCAATTCAAAAATCGAACCTAATTTCAATTTACCGAATTCGAATAACCCAATTCGAATTCAGTATTCGGATTAGGTTTGGTTTGAAACCGAATTCGAATTATAAATTCGGTTTTCGAATTTGGTATCCAACCCGAAAACAGATTCGAAAATCGAATTGGGATATATGATTTATATTTTTTTAATTTTATACTTTTCATTTTTTTAATTCCTCTGCCCCACTACGGGCCTGTTCTTTTTGTTCTGATTTGAAAATGGTTTTAGTTTCAACAGTAAATTTAATATATTTTAATCATATTTCATCATTTCCAATACAACTTTTTACTATTCAGCATCTACTTTTTACATTTTCAATACACTTTTTACATTATAAAACTATTTTTCAAAACTTGTTTTCAAAACCGTTTTCAAAACGATAAGAACAGGCCCTACATCTCTCTCTCCCCCCCCCCCCCCCCACCCCCCCCTTTATTTTCCTTTATTTTCTTTCTTCCTGCGAACCCACCTCTGTTCCCTCTTCTTCTCTTCATCTATTTTCTTTCTTCTCTTCATTTCTTTCTTTCTCTTATTTCTTTTCTCTCCCATCTCTCTTTCATTTTATTCAAAGCCTTACTATATTAAACTATTAATTCTATAAACAAATTTGTGAATTTGGTTTTCACGGTCCAAACAAAATTCAAATCGAATTCAAATTACGAATTCAATTTGGTTTCTTCAGTTTTAAAATGAATTAGGTTCGGTTTTCGAAATGGCGAAAAAAATTTAAAATTCGAGTAAACAGATTCGTGGAAACCAATTTGTGCCCACCCGTAAAGGGTGGTATCGAGTCGCGCCGATATTTAAGAGGGCAAAAGGCAAATACCTCCCTTGTGGTGATGTGGACCGGAGTTCACGATGCGGAATACTTGCCAAGGAAAGTCTGGAAATTGCGAGACGCAGCTCTTAACCTCTAGAATCCCTACCTCGGATTTGGCAGTCTACTAAAATTAACCTAAGCTAATTTTAAACACGCAAATCGAACCAAGTTTAAGAACAAAAGAGTCAAAACAAAAGCATGCATTCTAGGTAGAACAATTACCTAAAAAGCTATAGTTTCTAAACTTATAGTAATTCACAAAGCATGCAAACTACGAAAGCTCAAAATAAGAGAATGATTCAAGAAGTAGAAAACTATACTATTCTATTACTTGAATCAAAATTGTGTGTTGAAAAATGAAGAAGAGGACCCCTATTTTTAGTTATAGGTAGCCGAATTCTTCAGTACAAGTAGGTAGAAATCCACTGAAACTGGAACTCAATCAAGAGATTGATTCCTTACAAACTGAAACCTAAAAGAACTAAGTTTAGTTAAAATGCTGAATTCGATTTTATCACTAATGTATCTAGCCGAAATTCCTAGCTAAATAAAGAAGTAGAGATGAATCAAAACTAAGAAGTAGAAATCAATCAAGAGATTGATCTCTTGAAAAGAAACAAACCTAAAGGAACTAGGTTTGTTTAAGTGATAATATTTCGGTTGTATTAAGGGATAATGGCAGCCGAAAATTAGAAGTAGAAATGAAATAAACTACTAGAATTAATTGGAGTTGTAAACTCAAACTAACTCCTTTACAACCCTAACTCAAATTTGGATGTGGGCTGCTCCATTGGGCTTCCGATTTCGGATTCCTCTCCTTCCTTTGGGTCTGGGCTGGCCGAATTTATGAAGGTGGGTTGCAAGTGAATTCGGCCCAAAACTCAATGGCGTGTCTGTGAAAAGTGTAGGAAGCTTCTGGAAGCTTCCGGAATCATTTCTGAAACTCAAATTTTACAAATTCTCCATTTCTTCATGATTCTTCAATTCAGACCTCTTTTCGGAAATGGTGAGTAAAATGACCATTTTACCCTTCTGACTCTTCAGGGGTTTGTGCGCCGGATAGCTTGTCGGGAACATTCTTGGACTAGGTTTTCAAGGTTGGCCTTTAATTTCCTTGTCCTTCTGCGTGTCATTGGCCCAACGATATCTACAAATGGATCTCTCTGGAATGGGCTCGGGTCCGGTAGCATAACTGGGCCTCGGTGTAGCACACGAACAGGCTCTGCTTCCTTTCTCGAGTCCTCTGCATCTACTTGTTGATCCTCTCTGCTTGGACTTGTCGACGGGCTGGGAATGCCCTTATCATGTGGTTTATGCCAAAGACAAATACCTCTCTTGTGGTTTAAAAATGCCCAATTACCCCCTAAGGTTTGAACTAAATTAGAAAACTAACAAAAAATAATACAACTAGCGTTAAATTATATGAACGCATGTTAAAAGAAGAGCTAAAGATTTTGGATATTTTTATATGATTGAAATACCTTTAATATGAATCATATATGCACTCTAACTAATTAACTTTGCCCCCTTAAAACTAGTATGATTAAAATCCAAAGAAAAAACCACAAAACTCTATATTTTCATCCGATTCAAATACTATAATGTCGCCAGATTATGTATCTTAGTCATGAATATCTTGTGTCATATTGTGGAGAAAGTGAAAACAGCAGTGTAAAATCTAAAATTAAACAAATGATGGATCAGCTAGTTATATATCTATGCTAAATCTATTTCAAATTTGAAAGTGAATGATTTAGTTTTTTTTTTTTTTTTTTTGGATGACAGTGAATTGTTATGAATATTTGATGGATGGCCATTCATATTATCACCATGTCTTTACATTTACCCATGATCTCATACTTTATTCCTATTATCCCATTATCTCCTTTACTCCATTAACTTTTGGAGTCTTGTAACATATAGAACTTAAGTTTATAAATAGATGTATAGATGATGAAATGAGATATGACAATACAAGATATATTATCTCTACGATGTTCTCTACTTACTTGCTTGATTGATTGACGAGGAGAATTGCTAACGGTCTGGAATCACCAAAGGCTTAAACTTATAGGATGATTCGGTATGAGATTTTTCTAATGATTGCTATTCAATCTTGAGGTATGTATTTATTTAATTGATGTATCAACCAAATGGTCACATTACGTTTATTATTACAAATAGCAACCTGAAGTTTGCAACATTACTTGCAGAGATAATTCGATTATGAGTTTTCTTAACTATTTAAATAATTATTGCATGTCCATTAGGATAAGAGTGGAATATTCAACTGTTAATATTCACACACAAAACGGTCTAGCAGAATTGTTCATTAAATGCATTAAATTATTTACATGACATTTGTTTTTGAGAATGGAACTCCTAATATATATTTGGGGGCATACTATTTTGCATGTTGCAAAATTAGTTCGCATTACGCCAACAAATTATAATAAAATTTCTCCCAAACAAATGGTTTGGTCAGAAACCATATTTCTTATCTTATAATTTTTAAATGTGCAGTTTATATTATGATTGCTCCACCACAATGCACAAAGATGAGAGCTCCAAAGAGGTTAGAAATAGATGTTGGGTATGAATCTCCACTATAGAATATCTTGAGACTAAAGTTAGAGATTTGTACAATACTCATTTTACTGACTGTCATTTTGATGAGTTAGTTTTCCCAACATTAGAGGAAGAAAGAGGAAAAAAAAAAGAAAAAGAAAAAAGTAGCCAAATTAAGAAATTTTTTTAAACTGAATTATCAATGATCATCGTATAAAGTTATATGAACCTGAAGTTCAAAAGATAATTCATTTACAACTTGCATTTGCCAGATATTTTTTTGACCTTAGAAAGTATGACTGGATCACATATATTGGCTACTAATGCTCCTAGTCTATTTGATGTCCCTGAAGGACCTTCTGCCACTAAAAATAATTAAAGGCAACTCAAAGGTGTGGTAGGACCAATCGGTTTCAAAATAAAAATCCTCATGAAAAAAGGAAGTAAGTGATAAAGATGGCAAAATCGTGGTGTTAGATATTCCTAAAGAATTTTCAAGAATGAAAAACTCTTAAGAGTTTCTCAGCATGACAGATAATAATGAGATCTATATTGTGTTAGGTTTGACTGGTAAATATGGAACCTAACTATGAACAATCGATGTTAAGCCCCGAATTTTTCAGAGCAAAATCATAGGGACAAAAATGGTTAAAATAAAAAAATTTTTGTTTAAATTACGTATTGATGTGAAACGTGACCTGCTTGCTTGAATTATGGTGTGCTTGCTAAGTGTCTAGGTTGTACGGTAGACCCCTCGAGAGATATAGCGTGGAGAACGCCCCCTGGACAGGAAATAAATGTTAGAAAACCCAAGAGGAATGATAGATAGAAGAGTACACGAAAGGGTAAGCCAAACTAAGCAAGAACGGGCAAGAACAGGCCAAAAAAGAGCCCCTGCAACCGTCGTAGGCCCCCATCGCAGGCGAGGCTACATGCAACCGCGAGCGGGCATTGCGCACCAGAGCCCCCGACCCGGCGTGCGTGCGGTGACGTGCCCGCTGCTCAACAGCGGGTTTTGCTCAAATTTAAATTTGGATTGGATTTTCTCCAATCCAAATTCGAAACCAACGAAAGGGAAGCATCTAAAACTATTGGAGAACCTTCTAGAAGCATTCCCTGACCTAGAGGAACACTATAAATAGACCCTTAGCTCTCCCCTTCATCTTTTTCACAAACTTGGAAAACCTAGTTGCAGCCACCTTTGGAGTGACGAACCGCCACCATTGTGTTTCCATTCCCCTACATTCCCTCAACATGTTTGTGGCAATCTAAGCACCTAGGTGAGTACGAATCTCTTATTGTCATGCTTGAAAGTAGGTATAACTGCTTAGAGTCTTGAAGGAAAAATAACAAATAGGTCGTTGAAAATAAACCATAGATCTCATATGCATGAGTTATTTTTGTGTTCTATGGGGGTTTTTAATCATCTAGGATCGATTGCCTCTCGTGGGAATGGTTGAAAATGAGATCTTGAATTAATATGCAAAACAAGAACAAGAAATTAAAATCTGGAAAAATAGTGTACCATGCCATGTTTGAGGCCGTGAAAAAGGTGGTTAGGATGGTTAGAATTGTGTGAAAAATAGTTGGTTTGTTAGTATTGATGTAGGTCTACAAATTGGTATTTTTGGAATGGATTGAATCGGACTAGAGATGCAAAAACGGTGGCCCCGAAAAGGCCACCTCACAGTGGCTGAGCTGGGCAGCCATCAGCCAAGGAAGGCCGACGTTACCCAGCCCATAAACGCAGTGTGCGCGCGCAAGGCTGTGCGTGCATAGCCAGCCATGCGCACGGGCTGTGCTTGCATGGCCACTCCGCGCGCACGGCAAGGCCGGCTAGCATGGCGGTTGGGCCAATTCGTGCCCAACCTTGACCCCCTTGAACCAACCTTGACTTGTTTGACCACTAGACTTGACCCTTGACCATAAGAGTTGACCCTTGACCACAATTGACCCATGATCCATAGACTTGACCCTTGACCACAAGACTTGAATCTTGACCCCTAGACTTGACCCTTGACCACAAGACTTGACCCCTGACCCTACACTTGACCTTGACCGGTACCTTTGAACTTTGACCAAGACTTGACCCCTTTGACTCAACTTGACCGGTTTGACCCAACCGTGACCGGTTTGACCCAACCTTGACCCGTTTGACCCAACCTTGACTCGTTTGACCAAAACTTGACCCCTTGACCTAGAGTTGACCCTAACGTCTAAAGTCAGCCCTAGTCAACCCGAAAGGTCAACGGTTGACCAAAAAGTTAAAGTTGATCGTGAAAGTCAAACCTAACCTGAGAAAGGTTAAATGGTTGACCAAAAAGTCAACCAAAACCCAAAAAGTCAAAGTCAACCCCAGTTGACAAAAGGTCAAACTTGCTTGGAAAGTCAGCAACTACTCCTTAACTAATAACTGTGTCTCTGTTATCTGCAGGAGCTGATCGTTGACCAAGTCGGACGACATACGCGCCTTCCCGAATTCCAGGTGAAGGATTACTCGCTAGTTTCCTAAGATTTAAAGCAAAATATCTACGTAGTACTTATGTGTATGTATATGTACTATTGTGTGTTTATATTTACCAACGAGGTTTCCCACGCCTCATCGTTTGCTTATTTTCTCGATTGCGCTTTATATGACGTAATGAGGGCATCCAAAGTCAACACGCAACAAGTCCAACTACAAGTGATTCCGGAGAAGCTGAGGAGGAGGTTCGAGTTCTACATCGAGGCCCGACAATGCTTCAGGATCCAAGCCCATATCAGAGGGATCCACTTGTAGACATCACTGGGCCCATGACCAGAAGCAGAGCGAAGAAGGTTCGAGATGCACTCAACAACCTTGTTCAAGCTTGCCATCAGGATGCTCAGTTAATTGTAGAAGCCCACGCCTTGGAGGAGAAAGGAGGAAATGTGCAAATTGAGAATCTTCTACACATCTTTGAAGAGGAGGCGCAATTCACCAAGTCCAAATGAAGAAGAAGGCTGTTTCTTGAAGTCTTGAAGATGCCGGAAGGTTCTTGGGCTTTAAAGAAACAATTCATGAAATTCCCTACACATTGGGCCGACCCAAACTCATGGACCAGCCCACAAGTTTCGGCCAGCCCAAGAAGCAACAAGAAGCCGCGCGGACAAGCCCACAAAGCAAGCCCACACGGTTCCTTAATTTAGTTAGGGTTTTTTGGATTTAATTAATTAAGTGTTTTATTTCTTTTAGTTAGTTTCCAAAAAGGGTTCTTTCTTGATATCTTTTTGGGAGTAGGATTTTTATTCTTTCCTACTTGTTTTCGAATTAAGTTTCCTTCTTGTTTTGGTAGTTGTAAATTCGACAATCACCCAATTATGAGGTGACCGAATTCTTCTTTCCTTTTCTTACCATTCCTACTTCTTTCCGGGTTTGGTAATTGTAAAAGAAATTAACCTCTTGGTTAATTTCCAATTCTAGTTCTTTTCTTTTTCTACTTCTTGTATTTTCGGCCACCCTACACTTATAAATAGGGGCCGACTTCTTCAATAATAATAAGCGTATTTCAGATCATAAACTTAGTGTTTGAAGTACCCTCCTTTTATTGCTTTATGTATTTGCATGTCGTAGTTTACATAATTGCATGAACTTAGCTAATTAAGTTATTTGCTCTTCTTAATTACTCGCATGTTCAAAACTCTTTTCTTACACTTGGTTCGAATCTAAACAAAAACAACTAGATTAGGTCTTTTTGTTTCTCTGATTTCGAAAGTAAGTTAGAGTGTTATACGAGCTCGCCGCTTAATCACAAGGTCCTTGGCAACATTATCCGCATGTGTACAACCGTCCACATCATGACACATGCGTACTGATGTGCTACGTGCCTACTTGATGCTATGCCCTGCTTGTTACATACCATCCTTCATTATGAGAGGAACACTTGTGGCCTGAGATAAAAAAAGGCCGGGATCCAAAACCCCTGCAGTCGAGCATACCTCCGTTGTACGGCTGTCGCAAGGGTGATGTGCTTTGCAAACCATCAAGTACTTTAACAACTCAAACCCTTGAATAGATTCCAACCTAGCTTTATTAGAGAAGGCTTGTTTATGCAATCTGCTTGCTAGGAGTCTAGCAGCTCAAATATGTGCATATGACTATTGTATCTATACTGCCATGCTCGTTTTCCGTAGTTGCCATCTGTTGAACTATATGCCTGATGTGTTTGACTTGCCTGATTTGATGGATTTTAATTGCATGTACTTCCGATGTTACATAGTTATATATATATATATATATATACCTACCTGTACAGAGGGATGCATGAACTGTATACTTGATTTCCTGGTTTTTCTATAAAGACCTACGGTAGGATTTTCTACAAACCCTGAGGTCTCTCCCTGAGCTTAAGCTCACCCCACTCCCTTCAAAATTTGATTACAGGTGCTTGATTCTCGTGCGCTAGAGGTGAGGCCGTTGGGCGTCCAAAAGAACATCGAGGGGGCTTTGTAGTAGATTAGCTCATAAACCCTATTTGGGAGGATAATTTGGCCTAGGGCCGTCTTGACAATTTTATTATATTTTTCGCTGCATTGAACTGCTTGAATTTTTGGAATAAGCATAATGATGTATGTTTCTCTCTATTTATTCTGTATCGATTGTTGGGCGAGAACCCTGTATGACGCCTTCACGTTGGCTCTCTTCTCGTCGGGAATGATTTCCGAGGCAGGGGGTCAAGTGTGGGGCGTCACAATCGATGTCGATGGAAAATTAATTTATGCTGCAGCGGGTTGCCATTATGAAAGAAAACGAGGATTATCAATATAGGCCTGTGTATGAATGTCGACATAGAAATGATTGCCCAAGAAGAAGAAAATGAAATAAATTAAAAAATGCAATTCTATTAGAATTGAATTCAAGAAAAGTGTTTGGGCGAATAACACACCTGAAGATGTGTAACTTGCGGGTCATAAATGGGTATTTGTGCGAAAGCATGAATGAAAAATGAATTCATATAATATACGGCTTGTCATACTATATTTTTCCAAAGACCGTGAATTGACTATAAGGAGATTTAGTCTCCTATGGTGGATGGAATAATATTTTGTTACTTGCTTAATCTGGCAGCAAGTGAACCATTTAAAATGTGTCTTATTGATGTCATGACAGCCTATTAAAATGGCTAATAAAAAATCTCTGAAGAATTTAAAATTGCCCTGAAGGCATGATACGATTTATCGCGATATTTATTATATTAGATTTTATAGAGCCCTATGTATATGTTTTATTGAGAGATTCGGATCCCAATTTTTATTGATGATTTTATTTAGAACTCCTGAAGAGTATCAAACCATTATTGATTATTTAAAGTATAATTTCGAATTAAAACTCCTGAAGAGAATCAAAATGTTGTTGAATCTTTGAAATTTAAGTTTGAAATGAAATATTTTGAAAAGACATTTTTTTGTCTTGGTTTGAAATTGAGCACTTAAAAATTTGTCATATCTTTACATCAATCTTTTGCTAAAAGTGTTGAAACACTTTTACATTAATAAAGCACATACTTTGAGTATAATTATGATTGTAAGATCACTTATGTGCATAAAGATCCATTTTGTCATCGTAAGGATGATGAAGAACAATTTGGTTTAGAAATACCATATTTTAAGGATATCAAAACAATAATGTATCTTGCAAGTCGTACACAAATCTTAAAATTGCTTGCAAGTTATGAACAATATGTGTTTCTTTAACTTAGAGGAACGATAAATATCAGTCTTTATTTAAAAAATATATAAGTATGATTTTACAGGTTCTGCAGATGTTGATTACTTTACTAATCCTTAAAATGCTTAATCAAGCATTTATGTGCTTTCATGCAGCAGTACAACTTTTTTTGGCCGTTAAATTCATGAAAGAAATAAGGGTGAAATGCACCAAATACCACACAACTATCGAGTGTTGCAAAAAATACCACTTTCCTTTAAAAACTCCAAAAAATACCACTTACTTTCAAAATGTGCAAAAACTACCACTTTCTCCATAACGGACTTTAAGTGGCTGACGGAAGGAAAAAACGCAAGGGCAAATCCATTTTTTCATGTCTTTTCACTATTTATCTTCCCCAAAAAAAAATTTTTAAACAAAAAGCTGAAGAAAATGATTTCCTGAAACCAGAGCAGCATAAACGAGAGCATTATCCTTGAATCTTGATCCTTCCAACATCCATGGCTTCTGAACCCATAAGCCTCTCCCAAGTCCTCTCTGAATCGCGACGCATCATTAAACTCCAACAACTTCATTTCCAGACTCTCTCACTTCTCTTTCTTTTCCCTCTTTCTCTCTCTTCCTTCCTCTACCTTGCCCTCCAAAAAAAAAACCTTTTCTTCAGCTTCTCTTTCAATCTAATCATCAAGAAATCACCATCAACTCCAACCAATACTTCCCCCTTTTACCTCTCTTGTACACACTTGTTTCCAACCTCTTGTTTTTATTTTCTGCAGCCCCTGTTTCATTCAGCACTTATAGAGTATCCCACGATGAACCCATTGACCTCATTTCATCCATAAAATCCATCCTATAATCTTTTTGGCCGCTCGTGTCAACATCCCTTGTTACCGGTCCGATCGTTGGGGTTTTGGTAACCACCCCCCATTTGTTCTTTTGGTGGTTTCGATTTACAAATGGCTTCATGGAAGCTCTTACTTCATCCCTTTAATGGTGTTGATCGGGTTGATATTTGCCTTTGTGATTGTATACTTGCAAGTGAAGTGGATGTTGGTTTATGCTGTTGTGGTGGTGGAGTCCAAATGGGGCTATACACCATTGAAAAGAAGCGTATATTTGGTGAAGGGAAACATGGGAGTTGCCCTAAAACTACTGCTCTGGTTTTTGAAGAAAATGATTTCCTGGAAATTGTTTTCTTCAGTTTTTTTTGTTTAAAAATTTTTTTTTGGGGAAGATCAACAGTGAAAAGACATGAAAAGATGGATTTACCCCTGTGTTTTTCCCTCCGTCAACCACTTAACGTCCGTTATGGAGAAAGTGGTAGTTTTTGCACGTTTTGAAAGTAAAGTGGTGTTTTTTGGAGTTTTTAAAAGAAAGTGATATTTTTTGCAAAACTCGATAGTTGTGTGGTATTTGGTGCATTTCACCCAAGAGCTAATAGCTACTACTTCTTAGAATGCACATCAAGAGTTTGTTTGGTTAAGATCAGTAATCTATTAAATTTGGAAATCAAGTGGTTTGCTCTCAATTTTTAAAGAGTTTCCACTACTTTGTTCGAAAATGACGTTACATGGATTGCTCAGTTGCAGGAATGATACTTCAAAGATTTATTCACTGCCAACTTCAACATTTTGAAAAGTTGAGATACAAGATCAGAAGGCGACAATTTAACGATGTCAAATGATGTGCTCAAGAGGGGGAGTTACACACTGTACTCTTTTTCCTTGATCAAGTTTTTTTTCCCCTTGGATTTTTACTGGTAAGATTTTTTAACGAGACAGTGTTGTACTAAGAAAATGTACTCTTTTTCCTTCACTAGGTTTTTTCCCATTGGGTCTTTTTAGTAAGGTTTTAATAAGGCATTTATCTTAATAATGGGCATCCAAGGTGGAGTGTTAAGAATATTTAATGGATTCTCATTCATATTATCACCATGTTACCCATGATATCCTACTTTATTCCTTTTATCCCTTTATCTCCTTTACTCCATAAACTTTTGGAGTCTTGTAACATATAGAACTTAAGTTTATAAATAGATGTATAGATGATGAAATGAGATGATGACAATAAAAGATATATTATCTCTACTTACTTGCTTTATTCTCTGATGTGGACGGTTGTACACATGCAGATGAAGTTGCCCGAAAAGTTTGATTAAGTGGCGTAGCTCGTATTGGCTCTTTACTTACCCGAAATCCAGAGAACAAAAATAAACTAACCTAAGCTAATATACTTAAGAATTCGAACCAAGTAAGAAAGAGTTGAAACATGCGAATTTAATTAGGTAGAGCAATTAACCTAATTAAGCTAAGTTTCATGCAATATATAAATTACAAGCATGCAAAATACATAAAGCAATAAAGGGAGAGTACTCAAACTAATAGTTTTAAGATCTGAATACTTAACTTATTATGGAGTTTCGGCTGCCTATTTATAGGCAAAGAACAGCCGAAAATTCTACCTAAAAGAGTAGGAAAAGAATTAGAATTGGAAACCAATCAAGAGATTGATTTCCTTTACAATACCAAAACCTGAAAGAAGTGGGTAATGGTAAAAGAAAAGGAAATTTCGGTCACCTTTAAGTTTAGTGGTAGCCAAAAATTACAAGTTAAAAACAAGAAGGAAAAAGAATAAAAATCCTACTCCAAAAAGGAGATCAAGAAGGGATCCTTTTTGGAAACTAATAAACTAAGGGCAAAATAGGGAACATGCTCAAACCCTTATTTTCCCCCAAACCCTAACCCTTAATTTCCAACCCTAATGGACTAGGTCTGGCCGTGTAGGCTTCTTTGTTGGGCTGGCCAACTTTTGATGATGTGGAATGGACTCCATGAGTTGGGTCGGCCCAATTGTTGATGGCGCATGATGGAATGGTGTAGGGAGCTTCCGGAATCTTCTGGAACCTCCCGGAATCATTTCGGAATCAAGATTTTCAAGATTTTCAAGATTCTGCAAAATATGAAATTCAAGATTTTCAATAAATACCAAGAACTTCAAGAAATGTTTCTTTAAAGTCCAAGAACCTTCCGGCGTCTTCAAGAACTTCAAGAAACAGCCTTCTCTTCATTGTGGATTGGGGAATTGTGCCTCTTCTTCAAGAATTGTAAGGAGAGTTGCAATTTGAACCTTTCCATCTTTGTTCTCCAAGGCGTTGGCTTCTACTATCAATTGGGCATCCTGTTGGCAAGCTTGTACAAGGTTGTTGAGTGTCTCTTGAACCTTCTTTGCTCTGCTTCTGGTCATTGGCCCAATGATGTCTACAAGTGGATCTCTTTGATATGGACTTGGATCCTGAAGCATTGTTGGGCCTCGGTGTAGAACCCGAACCTCCTCAGCTTCTCCGGACTCACTTGTCTGTGGACTTGGGATGCCCTCATCATTCTCTCTTCTATTTCTCTACATTTTTGAAGTATTTTTATAACATGAATGATTTAGTTCGATATGCAGATACTACTTCCAATTTTTATTCACATTCTTCCCAAAGGATTATGAAAATAAATTAGATTCTACTGATTTTTTTTTGTGTGGAAAATGATGAATTTTGAAACCAAATGTTCTATATTTTGGTAAAATTGAAAAGAGAATCAAGGAAAAATATAAAATTTGGAAGAAGAGAAAGTAAGTCGGTGACGGTGTCGACAACAACGGTTGAAACTAGAAAAAAAAAATGACAACAACACATGGTTTAAACTAGAAAATAAAAATAGCAACAATACATGAAAAAAGGCTCTCATTGTTTATCTTATGATGTGAGTTGTTGTGAAACACCCCACGTTGCGGAAGTCGACTGCCAAGGAAGGTTCGAACTTGAAAGGTCACGAACTCACTCTCTTATAAAACTCAAAATTTCCTACTTAGCCTAGGTGAGACTAGCTCTTTTAGTCCTAACTAGATAGATGAATTAAGAGTTGAACCAATAGAAATCTAGGCGGAGCAAGTAACCTAGAAAACCTAAGTTCAAGAACTTGCAGAGTTATCAATACATAATAAACACGCAAGCTCAAAACAATAAAGTGGAGAACCCAAAGTAAAGGATAAACCTCACAATTATACTATGAATTCTGAATTATGTGTTTTCAGCTGCCTCCTATTTAAAGGGATAGGAGTACTCGAAAATTACAAGGAAAAGGAAACAAATCAAAAGTGGAAACCAACGAGAGTTGGAAACTGATTACAAACCAAATTCGAAGAGGAATCACGAATAAGGTAGGTGCGAAATTTGGTTGTCTCCTTTAAAGAGGAAACCCGAAAATCACAAGGAAATAAAATAGGAAAAGGAAGCTTGAATTTGATATCTTGAAGAGAAAATCCAAATTCAAGTTGGAAAGAAAATCTACTTTAAAAAGGAAACTAATAATTAAGTCAAGTTGTAACCAATTAAGGTAACTTAACTTAATTATAATTATTATTGGAAAAGGAATAGGAAAACATGCACTTTTCCAAATCCTTCTAGGATTCTAGAAGTAGGCAACTTCCGAAATTCGCAACAAGCTTGTGAGCTTTGCGCGCGAATCTGTGAGGAGGCGGGTTGCGATGGGCCGCGGCGTGGGCTTGCGATTTCAGACTTCTTCGCAGTCTGCTTCTGATTTCTGTTGGGCCAACTTGTGTAGCTTGGATGCTGTATGGATTGGCCCAAAATGAGATGAGCATGAGTTGTGGATGAGAGTAGGGTCTCCCTTAAAGTCGAAGGACTTTTGGGGACTTTTCATGGGTCGGGCCGTTGTCGTCTCCTAGGCTTCGCATGATGGCTGAACTCGGGCTTCTTGTCTTCTATCGAAAATGTCTGGGATTAGGATTAGGAGGGGTTGCACTGACCCTACTATGGTAGTAGTAGTTTGGATGCCCGCACCATTTTGCGTGAGTTTTCCCTCTCTTTCCTCTACCCATTCCCTCTTAAAATCTAAATGATGGAACCAATGTTAGGAAATGAAACATAAAATTTAACGAGGGGCCATTAACATTTTACTGCTCTTGCTGCAAATCAGTAGTCCAAAAAGGTTATAAGTCGTTGAACGCATGGCATTCCCTGTGGTTATATACTGATGTGAGTTTTCGGTGAAGAACTCATTGTTGCAGAAAGTTGCCGCGGGTCGATTTACAATTTACTCACTTGAAGAACTCAAAACCCCCCAACTAATTAAGTTAGAACTAGTCTACTTTATTCTTACTTAGCTGAGTTTTTAAGAGTTTTAATTAACAGAATTATAGGTGGAGCAAATAACCTATAATCTTCTAAATTTGAAACTTATATGAACTAACAAGCATGCAATTACATAAGCTTAAATAATGAAATAATGAGAATTCTATAGAAAAGGATAAACCTCACAATTAATATAAACTCTGGAATTCTCCCCTATTCTAGTTTATGCTGCTCCCTTTTACAGGAGTAGGGAAATCCAAAAACTACAAGTAAAAATAGAAAAGGAAACTACTAAAGAAAGTGAAAACCAACTAGAGTTGGTTTTCTTTTACAAAACCGAAATCAAAGGGAGTATGAAATCGGTGAGGGCAATTCGGTTGTAACAATATGTAGTTACCCGAATTGCTCTCCAAAAATTAAAAGGTAAACTCGAATTTGGTAACTTGTAGTAAATCCTAATTCAAGTTGTAAAAGAAACAAAATAGGAAACAAACAAATTAAGTCAAGTTGTAAACAATTTAGGTAACTTAACTTAATCCAAATTACAAGTGGGGAAGAAAAAGGAAACATGCAAAAACCCTTTTCCTTCTTGGAATCAACTTGCGCAAATCGCAAGTGGGCTACGATTTGGGCTGTCTTGTGCACGGTTTGGCGGAGCTTGCGAGCTGCGATTGGGCCTACGATTTGTAGGGCTTGGTCGCGATTTGCTTGCGATGAAGTGGGCCAATTTGCGAAGCTTAGATGCTAAGTGAGTTGGCCCAATTGGTGATGTAGCATGAATTTATGACGTTGTGTATTTCCAAGAAGCCAGTGTGATGAGGGCATCCAAACGCTAGCAACAAGTCAAGAAGCAAGTGATTCCGGAGAAGCTGAGGAGGTTCGAGTTCTACATCGAGGTCCAACAATACTTCATGATCCAAGTCCATATCAAAGGGATCCACTTGTAGACATCACTGGGCCGATGACCAGAAGCAGAGCAAAGAAGGTTCGAGAGACACTCAACAACCTTGTCCAAGCTTGCCATCAGGACGCTCAGTTGATCGTAGAAGCAAACGCCTTGGAGCAGAAAGACGGAAAGGTTCAAATTGCAACTCTTCTAACCATTCTTGAAGAAAAGGCGCACTTCTCCAATCCACAATGAAGAAGAAAGCTGTTTCTTGAAGTTCTTGAAGATGCCGGAAGGTTCTTGGACTTTAAAGAAACATTTCTCGAAGTTCCCTACATTTTTCCATAATGCGACATCAACATTGGGCCGACCCAACTCATGGAGTCCACTCCACAAATTCGGCCAGCCCAAGGAAGCCCAGGAAGCCCACATGGCCAAGTAAAGGAGCTAGGGTTACAAATTAAGGACTAGGGTTCTTTTAAGTAACTAGGGTTACAAGTTAAGGGCTAGGGTTCTTTTAAGTCGCTAGGGTTACAAGTTAAGAGCTAGGGTTCTTTTTACTCTTAGTTTTGTTAGTTTTCAAAAAGAACTCCTTCTTGATCTCCTTTTTTGGAGTAGGATTTTTATTCTTTCCTTATTATTTTCAAGATGTAATTTCGGCTACCCTAAAGAAATAAGGTGACCGAAACTTACCTTTTCTTTTTACCATTCCCCACTTCTTTCAGGGTTTGGTATTGTAAAGGAAATCAATCTCTTGATTGATTTCCAATTCTACTTCTTTTCCTTATTCTTTTTATGACTTTTTCGGCTATCCCTTAGTCTATAAAAGGGCAGTCGTGCATCAATAATATTCACGTATTCAGATCATAAAACTAAGTGTTTTGAGTACCATCCCTTTATTGCTTTATGTATTTGCATGTTGTAGTTTACATAATTGCATGAAACTTAGCTAATTAGGTTAATTGCTCTACCTAATTAATTCGCATGTTTCAAAACTCTTTTCTTACACTTGGTTCAAAAATCTAAAACAAATTAGCTTAGGTTAAGTTCTTTTTGTTTCTCTGATTTTTCGGGTAAGATAGAGTATTATACGAGCTCGCTACTTAATCACAAGGTCCTTGGCAACTTTAATCTGCATGTGTACAGCCGTCCACATCAATTGGTATCAGAGCTTAGGAGTGATTTCGTGGCTGGACGAGGTCGAAGTAACCCGACCAAATCTTTATTAGGTGTTTTCTTTTCCTTGTTAGTCTTGTTTATCTTGAAATTCTTGGAATTACAACGCATCTTCTTGGGGAAAATTTTTTCTTTCAAGCTTTAAATTTTCGATTTTTGGTGCTGTTTCCCTCTCTTTAAAATCGAAAAATTCCTTAGAGAAATTGAAACCCCTTGCTGTAAATTCAAATTTAAAACCCGGACTCTAGAAACAAAGTTAGGGTTTCGGTTTTGCCTAAAACTAGGGTTTCGGTTTAGTTGAATTTTTTTAGTCGCCTTTTCTAGCGACACTAGGGTTTTGAGAGACGCTTTAGTGTTGCTGTTTTAGCGTCTAAATTGCTGGGTTTTGCGACTAATTTTTCTACCCCTCTTGTGCTGTTTTGTTGAAATTGGTGAGTTTTTGCGGTTGATGTTAAGCAGCTCACCTTAACTGCTCATTGTGAATTGCATGCTCTAGTTTGGGATACCTTGTTTTGAATTCTTGAAAATATATTGAATTCTTGATTTTGTATCCTTGTGCTGCTGAGATTATCCCTGGGAATAGGTTAGTGAGTCAAAAATTGAACTTTGCTAGCCCTAGGGTTTTCGTTTCTTGAAATCGCATATTACTAAATTTTTCGGCCACTTAGGGGGTTTAAAAATCGCAATTTTGGTACTGTTTGCATATTGAAAGAATTAATAAATTTGCTGGGATTGGTTTCTTGATTACCTATTGGGTGGGTGATCTCTTCTTTGGATAGTTTTAGGACTTTTCTAAAGTTGTTTCAACTATGCTTATTTTTCTTTGATTCTATTCAATTTTGAATTGCCCTGCTTTCAACTGCTAGTATATCTTTTCGTGCGACCTGAACATTTGCTCTTGAATTATAGTTTGGATTTTGTCATCGTGCACACTTATCTTTTCTGAAATTTGAGGGCTTAACCCCGAAATTTCCTGTTGTGTACTTCATATCTGAACTATATTACAAAATATCGTTTGCGAAAAGATTTTTCAACTCAAAATAGAACCAAGTGTCTATTTTTGCGAAAATTTGTGCTTTTTCTTAAGTGTCATTGCTTTGTGTGAATTACTGCTTGCCTTATACATTTGTCAATACCGGGAGGTAGAGTGGAAAAAGGCTTGAGTGAACATACTATAAAGGGTGCCACCATAGAGTGAAACACAGGGTTTGTGTGTAGCTGTTAGGTGGGATACACTTGGGGGACAAGGGGGTAAGGTTACTACTCATTTTTCCTTGTTCTTAGCAGACAGGTTTTCGCTTTAACCGATGTCAGGTGGAGGTGCTCCTAACCCTTTGGGGAGCGAGCAAATACTGGCTGCAATAGCGCAACTCTCTGCGCGATTGTTACCCTCATGGAGGAAGTCGCTGAACTACGCACTGAACGAGAACAACGGCATACAGAGTCAGATGATGATATTGGCGCACCTGACAACAACGCTGCTGACAAGTCTTTCGAAGGCCTCAGTCAATGCAAAATGACTGTTCCACCCTTCGCCGGCGGTACGAATCCGGAGGATTACTTAGACTGGGAGATGAAGATGGAGCGCATCTTCGAGTTGCATGCGATCCCAGAACACAAGAAGGTCCCTCTGGCAGTGGTACATTTCACGGACTATGCCCTGGTCTGGTGGAATCAACAGATGGATCAGCGAAGGAATACGCGTCCCATGCGGGCCCGTGCTCCGCCTCTAACTTGGTTTGATTTGACTACTACTATGCGTAGAACTTTTGTTCCTGATTACTATTTTAGAGAATTGTATAGGAAATTACATACTCTTGTACAAGGCTCTTTATGATGTGGACGGTTGTACACATGCGGATAATGTTGCCAAGGACCTTGTGATTAAGTGACAAGCTCTTACAAAAACCTTTAACTCACGTTCGGAATTGATAAAACAAGGGATAAACTATCCTGACCAATTTGTTTATGAATTCGAACCAAGTGCAAGAAAAGAGGTGTGAAACATGCGAACAATTAGGTAGAGCAAGAACCTAATAGGCTAAGTTTCATGCAATTATGTAAACTACAACATGCAAATACATAAAGCAATAAAAGGAGGTACTTCAAACACTAAGTTTTTGATCTGAAATACACTAATCTTTATTGAAGAATTCGGTCACCTATTTATAGGTGAGGGTGGCCGAATTTTAATACAAAAAGTAGGAAAAGAAAAGAATTAGAATTGGAAATTAACCAAGAGGTTAATTCCTTGTACAATTACCAAACCCGGAAAGAAGTAGGAATGGTAAGAAAAGGTAACTAAATTTCGGATTTTCCTTATTGTTGTGGCAGCCGAAATTATAACTAAAAATAAGGAAAAGAATAAAATCCTACTTCCAAAAAGAATAAGGAAACCCTTTTTGGAAACTAACAAAAAATAAAATAACTTAATTAAAATCTGAAAAATAATTCCCTAAACCCTAAGCCGTGTGGCTTTTTCCTTGGGTTGGCCGTGTGGGCTTCTCTCCTTGGATTGGGCCGTGCGGCTTCATGCTTCAACTTGGGCTGTCCGAAAACTTGTGGGCTGGTCCATGAGTTTTTGGGTCGGCCCAATTTGTAGGGAACTTTATTATTTGGTTTCTTTAAGTCCAAGAACCTCCCGGCTTCTTCAAGACTTCAAGAAACAGCCTTCTTTTGATTAATGTTGGATGATTTGCGCCTCTCCTTCCAAGATAGTTAGAAGAGTTGCAAATTGCACATTTCCTCCATTTTGCTCCAAGGCGTGAGCTTCTACAATCAGTTGGGCTTCTTGTGTGTAAGCTTGAACAAGGTTGTTGAGAGCTTCTCGTACCTTCTTCGCTCTGCTCCTGGTCATGGGCCCAGTGATGTCTACAAGTGGATCCCTCTGATATGGGCTTGGATCCTGAAGCATTGTCGGGCCTCGATGTAGAACTCGAACCTCCTCCTCAGCTTCTCCGGAATCACTTGTAGTTTGACTTGTTACGTGTTGTTGACTTTGGATGCCCTCATCATCCCCTCCCGGTTGAAAAGGATTTGTCCTCAAATCAGCAACCTGGTCATCAACAAAAGGAGACAAGTCAGCAACATTAAAGGAAGAACTAACACCATACTCACCTGGTAAGTCGAGTTTGTAGGCGTTAGGCCCAATCTTGGAAACGATCTGAAAAGGTCCATCGCCCCTTGGATGGAGTTTGGTCCTTCTGGCAGCAGGGAATCGTTCCTTCCTCATGTGAACCCAAACCCAGTCACCTGGTTCGAAATTCACAGCCTTGCGCCGTTGGTTTGCATTGACGGCAGCTTTGGCATAAGTCTTCTCCAGATTAGCTCGAACTTTAGCATGTATGCGTTGCACTGCTTTAGCTTTCTTCGCACCATCTGGATGGACTTGTTCTTTGGGCGGTAAAGGAATGAGATCCATCACCGTCAAGGGAGTAAAGCCGTTGGCAACTTCAAATGGACAGAACCCTGTTGAGGAGTGCTTGGTTCGGTTGTATGCAAACTCTGCAACCGGCAAGATGTCTTCCCAACGCTTGAGGTTCTTCTGAATCAATGCTCTGAGTAGGTTGCCAACGGTTCGGTTGGTGACTTCCGTCTGACCATCCGTCTGTGGATGACTTGTAGACGAAAACAACAGTTCTGTGCCGAGGCGGGACCACAAAGTCTTCCAAAAATAACTCAAGAATTTGACGTCGCGATCTGAGACTATGGTTCTCGAAATTCCATGTAGCCGAACAATACCTTGAAAGAACAACTCAGCTACATGTCTGGCATTATCTGATTTCCTGCAAGGAATGAAATGCGCCATTTTAGAGAACCGATCAACAACGACAAATAAAGAATCATTACCTTTCTGCGTCCTTGGAAGCCCTAAAATAAAATCCATAGAAATGTCAGTCCAGGGCACAGAAGGGATAGGTAATGGTGTGTAAAGCCCATGGGGTTTAGAAGTAGATTTAGCTTGCAAACAATTAATACATCGAGAGCAAACATTCTGTACATCTTTGCGCATATGCGGCCAATAAAAGTGTTCATGCAACAGTTCAAGTGTTTTATGCACACCAAAATGACCCATAAGACCCCCACTATGAGCTTCACGAACCAGTAATTCCCTAGTGGAACTACGAGGGATGCATAACCTATTTTCCCTAAACAGAAAACCATTCTGTCTAAAGTACTTTTGGAATGCACCAGATTCACATGCTTTATACACATCAGCAAAATCAACATCAAAAGCATACAAATCTTTGAGGTATGCGAAACCTAACAATGTATGATCAAGAATTGTCAGCATTTCATGCCTGCGAGATAGAGCGTCAGCAACTAAATTATCCTTACCTTTCTTATACTTAATAATATAAGGAAAAGACTCAATAAAATTAACCCACTTTGCATGACGTCTATTTAACTTATTTTGCCCTTTTAAATGCTTAAGAGACTCATGATCACTATGAACAACAAATTCCTTAGACATCAAATAATGTGACCACGTTTCAAAAGCACGGACAACAGCATAGAGCTCCTTATCATATGTAGGATAGTTTAAGGCAGCCCCTTTTAGTTTCTCACTGAAAAAGGCGATAGGCTTCTTCTCCTGCATTAACACTGCGCCAATTCCAATACCTGATGCATCACACATTAGTTCAAACACTTTATCAAAATCAGGTAATGCTAAAACAGGTACATGAGTGAGATCATGCTTTAAAGTAGTAAAAGCTTTTTCCTGAGCTGGCCCCCACACAAATGGTGCGTTCTTCTTGCAGAGATCATTGAGGGGCGCGGCTTTAGTGGAGAAATCTTTTACAAACCGCCTGTAGAATCCAGCTAGTCCATGGAAGGACCGAACTTGGGCGGCCGATGTTGGCTGCGGCCAATCCCTAATGGCCTTCACCTTGGCATCATCAACTTTGACACCATCTGCAGAGACTACAAAACCAAGAAAAACAACTTCCGAAACACAAAAGGTACACTTTTGCATCTTGGCATATAATTGATTAGCACGTAATTCAATTAAAACCAATCAAAGATGCTCAACATGCGAATCATAATCTCTGGAATAGATCAAGATATCATCAAAATACACAACAACAAATTTACCTATAAACTTTCTAAGCACATGATTCATTAACCTCATGAAAGTACTAGGTGCATTTGTGAGTCCAAAGGGCATGACTAACCACTCATATAAACCAAATTTAGTCTTAAAAGCAATTTTCCATTCATCCCCCTCCCTCATGCGAATTTGATGATAGCCCTGTGTTAGATCTATTTTTGTATAAACAGTAGAACCATGCAAATCTTCTAACATGTCATCAAGCCTAGGGATAGGGTGCCTATACTTGATTGTTATCTTATTTACTGCTCTACAATCCATACACATTCTCCATGTACCTTCTTTCTTAGGGACTAGAATAACAGGTACAGCACAAGGACTTAGAGATTCCCTTACCTGACCATGCGCCAATAGCTTCTCAATTTGCGCCTGCAACTCCTTTGTTTCCTCAGGATTTGCCTTGTATGCAGGGCGATTTGGTATAGGCGCGCCAGGGATGAAGTCAATCTGATGTTCAATACCTCGAAGTGGCGGCAGACCCTGCGGCAACTCGTCTGGAAAGACATCAGCAAATTCCTGCAACAAAGAATTGACTTCTGTAGGGATATCCCGAGGGATATCGTCAGGGTTAGCACAGTTATCCTTACAGACTAAAACAAATACATCATCATTGCTGTCTAACACTTGACCTATCTCTCCTCTCGTTGCAAAACAACTACTCGAACTTTGTCCTGATCAGGCTTATCAGAGTTCGCCTTACTACCCTTTACAACAATTTATTTCCCCTTACCCTTCGCTTGGCGCCTTTCAGCTTCCCATTTAGCGAGTGACTCCTTCATACGAACAGCTTCTGATCGCACTTCAGCCGGTGGCATGGGTAGGAATGTGTGGATCTTGCCCTCCTGGCAGACCGAGTAAGTGTTGGCGACCCCATCATGTATTGCCTTCAGGTCAAAGAGCCATGGTCGTCCGAGTAGAATGTGACAAGCCTCCATTGGCAGAACATCACATAAAACCGTGGATTCGAACTTACCGATAGCGTATGGTACGCTTACCTGCTTTGTGACTCTGTAGCCGTCTGAGCTGTCGAGCCATTGAAGCCGATAAGGACGTGGATGATTGATGACAGGGAGGCGCAGTTTGTCCACCATGTACTCACTAGCAACATTAGTACAACTCCCTCCATCAATAATCAGAACACATAACTTTCCATTTACCTTGGTGCGAGCATGGAAGATGTTTGTCCTTTGGGATGTGTCCGGGACAGCAGCTGTAGTCAGAGTGTGAGTAACTAAGTTCTGAGAAGGATCTTCTTCAAGAAATTCGAACTGCTCCACAGGTTCTGACGGAGTGCGGTCAGTCAACTCCTTGATAGGGTCAACGGTTGGCTCCTCTTCATCGGATTCTGATATGTACTCACCATCTTGGCCCAATAATACCTTCCGGATGTTGGGACAGTCACGCATGTAGTGGCCACGGCCTGAACACTTGTGGCAAGTAACGTTGCTGATAGACTGCCTGGGAGTTGATGGCGTTTTCTGCTGCGATGAAGAAGGGGTGGCGGCGGCAACAGGGACAATGGCCTTGCGGTCAGACATGCTTGGCCTCCGTGCCGGTGGAGAGTAGGCAGGATTCTTGCGCCAGGCTGGTGGGGCGCTGGTAGGTGTCCGGACTGGTGGAACGGACTTCAGATACTCCTCCATAACTCGAGTTTTGTGCAGCATGTCTGTCAGAGTTGTAGCATTCTGCAATTCAACAGCTAAAGCAATCCCCCTGTTTAAACCACTAAGAAAACGAGCCATAGATGCGGGCTCATCTTCCTGTACATTAGCCCTAATTTTTGCCATCTCTAACTTTCTATAGTACTCATCTACGGACATAGAACCTTGTACAAGAGTATGTAATTTCCTATACAATTCTCTAAAATAGTAGTCCGGTACAAAAGTCCTACGCATAGAAGTAGTCAAATCAAACCAAGAGAGAGGCGGTGCGCGGGCACGCATTGGGCGTGTATTTCGCGCTGATCCTGCTGCTGATTCCACCAGATTAGGGCATAGTCTGTGAAATGTACAACTGCGAGCTGGACCTTCTTGTGCTCTGGGATCGCATGAAGCTCAAAGATGCGCTCCTTCTTCATCTCCCAGTCTAAGTACTCCTCTGGATTCGTGCCTCCGGCAAAGGGGGAACGGTAGTTTTGCACTGACTGAGGCCTGCGAATGGCTGGTCTGCGGCGTTGGGGCCTTGACCGGCCGGTTCGTCGTCTGAGTCTGTGCGCCTCTGTTCCCGTTCAGTCCTGAGGTCGGCGACTTCCTCCGTTAAAGTAGCGAATCGCGCGGAGAGTTGCGCAATCGCAGCCAGAATTTGCTCGTTCCCGAGAGGGTTAGGAGCACTACCACCTGACATTGGTAAAAGAAAGCGAAAATCTGTCTGCTAAGAATAAGGAAAAGTGAGAAAGAACCTTACCCCCTTATTCCCCCAAGTGTCTCCCACCTAATAGCTACACACAAACCCCGTGTATCGCTCTAGGGTGGCACCCTGTATAAGATGTGCACTCAAGCCTTTTACCACTCAAACCTTCCGGTATTGATAAATGTATCAGGCAAGCAGCAATTCACACAAAAGTAATGACACTTAAGAAAGAAGCAAAATTTTCGCAAAAACCACACTTGGTTCTGTTTTTGAAAAATCTTTTCGCAAACGATGTTAATGTAATATAGTTCAGATATGAAGTACACAACAGGAAATTTCGGGGTTAAGCCCTCAAATTTCAGAAAAGATGAGTGTGCACGATGACAAAATCCAAACTATAATTAAAGATCTAATGTATAGGTCGCACGAAAAGATAAACAAGGCAATTGAAAGCAGGGCAATTCAAGGTGAATAGAAGCAAAGAAAAATTAGCAGAGTTGAAACAACTTCAGGAAAGCCTAAACTACCCAAAGAAGCGATCACCCACCCAATAGGTAATCAAGAAACCAATCCCCACAAATTATCAAGGCTTCTAATATGCAAAACAGTACCTAATGTGCGAAATTAATACCCTTTAATGGCCGAAAACAGTACCAAATTATAGCAAGATGCGATTTTGAATTATGAAAACCCTAGGGCCAGCAAAACAATTTTTCAAGTTACTAGCCTATTCCCAGGGATAATCTTAGCAGCACAAGGATACAAAATCAAGAATTCACTATATTTTCAAGAATTCAAAAGAAAGTATCCAAAACTCGCATGCAATTTTATAATGCGCAAACAAGTGAGCTGCTTAACATCAACCGCAAAACTCACAATTTTCAGCAAAATCAGCACCAAAAGAAGGGTAGAAAAGTGTTGCAAAAGCCAAGCAACAAAAACCTTAGGTCGCGTGAAGTAGCGACGGAAAACCCGAAACCCTAGTGTCACTAAAAACCGAAACCCTAATCTGAAAATTGAGGTCCGATTTTAATTTCAAAAATTGCAGCAAGGGTATCCGAATTTGTAAGAAAATTTGCGATTTTAAAGATGGAAAAACAGTACACAAAATCGCAATTTTAAGCCAGAAGAAAAAAAAATTTCCCCCCCCAAGAAGATGAATTCAATTCCAAGAATTTCAAGAACAATCAAGATTTAATAAGGAAAAGAAAACACCTGGAAAAGGATTTGATCGGTTGATCTCCTCCGGTCACGAAACTACTCCTTAGCTCTGATACCAATTGATGTGGACGGTTGTACACATGCAGATAATGTTGCCAAGGACCTTGTGATTAAGTGACAAGCTCTAAAAACCTTTTACTTACGTTCAAATTGATAAAACAAGGGATAAACTATCCTGACCAGTTTGTTTAAGAATTCGAACCAAGTGCAAGAAAAGAGGTGTGAAACATGCGAACAATTAGGCTGAGCAAGAACCTAAAAGGCTAAGTTTCATGCAATTATGTAAACTACAACATGCAAATACATAAAGCAATAAAAGGAGGTATCTCAAACACTAAGTTTTTGATCTGAAATACTCTAAATCTTATTGAAGTTTCGGCCCCTTTAAATAGAAGTAAGGATGGCCGAAAATCAGTAGAAAAAGAAAAGGAAAAGAATTGGAAATTAACCAAGAGGTTAATTTCCTTTACAATACCAACTCCTGAAAGAAGTAGGAGAATGGTAAGAAAAAGAAAAGGTAATTTCGAAAATTACAACTCCTAAATCAAGAAGGAAAGCTAATTAGAAAACAAGTAGGAAAAGAATGATAATCCTACTCCCAAAAAGAATAAGGAAAACCCTTTTTGGAAATTAACTAAAAGACAAAAAAAGACTTAATTAAAATTCTGAAAATTAATTCCCTAATTATTTTAAGGATGTAGCCGTGTGGGCTTTGCTTTGTGGGCTGTCCATGCGGCTCCTTGTGGACTCCTTGGGCTGGCCGAAAACTTGTGGGCTGGTCCATGAGTTTTGGGTTGGCCCAATTCGTAGGGAACTTTAATAATTTGTTTCTTTAAAGTCCAAGAACCTCCCGGCTTCTTCAAGACTTCAAGAAACAGCCTTCTTCTTGATTAAAATGTGATGATTTGCGCCTCTCCTTCCAAGATAGTTAGAAGAGTTGCAAATTGCACATTTCCTCCATTTTGCTCCAAGGCGTGAGCTTCTACAATCAGCTGGGCATCTTGATGGCAAGCTTGAACAAGGTTGTTGAGAGCTTCTCGCACCTTCTTCGCTCTGCTCCTGGTCATGGGCCCAGTGATGTCTACAAGTGGATCCCTTTGATATGGGCTTGGATCCTGAAGCATTGTTAGGCCTCGATGTAGAACTCGAACCTCCTCCTCCGTTTCTCCGGAATCACTTGTAGTTTGACTTGTTGCATGTTGTTGACTTTGGATGCCCTCATCAGTTACCCTCATGTACAATCGTGCAGTGAGCTAGCCATAACTCCTAACAAAGCATTACCGACACGATAACAGTTACACTTCTTTTTATTTTTTGTGAGAAAGTAATTTTATTTTTTTCTTTTATAAACATATAGCTTTTTCTGTTTTTTAAAAAAGCAATTTTTGAAAAGTTGTTTTCTCTATAATATTTTTCTTTCGTATCTCTAGTTCACAGTTAATTTTTCAAATCACTTTTTTCACAAAACTAAGGTCTCATTTGGACAAGTCATTCAAAAATCTTTTTAAGGTTTTAAGAGTATAAAAAACTTAAGAGAATGAGGGTTGTTCATCAACGTGCACATATACGATGAACGAAGGCCAGCTCACCTCAACTTAAATATATCGTCAACCAACCCTCAACAACTTATACTGATATGGGCCCCCGTGGTCGGGACTGATTTCAAAATCAGGAACGCAAATGATCCAGAATACCAAGCCCTATGTTGGCTCGTTGATGAGGGCATCCCAAGTCCATTGACAAGTCCACAGACAAGTGAGTCCAGAGAAGCTGAGGAGGTTCGGGTTCTACACCGAGGCCCAACAATGCTTCAGGATCCAAGTCCATATCAAAGGGATTCACTTGTAGATATCATTGGGCCAATGACAAGAAGTAGAGCTAAGAAGGTTCAAGAGATTCTCAACAACCTTGTACAAGCTTGCCGACAGGATGCTCAATTAATAGTAGAAGCCAACGCCTTGGAGAACAAAGCCGGAAAGGTTCAAATTGCAACTCTCCTTACAATTCTTGAAGAAGAGGCGCAATTCCCCATTCCACAATGAAGAGAAGGCTGTTTCTTGAAGTTTTTGAAGATGTCGGAAGATTCTTGGACTTTAAAGAGACGTTTCTTGAAGTTCTTGATTTTTTTTGAAAATCTTGAATTTCATATTTTGCAGAATCTTGAAATTCTCGAAAATCTTGATTCTGAAATGATTCCAGAAGATTCCAAAAGCTCCCTACACCATTCCACCATGCGACATCCACAACAGGCTGAATGTCCCTGGAGTCCAGTCCACATCAACCAATTCGGCCAGCTCATCAAGAAGCCCACACGCAAGGTCTACTCCATTAGAGTTTGCGAAATTAAGGGTTAGGGTTTGGGGGAAATAAGGGTTTGTGCATGTTCCCTATTTTGCCCTTAGTTTGTTAGTTTCCAAAAAGGATCCCTTATTGATCTCCTTTTTGGAGTAGGATTTCCAATTCCTTTTCTTTCTTGCTTTTACTTGTAATTTCGGCTACCATTAGCTTAAGGTGACCAAATTTCTTTTTTCTTTTACCATTACCCACTTCTTTCAGGTTTTGGTATTGTAAAGGAAACCAATCTCTTGATTGGTTTCCAATTCTAATTTGATAAGGGCATCCCAAGTCCAGCAACAAGTCCACAAGCAAGTGAGTCCAGAGAAGCTGAGGAGGTTCGGGTTCTACACCGAGGTCCAACAATGGTTCAGGATCCAAGTCCATATCAAAGGGATCCACTTGTAGACATCATTGGGCCAATGACCAGAAGCAGAGCAAAGAAGGTTCAAGAGACACTGAACAACCTTGTACAAGCTTGCCAAAAAGATGCCCAAGTGATAGTAGAAGCCAATGCCTTGGAGAACAAAGACGGAAAGGTTCAAATTGCAACTCTCCTTACAATTCTTGAAGAAGAGACGCAATTCCCCAATCCATAATGAAGAAGAAGGCTGTTTTTTGAAGTTCTTGAAGACGCCAGAAGGTTCTTGGACTTTAAAGAAACATTTCTTGAAGTTCTTGAATTTCATATTTTGCAGAATCTTGAAGAATCTTGAAATCTTGAAAATCTTGATTCCGAAATGATTCCGGGAGGTTCCAGAAGATTCCAGAAGCTCCCTTCATCATTCCATAATGCGACATCAACATTGGGCCGACCCAACTCATGGAGTCCATTCCACAAAGTCGGCCAGCCCACAAAGAAGCCCACACGGCCAAGCCTAGTCCATTAGGGTTGGAAATTAAGGGTTAGGGTTTGGGGGAAAATAAGTGTTTGTGCATGTTCTGAAGATGATGAGGATATCCAGAGCTAAAACAGCACGCATTATGAGTCAGAAAGATGGACGCCAAATGGAAGCTCACGCCTTGGAGGAAAATGGAGGAAATGTTCAAATTGCAACTCTTCTAACAATCTTTGAAGTAGAGGCGCAATTCAGCACTTCACATTAAATAATAAGGCTGTTTCTTGAAGTCTTGAAGATGCCGGAAGGTTCTTAGGCTTTAAAGAAACAATTAATAAAGTTCCCTACAATTTGGGCCAACCCAAAACTCATGGACCAGCCCACAAGTTTTCGGCCAGCCCAAAGAAGCAAGGAAGCCGCATGGACAGCCCACAAAGGAAGCCCACACGGCTTTAATTAGTTAGGGACTTTTAAGTCACTTAAGTGTTCTTTTTACTCTTTTAGTTAGTTTCCAAAAATGGTTCCTTTTTTATCTCTTTTTGGGAGTAGGATTTTTATTCTTTCCTTATTGTTTTTAAGTGTAATTTCTGCTGCCTCTTAACAAAAAGGGGGTGAACGAAATTTACTTACCTTTTCTACCATTACCCACTTCTTTCCGGGTTTGGTATTGTAAAGGAAATTAACCTCTTGGTTAATTTCAAATTCTAATTCTTTTCCTTATTATTTTCTTCCTTGTTTTCGGCTGATCCTACCCTATAAATAGGGCAGCCATGCATAATAATATTCAGAGTATTCATATCATAAAACTTAGTGTTTGAGTACCCTCCTTTTATTGCTTTATGTATTTGCATGTCGTAATTTACATAATTCCATGAACTTAGCTAATTAGGTTATTTGCTCTACCTAATTATTCGCATGTTCAAAACTCTTTTCTTACACTTGGTTCGAATCTAAAACAAAAACAACTAGATTAGGTCTTTTTGTTTATTCTGATTTCGAAGGAAAGTTAGAGTCTTATACGAGCTCGCCGCTTAATCACAAGGTCCTTGGCAACATTATCCGCATGTGTACAACCGTCCACATCATGTTCCCTATTTTGCCCTTAGTTTAATTAGTTTCCAAAAAGGATTTCTTCTTGATCTCCTTTTTGGAGTAGGATTTTTATTACTTTTCCTTATTGTTTTTCAGTTGTAATTTTGGCTGCCACTAACTTAAAGGGTGACCGAAAATTTCCTTTTCCTTTTTACCATTTCCCACTTCTTTCAGGGTTTGGTATTGTAAAGGAAATCAATCTCTTGATTGGTTTCCAATTCTACTTCTTTTCCTACTTCTTTTAGGTGATATTTTCGGCTGCTTCTTGCCTTATAAATAGGCAGCCGAACTCAATAATAAATACAAGTATTCAGATCATAAAACTATTAGTTTGAGTACTCTCCCTTTATTGCTTTATGTATTTTGCATGCTTGTAGTTTACATATTGCATGAAACTTAGCTAATTAGGTTAATTGCTCTACCTAATTATTCACATGTTTCAACTCTCCTTACTTGGTTCGAAATTCTTAAGTAAACTTAGCTTAGGTTAGTTTATTTTTGGTCTTTGAAATTCGGGTAAGTTAGAGCATATACGAGCTACGCCGCTTAATCACACTTTCCTTGGCAACTTTCATCCGCATGTGTACAACCGTCCACATCATAATTCTTTTCCTACTTCTTTTTGGGTAGAATTTCGGCTGCCCCTTTTCTTATAAATAGGCAGTCGAAACCACCATAATAAATCAAGTATTCAGATCTTAAAACTATTAGTTTGAGTACTCTTAAAACTATTAGTTTGAGTACTCTCCCTTTATTGCTTTATGTATTTTGCATGCTTGTGATTTATATATTGCATGAAACTTAGCTTAATTAGGTTATTTGCTCTACCTAATTAAAATCGCATGTTTCACCTCTTTTCTTTACTTGGTTTGATAATTGCATGTTAGATTAGCTTAGGTTAATTTGCTTGTTTATGGTTTTCGGGTAAAGAGTAAGACCCGCCACTTAATCAGACTTTCCTTGGCAATTTCATCCGCATGTGTACCTTGGTCCCCATCACTCGTGGGATCAGATCGGATAATATATAATGGATCCGATACAACTTATGCTCATATAATAGATTTAGTGCACAAAGAAAGTACAACCGAAGCATAGAAACTACGTATGCGTTCCAACCAGTAACTAAACACAACTAACAGTTTGAAAATGAATAAGCATTTTTAACAAACATTTCAAAATATGCCGCAAACAAGATTCAATGCAGTTCAATTATTAATTGCATTAAAATGGTATCCATTTCAGTGATAAACTCACCTCGGACCGAAGATCTCAGCTCACGTACTAGCTATCTAACCAATCTGCATATATTTCAAGTTCTAGCAATTTAGAACTATTTCTAATTAATAGAATCCTAATTTCTAATGAATAGAATTCTATTTGCTAACTTATTCCGGAATTTTAACTAATAAGGGCATAATGGTAATTTTACCTAATTTTCTTATTAAAAACATGTATTTCTAGAAATTAAGTATTCTAAAAATTATCTATCAGGAAAATAACTATAAAAACATAATAGTTATAATTTTAAAGAAAATATAATCATTATGTCGAAAAACTGAATTTAAATAATTTCTAAACATTATTTCTACATTATTTTATAAATAGTTCAAAATTGGACGAACCTATAAAATTCATAACATTAGAAAATACAAGTTTAAAATTCTTAGAATACTAGTTAAACTAATTTTAACAAGATTTATAAAAGGTTTATAAAGAAATAATTAAAAGAAAACAAAATTGCAGAAAATCAAATTTTCCATTTCGGATCGATTTTACCCGATAAACAATCGGTCAAAACCGATGAAAAATTCTTGGAAAACTCTGGATCGGTTTCCCCAATTTCTGATTGGTTAAAATCGGTCCAGTATTTGCAAAACAATCCCTGATAATTTTTAAATTTCTGAAATTGCAAAAACCATTTTTTGAATCGGTTTTACCCGATGGCAAGCGGGTGTAACCGATTATTTCTGGGTTAGAATCAGTAAAAACTGATGAATGCCCAGATTTCATATTCTTCATCCAAGCTTCGGGTTTTCAAATAAAAGTGCATCTAAATCCTTTTTTCTTCAATTCTTTTTGCCAAAAACCATTTCTACAACACTCCTAGAACATGTTTAACATTTCAAAACATTTTTCTAACTTTCAAAATTCCAAGAATAAATTAAATCCTAAGAAAACCTCAAAAACTGAAAAATTCCAACTTTTACATTATGAATTTCCTACACAAGATTCTTATCTCTTCCGATTCCTTATACCTCCTAATTGCTTTTCCTCGGATTGGAATGAAGTTCCCACTACAAAAGCTTACTCATTCTTCTTTGTCCAAGCTTTTCTTCCTAGTTTCTAAGTTGGAGAAATTTTGGCAAAGTTTTGGCATGAAATGGCATAAATAAAGGTTTAGGAAGAAAGGGAGGGTATTTATAGAGGGTGGAAGCCGGATAGGACAAAGAACTAGGGATGCAAATACCCCTAAGTTCGTAACTTGATGAGCAAGCATTTATTTTTAATTTCAGTCATGAATCAGTTTTTCTCTACTGGTGAATCGGTACAACCAATTGAAATCGATTTTACTCGCCAAATAATCGGTTAAAACCCATTAAGAAGGCGGTAAAACATTTTAAAATAATTTACCAATCGGTTTTACCGATTGGTTAAAAGGTTAAAACCGTTTACCTAAATTCTATCCGCAGCAAATCGGTTAAAACCGATTCGGAATCGGTTAAAACCGATTCCATGCAATCCGATTGCCAATCGGTTTTACATGATTGGAAGTGGGTAAAACTGATTGTCCAATCAGTTTTCCCTTTTTTCGAACGGTTAAAACCGTTTATAGGCGGTAAGAAGTTTCCATTTTTACTGTTCAAAGTGGTGCAATCGGTTTTACCCCAATCTAAGAGTGGGAAAAACTAATTTTTCCTATTTTCTATTATTTTTCATTTATTTTCTAAGTTTCTCATCTCCTAATTCCTATTTCTGAAAATTTCATAAATCCTTAAATCCTACTATTCTTAACCAAATATTATAACATGTATCTTAGAATTAAAGTTATCAATTAATCCACATAATGAAAGATTTAGAAATAAAAGAAAGAAGTTCTTTTGAAATAAAAGATCCGAGGACTTTCATAAAATTTTCTTAAAGAAATAATTTTAAACGAAAATTCTTTTTATAAAAATTCTTAACTAGCCATAAAATATTTATAAATAGCTCAATATACTTTCGAGGTAAATTTCAAAATATTAAAATCCTATAGGGTTTCACATTCTTTCCCCCTTAGGAAATTTCGTTCTTGAAATTATTTAATTTGGAAAATTCTTAAAGAAAACAAAAATTTTATCCCCTAATCATAACAAATCACAAATGCAACCATAAATTTAGAAAAACCTTGAAATTTTATAGTCTTAAAAGGACCAAAAGTACTATTAAGTTCCAAAAGTTTATAACCTTTTACTTCCTGAAACTTAGGAAAATTAAAGAATCAAACTTAGGATAAATTATAATCATGAAAAAGACTCTAGGAAAAGTTTTGGGGTCAAAATTAACTAAAATTTTTGGGCTAAATTGTAATTTTCAAAACTTTAAATCGGTTTTAACCGACTTCGGATCGGTTAAAATCGATCAGGCTCCAGTACATAAAAATAAAAACTTTCCCCCAAATTGGTTTTTCCGATTTCTCCCCTTTTGTGAAGAACTCGAAACCTATTTTGAATTTTCTCTAATTCCTTGCCTCAAATTTCCTAATTTCTTGTAGTTTGTGTTTCCTAATCACTCCAAGACCAAGCCTAAGTGATTCTTTACTTGAAACTTCATCAAAATTTAGTGTAAAATTTTTGGGTTATTCATACCCAAAAATTTCTTCAAATCTTTAAGAACTCAAAGGTTTGGTGGTTTAATCTTTCAACTCCTTACATCACAAGCTTCCTGAGAAGGTGGGTTTTCATTTTCTTAGTTTGGTTTCTTGTTTCCATAAATTCAATTGCATGTTTATATTTTGAATCTTGGGTTAATTTTGAATTTTTTTTCTTATACCCGAATTTATACTTGTATTTTGTGTTTATTTGGATAATTGTGGTTTATTCATGCTTTATATGCCTTTAAATATCCTAGGTTTGATTCTTGTAAATTTAGAATTAGTTTTCCAAAATTTTCCATTCTTAGGCATGAATGTTTATGTCAAATTTTAGAATAATCTTTGCCTAATTGATTAAGGCATCCCCAGCCCTATGCCAAGTCAATACACAGAGGATGCCAGTTCAAGAACTGAGGACCCGAAAAGTGCAGCAGAGGTTCGTGTGCTCCATAGAGGCCCGCCAATGCTCCAGGACCCGAGCCCATATCAAAGAGATCCGTTCGTTGACATAGTTGGGCCTATGACCCGAAGAAGGACAAGGAAGCTTTGAGAAGATCTTGTGATGAGGGCATCCCAAGTTCATCGACAAGTCACAAGTGAGTCCACAGAAGCTTAGGAGGTTCGGTATCTACACCGAGGCCCAACAATGCTTCAAGATCCAAGTCCATATCAAAGGGATCCACTTGTGATGCGACAATCTAAAGTCAACTCTTAAAGTCCAGTCCATTGGGCCAAATGGTGATCCAAATCCAAACTTGCCAAAATTAAATTAAATGGGTCAATGGGAAATAATTTAATTAAGCCTATTTAATTTAATTAAATCAAGGCCCAATTAATTCAAAGAGGATGGCCCAAATATTTGAGCAGCAAATAATTAACTTGATCCAAATTGATGTGATCAATTAATTAAATCATGCATGGCCGAGAATGCAAGTGATCCAATTCACAATTGTATTCACTTTATCCAAGTTGAAGTATGATCTAGATTGAAGTCTGATCCGTGGATGGCACCAAATTCAATTAGGATTTCACACGCTCAAAGAATTCAAGATGATCAAGACTTTGATTGTTGATCCAATTCAATAAAGTTGGTTTCGCAGCGGCAAGTTGGTTAACGTAATATTTTAGTTTTTGTAAGAGATTCGATTGATTTCTACTTCTATAGTTTTGATTCATTTTTATATCCAACTAAAACCTAGTTCATTTAGGTTTCAGTTTGTAAGGAATCAACTCTTGATTGAATTCCAATTTTAATTGTTTTCTACTTCTTTTTGTACTGGAATTCGAACCTCCTATAACTATAAATAGGGGTTCAATTCTCATCAGTCGATAGTTGATTTAAGTTGAAGAAAGTATTAGTTTACCCTCTTAAATCACTCTCCTTTATTGAGCTTTCGTAATTTGCATGTTTTGTGAATTGCCATAAGTTTAGAAACTATAGGCTATTAGGTAATTGCTCTGCCTAATTGCATGCTTTGTTTCGACTCTTTATATTCTTGATCTTGGTTCGATTTGCGTGTTTAAAATTAGCTTAGGCTAATTTTAGTAGACTGCCGAATCTGAGGTAGGGATTCTAGAGGTTAGGAGCTGCGTCTCGCAACTTCCAGACTTTCCTTGGCAAGTATTCCTCATCGAGTACCCCGTTCCACATCAATTGGATCAGGGGCTCACATCAATTGGTATCAGAGCCAAGGCTGGTTGCGTGACAAGAGGAGGCTGAAGTAACTCGGCCAAATCATTAGGTGTTTTCTAATCCTTTAACGTCTTGCTTCGTCTGGAAATTCTCGGAATTAGAACGCTCCTTCTTAAGAAATTTTTTTTTTAAGAAAGTTAAATTTCGGTACTACCCTACTGTTTTTATACATCAAAACCGAAATTTTTTTGGAAAAGAAAAGGAAATATCGAGAATTTTTCAGTTTTGCGGTTGAAGTTCAGTAGCTCACTTTGTTTATGCAATTTGTGAATTCTCTGTGCTACATTCTTACCCCTTGCTTCTAAAATCAGTGGTTAGCAAAAAAAAAAAAAAAAAGAGTAAAAAATCACTTTTTTTTTTGGGGGTACTCAAAATTTTGGAAATTCACATTTCTGCAGGGGGGTTACTCTTTCGCAACTTTGGGGTAAATTTTTTCTAGAAGCTCTTAATCAGTGGGAATTGGTTTCTTGATTACCTATTGGGTAGGTGATCACATCCGGGGTAGTAATATTCCTGATTCGTTCAAATCCGCTCATTATTTCTTGCTTCTTTCACTTGAATTGCCCTGTTTTCTCCGTAAACTGAATACTTTTCGTGCCACCTTATACGTCTACTCTGCACTATAACTTGAATTTTGTCATCGTGCGCATTACATTAATTTCGTGAACTTTGAGGGCTTATCCCCGAAAGTTCCTTTGTGTGCACATCTTATTCAAGTTATACTACAAAATTTCTTTTCGAAAGATTTTTACAAACAAAATAGAACCAAGTTCTGTTTTTGAAATTTTCTTTTGCTACATTCCTATATAGTTTCGTGCTTGTGTGATATACTTATTGCTTACTGCCTTTGCTCAATATCTGGGAACTTTGAGTAGTATACAGGATTGAGATAAAAGGCTGAGAGTAATACAGCATACAAGGGCCGCCAACCCTATGAGCGAAACACGGGTTTGTGTGTAGCTTGTTAGGAGGGCATTACTTGGGGGACAAGGGAGTAAGGTTACTCTACTCACTTTTACTTGTTCTTAGCAGGGAATTTCCTGTTACTTAAATAGTCACTATTGGAACCCCGACCTTGAGCAAATTGACCCCTAAATGGAGATTTGGTGCCATGGTTGAACGTGATTCTTGTGGTGACTTAATAGGGTTCTATTCTACTGGAACCCTTGAACGACAATATAAGAATACTACAGTGTGCAAATTAACCCCACCAGGGAGATTTGGTGCCATTGTTGCTTATTCTTACTTGGTCCCGGGAGTCGAAATGGAGAAGTTCTTAGAACTCCAGGAGAGTCCCGCTCAACTAAAGGAAGTCGTGCCAACCCACACCGGAAGGCATGGTCCTTTTACCATCCAGGTTGCACAGCAAGTTCATTGCTTATTCAGGGGACGTGAATGGAGGTTTGATATCCATGTGAAGTATACCCTTATACTTCGTACGACATGCTGAAAGTTTGGTTACAGATTTTCCGCTCACTAATCCGTTAGCCGGGATACCTCCGAGCAATACTATTCTGTTTATTTTGTAGGGTTTCCACAATTTGGATTGGTGCTTCAAAGACGCACAGCAATGTTGATTGTAGTCCCACAATGTGGTCATCGGACTTTGTGCGCGTGGGAATTGAGATTCGGATTCGAGGACGAATCCTTTCGAAGAATGAGGGAATGATGCGACAATCTAAAGTCAACTCTTAAAGTCCAGTCCATTGGGGCAAATGGTGATCCAAATCCAAACTTGCCAAAATTAAATTAAATGGGTCAATGGGAAATAATTTAATTAAGCCTATTTAATTTAATTAAATCAAGGCCCAATTAATTCAAAGAGGATGGCCCAAATATTTGAGCAGCAACTAATTAACTTGATCCAAAATTGATGTGATCAATTAATGATGAGGTGATGTGGACGGTTGTACACATGCGGATTAAAGTTGCCAAGGACCTTGTGATTAAGTAGCGAGCTCTTATATTACTCTAACTCACTCAAAAATTTAGAGAACTAAATTAACTAACCTAAGCTAACTTAATTGAGAATTTCGAACCAAGTGTGAGAAAAGAGTTTGAAACATGCGAATTAATTAGGTAGAGCAATTAACCTAATTAGCTAAGTTTCATGCAATATGTAAACTACAAGCATGCAAATACATAAAGCAATAAAGGGATGGTACTCAAAACACTTAGTTTTATGATCTGAATACGTGAATATTATTGATGCACGGCTGCCCTTTTATAGACTAAGGGATAGACAAAAAAGTCATAAAAAGAATAAGGAAAAGAAGTAGAATTGGAAATCAATCAAGAGATTGATTTCCTTTACAATACCAAACCCTGAAAGAAGTGGGGAATGGTAAAAAGAAAAGGTAAGTTTCGGTCACCTTACTTCTTTAGGGTAGCCGAAATTACAACTTGAAAATAATAAGGAAAGAATAAAAATCCTACTCCCAAAAAGGAGATCAAGAAGGAGCCCTTTTTGGAAACTAACAAAACTAAGAGTAAAAAGAACCCTAGCACTTAACTTTTAACCCTAGCGACTTAAAAGAACCCTAGCCCTTAACTTGTAACCCTAGCTACTTAAAAGAACCCTAGCCCTTAACTTGTAGCCCTAGCTACTTAGGCTTGGCCGTGTGGTTTCCTTGGGCTTCCTTGGGCTGGCCGAATTTGTGGAGTGGACTCCATGAGTTGGGTCAGCCCAATGTTGATGTCGCATTATGGAAAAATGTAGGGAACTTCAAGAAATGTTTCTTTAAAGTCCAAGAACCTTCCGGCATATTCAAGAACTTCAAGAAACATTCTTCTTCTTCATTGTGGATTGGGGAATTGCGCCTCTTCTTCAAGAATGGTTAGGAGAGTCGCAATTTGAACCTTTCTGTCCTTCTGCTCCAAGGCGTTTGCTTCTACTATCACTTGGGCATCCTTTTGGCAAGCTTGGGCAAGGTTGTTGAGTGTCTCTCGAACCTTCTTTGCTCTGCTTCTGGTCATCGGCCCAGTGATGTTTACAAGTGAATCCCTTTGATATGGACTTGGATCATGAAGCATTGTTGGACCTCGATGTAGAACTCGAACCTCCTCAGCTTCTCCGGAATCACTTGCTTCTTGACTTGTTGCTGGCGTTTGGATGCCCTCATCATGAGGGCATCCCAAGTCCAGCAACAAGTCCACAAGCAAGTGAGTCCAGAGAAGCTGAGGAGGTTCGGGTTCTACACCGAGGTCCAACAATGCTTCAGGATCCAAGTCCATATCAAAGGGATCCACTTGTGATGCGACAATCTAAAGTCAACTCTTAAAGTCCAGTCCATTGGGCCAAATGGTGATCCAAATCCAAACTTGCCAAAATTAAATTAAATGGGTCAATGGGAAATAATTTAATTAAGCCTATTTAATTTAATTAAATCAAGGCCCAATTAATTCAAAGAGGATGGCCCAAATATTTGAGCAGCAAATAATTAACTTGATCCAAAATTGATGTGATCAATTAATTAAATCATGCATGGCCGAGAATGCAAGTGATCCAATTCACAATTGTATTCACTTTATCCAAGTTGAAGTATGATCTAGATTGAAGTCTGATCCGTGGATGGCACCAAATTCAATTAGGATTTCACACGCTCAAAGAATTCAAGATGATCAAGACTTTGATTGTTGATCCAATTCGATAAAGTTGGTTTCGCAGCGGCAAGTTGGTTAACGTAATATTTTGGTTTTTGTAAGAGATTCGATTGATTTCTACTTCTATAGTTTTGATTCATTTTTATATCCAACTAAAACCTAGTTCATTTAGGTTCCAGTTTGTAAGGAATCAACTCTTGATTGAATTCCAATTTTAATTGTTTTCTACTTCTTTTTGTACTGGAATTCGAACCTCCTATAACTATAAATAGGGGTTCAATTCTCATTAGTCGATAGTTGATTTAAGTTGAAGAAAGTATTAGTTTACCCTCTTAAATCACTCTCCTTTATTGAGCTTTCATAATTTGCATGTTTTGTGAATTGCCATAAGTTTAGAAACTATAGGCTATTAGGTAATTGCTCTGCCTAATTGCATGCTTTGTTTCGACTCTTTATATTCTTGATCTTGGTTCGATTTGCGTGTTTAAAATTAGCTTAGGTTAATTTTAGTAGACTGCCGAATCCGAGGTAGGGATTCTAGAGGTTAAGAGCTGCGTCTCGCAATTTCCAGACTTTCCTTGGCAAGTATTCCGCATCGAGTACCCCGTTCCACATCAATTGGATCAGGGGCTCACATCAACTTGTAGATATCATTGGGCCAATGACAAGAAGCAGAGCAAAAAAGGTTCAAGAGACTCTCAACAACCTTGTACAAGCTTGCCGACAGGATGCTGAATTGATAGTAGAAGCCAACGCCTTGGAAAACAAAGCCGGAAAGGTTCAAATTGCAACTCTCCTTACAATTCTTGAAGAAGAGGTGCAATTCCCCATTACACAATGAAGAGAAGGCTGTTTCTTGAAGTTCTTGAAGACGCTGGAAGGTTCTTGGACTTTAAAGAGACGTTTCTTGAAGTTCTGGATTTTCTTGAAGATCTTGAATTTCATATTTTGTATAATCTCAAAGAATCTTGAAAATCTTGATTCCGAAATAATTCTGGTAGATTCCAGAAGTTCCCTACACCATTCCATCATGCACCATCAACAAGCGAGCTGAACCACCATGGAGTCCATTCCACATCACCAAGTTCGGCCAGCCCATCAAGAAGCCCACACGCAAGGCCTAGTCCATTTGGGTTTGCGAAATTAAGGTTTAGGGTTTGGGGGAAAATAAGGGTTTGTGCATGTTCCCTATTTTGCCCTTAGTTTATTAGTTTCCAAAAATGATCCCTTCTTGATCTCCTTTTTGGAGTAGGATTTTCAATTCCTTTTCCGTCTTGTTTTTACTTGTAATTTCGGCTACCATTAGATTATGGTGACCGAATTTCGTTTTCTTTTACCATTACCCCTTTCTTTTACCATTACCCACTTCTTTCAGGTTTTGGTATTGTAAAGGAAATCAATCTCTTGATTGGTTTCCAATTCTAATTCTTTTCCTACTTCTTTTAGGGTAGAATTTCGGCTGCCCCTTTGCCTTATAAATAGGCAGCCGAAACCACCATAATAATTCAAGTATTCAGATCTTAAAACTATTAGTTTGAGTACTCTCCCTTTATTGCTTTATGTATTTTGCATGCTTGTGATTTATATATTGCATGAAACTTAGCTTAATTAGGTTATTTTCTCTACCTAATTAAAATCACATGTTTCACCTCTTTTCTTACTTGGTTTGAATTCTTTAAGTAAATTAGCTTAGGTTAGTTTATTTTTGTTATCTGGATTTCGGGTAAGTAAAGAGTTTATACGAGCTACGCCACTTAATCAGACTTTCCTTGGCAATTCATCCGCATGTGTACCTTGGTCCACATCATCTTGAAAACCTTGTTCAAAGGAGTGCTACAGAAGCCCAACTCATTACGGACACAAAGACCCTTGAAGAGAATAGAAGGAAGGATAAAAGCGTCACTTGACTCTCCATGACAGAGGAAATGGAGCCTACTAATCAATCCAGCTGAAGGAAAGGGCATTTCTTGAAGTTCTCGATTTTCTTGAAAATCTTGAATTTCATGGTTTACTGAATCTTGAAGAATTTTTAAAATCTTGAAGAATCTTGAAGTTCTTGATTTTTGGCATTCCGAAAAGATTCCGGGAGATTCCAGAAGATTCCAGAACCTCCCTACATCAGCTCTACCATTCGCCACCTCAATATGGGCCGAAACCCCTTGAACTCCATCTCATCAATTTCGCCCAGACCAAAGCCCACAAGGAGCAGCCCACACGCCACTTGGAAGCTTAGGTTAGGGAAGGATTAGGATTTGTGCATGTTTCCTAATTCTACTCAAAGTTTGTTACAAGTTAGTTAGGTTGTTACAAGTTTGTTACAACTTGGGCTGATTTGTAGGTAGTTTCCAAAAAGGTTTACCTTCTTGAAACCTTTTTGTGATTTGTTTTTACTTCTTTAGGATTTGATTCTTGTAAGGAACCAATCTCTTGATTGGTTTCCAATTTCACTACCTTTTCCTAGTTGTTTTAGGATAGAAATTTGGCCATCCCTCCCCTATATAAGGGCAGCCGAATTCCTCATTAATTTTCAGTTGATTATTGATTAAGTTAGAATTTATACTTCTTTAATCACTCCTTTTGATGCAAACCCCTGATTTCCAACGCCTTTGGAAACCAAGAACTCTACGCGGAATGTGCCAAGGAAAGTCTGAATGCAAGACATTTGCTCTTAAACCCTAGAATCCTTACCCTTGGATTCGGCAGACTACTAACTTACAAAAGTAAATTAAACACGCAATTCGAACCAAGTGGAGTACACTAGAATTCGAAACAAAGCTTTGATTAATAGATAGAGCAATTATCTATTAGCCTATAGTTTCTTGACTTTTAGCAATTAACAAGCATGCAAATTACATAAGCCCAAAATAAGGTGAGTCATTAAAGAAGTATAAATTCTAACTGAATCAATAATCAACTGTATAAAAGTGAATTCGGCAGCCCCTATTTATAGAGTAGGTTGGCCGAATTTTAGTCCTAAAATAACTAAGAAAAGAAGTGAAATTGGAAATCAATCAAGAGATTGATTTCATACAAGAACCAAATCCTAAAGGAACTAGGATTGGTTAAAGACAAGGAAATCGGCTGCAAGAAGGATGTGCTGGCCGAAAATATAATTAAAAATAAGGAAATAAAGAAATAAAAATAAATCACAAAAAGGTTTCAAGAAGGTAAACCTTTTTGGAAACTACCTACAAATCAGCCTAAGTTGTAACAACTTGTAACAAACTTTGAGTAGAATTAGGAAACATGCACAAATCCTAATCCTTCCCTAACCTAAGCTTCCAAGTGGCATGTGGGCTGCTCCTTGTGGGCTTGGCCTGGCCAAAAATTGTGAAGTGGATTTCAAGGTGGGTTTCGGCCCATTTGAGGTGGCGCATGGTGGAGATGATGTAGGGAGGTTCTGGAATCCTCTGGAATCTCCCGGAATCATTTCGGAACGTCAAAAATCAAGAACTTCAAGATTCTTCAAGATTTTCAAAATTCTTCAAGATTCAGTAAGTAGCGAAATTCAAGATTTTCAAGAAAATCAAGAACTTCAAGAAATGCCCTTTCCTTCAGCTGGATTGATTAGTAGGTGCCATTTCATTGTGATGGAGAGTAAAGTGACGCTTTTATCCTTCCTTCTATTCTCTTCAAGGGCATTTGTGATGTGGACCGGAGTTCACGATGCGGAATACTTGCCAAGGAAAGTCTGGAAATTGCGAGACGTAGCTCTTAACCTCTAGAATCCCTACCTCGGATTCGGCAGTCTACTAAAATTAAGCTAAGCTAATTTTAAACACGCAAATTGAACCAAGTTTAAGAACAAAAGAGTCGAAACAAAAGCATGCATTCTAGGCAGAGCAATTACCTAAAAAGCTATAGTGATGAGGCCATCCCCAACCCATCGACAAGTCCAAGTAGAGAGGATCTACAAGTTGAGGCAGAGGACTCGAGAAAGGAAACAGAGCCTGTTCGTGTGCTACATCGAGGCCCAGCTATGCTCCAGGACCCGAGCCCATAATCCAGAGAGATCCATTGGTAGATATCATTGGGCCAATGACACGCAGAAGGACAAGGAAACTCAAGGCCGACCTTGAGAACCTAGTCCAAGAGTGTTCCTTGCAATCCCAGATGGCATCCGAAGTACAAACCCCTGAAGATAAAGCCCAGAAGAGTAAGAAGGGTAAAATTGAAGAATCATGAAGAAATGAAGAGTTTGTAAAATTTGAGTTTCAGAAATGATTCCGGAAGCTTCCAGAAGCTTCCTACACTTTTCACAGACACTCTATTGAGTTTTGGGCCGAATCCCCTTGCAATCCACCCTCATAAATTCGCCCAGCCCAGACCAAGAGAAGGAGAGGAAATTCCAAAATTGGGAAGCCCAATTGAGAAGCCCAATCCGAAATTGTGAAGGGTTTTAATAAAGGAGTTAGTTTGAGTTTACAACTTAAGTTAATTATAGTAGTAGTTTTCAATGAGAATTCCTACTTAAACTCTTGTTGTATTTTAATTTTACTTCTTATTCTTCTTATTTTTTAAGATAATTTTCAGCTGAGATTATCCAATAATTCACCCGAATTATTATCTCTTAACAAACCTAGTTCCTTTAGGTTTGTTTCTTTTCAAGAGATCAATCTCTTGATTGATTTCTACTTCTTAGTTTTGATTCATTTCTACTTGTTATTTAGTATAGAATTTCGGCTAGGTTCACCCTTGTGAAATCCGAATCACTATCATCAACTAAACCTAGTTCTTTTAGGTTTCATTTTGTAAGGAATCAATCTCTTGATTGAGTTCCAATTTTAATTGCTTTCTACTACTTTGTACTGAAGAATTCGGCTGCCTATAACTATAAATAGGGGTCCTCTTCTTCATTTTTCAACACACAATTTTGATTCAAGTAATAGAATAGTATAGTTTTATACTTCTTGAATCATTCTCTTATTTTGAGCTTTCGTAGTTTGCATGCTCTGTGAATTACTATAAGTTTAGAAACTATAGCTTTTAGGTAATTGCTCTGCCTAGAATGCATGCTTTTGTTTTGACTATTTTGTTCTTAAACTTGGTTCGATCTGCGTGTTTAAAATTAGCTTAGGTTAATTTTAGTAGACTGCCAAATCCGAGGTAGGGATTCTAGAGGTTAAGAGCTGCGTCTCGCAATTTCCAAACTTTCCTTGGCAAGTATTCCGCATCGTGAACTCCGGTCCACATCAATTGGTATCAGAGCCAAGGCTGGTTGCGTGACAAGAGGAGGCTGAAGTAACTCGGCCAAATCATCAGGTGTTTTCTAATCCTTGTTAGTCTTGCTTCGTCTTGAAATTCTCAGAATTAGAACGCTCCTTTTTAAGAAATTTTTTTTGAGAAAATTAAATTTCGATACTACCGTACTGTTTTTATACATAAAAACCGAAATTGTTTTTGAAAAGAAAAGGAAATATCGAGAATTTTTCAGTTTTTCAAAAGCACTCCAAAGTGTTGCAACACACCAAAAGGTCACCACCTAGCAGCACTAGGGTTTGATTGCTACAAATCCTAGGGTCCATTCGACCTTCTTTTAGCGACAAAAACAAGGCTGACTTGCGATTTAATTTGTTACTCCCTTTGTGCAATTTTTATAGTGAATTCTGCGGTTGACGTTCAGCAGCTCACTTTGTTTATGCAATTGTGAATTCTCTGTGCTACATTCTTACCCCTTGCTTCTAAAATTAGTGGTTAGCAAAAACCAAAAAACAAAAAAAGAGTAATAATCACTTTTTTTTTTCGGGGTACTCAAAATTTTGGAAGTTCACATTTCTGCAGGGGGTTACTGTTTTCGCAACTTTGGGGTAAAATTTTCTAGAAGCTCTTAATTAGTGGGAATTGGTTTCTTGATTACCTATTGGGTAGGTGATCACATCTAGGGTAGTAATATTCCTGATTCGTTCAAATCTGCTCATTATTTCTTGCTTCTTTCACTTGAATTGCCCTGTTTTCTCCGTAAACTGAATACTTTTCGTGATACGCCTACTCTGCACTATAACTTGAATTTTGTCATCGTGCGCATTACATTAATTTCTTAAACTTTGAGGGCTTATCCCCGAAAGTTCCTTTGTGTGCATATCTTATTCAAGTTATACTACAAAATTTCTTTTCGAAAGGTTTTTAAAAAACAAAATAGAACCAAGTTCTGTTTTCGAAATTTTTTTTGCTACATTCCTATATAGTTTCGTGCTTGTGTGATTTACTTATTGCTTATTACCTTTGCTCAATATCTGAGAACTTTGAGTAGTATACATGATTGAGATAAAAGGCTGAGTGATACAGCATACAAGGGTCGCCAACCCTACGAGTGAAACACTGGTTTGTGTGTAGCTTATTAGGAGGGCATTACTTGGGGGACAAGGGAGTAAGGTTACTCTACTCACTTTTACTTGTTCTTAGCAAGGAATTTTCTGTTACTTATAATGTCAGGAGGTAGTTCCGGATCCGTCGGAAACAGCAACTTCTGGCTGCAATTGCGAAACTATCAGCGCAATTCGCAGACCTCAGTGGCAAGGTCGCAGATATTAAGGCTGCCCAAGAAGCCAGGCGCGAAGCAGAGGAGGAGGAACACATCCCTCACCCCAACGCCGGTGCCAACGACAAGCCTTACGATTGTCTAAGTCAGTTAAAAACTACAGTGCCCTCCTTTGCAGGCGGCACCAATCCTGAAGAATACTTAGACTGGGAGATTAAGATGGAGAGAATTTTTGAGCTCCACTCGATTCCCGAGCACAAGAAGGCTCCACTCGCGGTGGTAAATTTCACCGAATATGCACTTGTTTGGTGGAATCAAGAGTTGGACCAAAGGCGCAACACAGCCTATGAGAGCTCAAGCTCCACCTCTATCATGGTTTGATCTGACTATAGCAATGCGTAAGACTTTCGTTCCTGCATATTATTTTAGAGAATTGTATAAGAAATTACATACACTTGTACAAGGCTCTTTGACTGTAGATAAATATTACAAGAAGTTAGAGATGGCCAAGATCAGGGCCAATGTCTATGAGGATGATGCCGCCAGTATGGCTCGCTTTCTCACCGGCCTAAATAGAGGGATAGCGTTAGAAGTGGAATTGCAGAATGCCACCAGCCTAACAGGCATGCTACACAAAGCCAGGGTAATGGAGGAATACATGAAAACTATCCAACCAGTTAAGACGCCATCAAGCGCCCCAGCCACTTGGAGGAAGAATCCCGTGTACTCTCCACCTGCCAAGAAGCCTTTCAACTCTGAACGCAAAGCTATCCAGGCTGCATGATATGGACCAAGGTACACATGCGGATGAATTGCCAAGGAAAGTCTGATTAAGTGGTGTAGCTCGTATAGACCCTTTGATGTGGACGGTTGTACACATGCGGATAATGTTGCCAAGGACCTTGTGATTAAGCGGCGAGCTCGTATAAGACTCTAACTTACCTTCGAAATCAGAATAAACAAAAAGACCTAATCTAGTTGTTTTTGTTTTAGATTCGAACCAAGTGTAAGAAAAGAGTTTTGAACATGCGAATAATTAGGTAGAGCAAATAACCTAATTAGCTATGTTCATGCAATTATGTAAATTACGACATGCAAATACATAAAGCAATAAAAGGAGGGTACTCAAACACTAAGTTTTATGATATGAATACTCTGAATATTATTATGCATGGCTGCCCTATTTATAGATGTAGGGGTGGCCGAAAATAAGAAAGAAAATAAGGAAAAGAATTGGAAATTAACCAAGAGGTTAATTTCCTTTACCAAATCCGGAAAGAAGTAGAATTTGGTAAGAAAAGAAAGAAGGAATTCGGTCACCTCTTTTCTTAGGGTGATTGTCGAAATTACAAAGAAAAGAATAAGGAAAAGAATAAAACTCCTACTCCCAAAAAGAATAAGGTAACCCTTTTTCGAAACTAACTTAAAAGAATAAAAAGAACATAATTAATTAAAAGGAGAAATCCCTAATTAACTAAGAAACCGTGTGGGCTTCCTTTGTGGGTTGCTTGTGTGGCTTCCTTGCTCCTTGGGCTGGCCGAAGCTTGTGGACTTTGTGATGTGGACGGTTGTACACATGCGGATAATGTTGCCAAGGACCTTGTGATTAAGTGACAAGCTCTTACAAACCTTTAACTCACGTTCGGAATTGATAAAACAAGGGATAAACTATCCTGACCAGTTTGTTTAAGAATTTGAACCAAGTGCAAGAAAAGAGGTGTGAAACATGCGAACAACTAGGCAGAGCAAGAACCTAATTGGCTAAGTTTCATGCAATTATGTAAAATACGACATGCAAATACATAAAGCAATAAAAGGAGGTATCTCAAACACTAAGTTTATGATCGGAAATACTCTAACTTTATTGAAGAATTCGGTCACCTATTTATAGGTGAGGGTGGCCGAATTTTAATACAAAAAGTAGGAAAAGAAAAGAATTAGAATTGGAAATTAACCAAGAGGTTAATTCCTTGTACAATTACCAAACCCGGAAAGAAGTAGGAATGGTAAGAAAAGGTAACTAAAATTCGGTTTTGCCTAAAGCATGAGGTAGCCGAATTTACACTACCTAAAACAAGAAGGAAACTAATTGGCAAACAAGTAGGAAAAGAATAAAAATCCTACTTCCAAAAAGAATAAGGAAACCCTTTTCGGAAATTAACTAAAGGACTAAAAAAAGACTTAATTAAAATTCTGAAAACTAATTCCCTAAAACCCTAAGCCGTGTGGCTTTTTCCTTGGGTTTGCCGTGTGGGCTTCTCTCCTTGGATTGGGCCGTGCGGCTTCATGCTTCAACTTGGGCTGTCCGAAAACTTGTGGGCTGGTCCATGAGTTTTTGGGTCGGCCCAATTTGTAGGGAACTTTATTATTTGGTTTCTTTAAGTCCAAGAACCTCCCGGCTTCTTCAAGACTTCAAGAAACAGCCTTCTTCTTGATTAATGTTGGATGATTTGCGCCTCTCCTTGCAAGATAGTTAGAAGAGTTGCAAATTGCACATTTCCTCCATTTTGCTCTAAGGCGTGGGCTTCTACAATCAGCTGGGCATCTTGATGGCAGGCTTGCACAAAGTTGTTGAGAGCTTCTTGCACCTTCTTCGCTCTGCTTCTGGTCATGGGCCCAGTGATGTCTACAAGTGGATCCCTCTGATATGGGCTTGGATCCCGAAGCATTGTTGGGCCTCGATGTAGAACTCGAACCTCCTCCTCAGCTTCTCCGGAATCACTTGTAGTTTGACTTGTTGCGTGTTGTTGACTTTGGATGCCCTCATCATCCCCTCCCGGTTGAAAAGGATTTGTCCTCAAATCAGCAACCTGGTCATCAACAAAAGGAGACAAGTCAGGAACATTAAAGGAAGAACTAACACCATACTCACCTGGTAAGTCGAGTTTGTAGGCGTTAGGCCCAATCTTGGAAACGATCTGAAAAGGTCCATCGCCCCTTGTATGGAGTTTGGTTCTTCTCGCAGCAGGGAATCGTTCCTTCCTCATGTGAACCTAAACCCAGTCACCTGGTTCGAAATTCACAGCCTTGCGCCGTTGGTTTGCATTGGCGGCAGCTTTGGCATAAGTCTTCTCCAGATTAGCTCGAACTTTAGCATGTATGCATTGCACTGCTTCAGCTTTCTTCGCACCGTCTGGATTGACTTGTTCTTTGGGCGGCAAAGGAATGAGATCCATCACCGTCAAGGGAGTAAAGCCGTAGGCAACTTCAAATGGACAGAACCGTGTTGAGGAGTGCTTGGTTCGGTTGTATGCAAACTCTGCAACCGGCAAGATGTCTTCCCAACGCTTGAGGTTCTTCTGAATCAATGCTCTGAGTAGGTTGCCAATGGTTCGGTTGGTGACTTCCGTCTGACCATCCGTCTGTGGATGACTTGTAGTCGAAAACAACAGTTTTGTGCCGAGGCGGGACCACAAAGTCTTCCAAAAATAACTCAAGAATTTGACGTCGCGATCTGAGACTATGGTTCTCGGAATTCCATGTACCGAACAATACCTTGAAAGAACAACTCAGCGACATGTCTGGCATCATCTGATTTCCTGCAAGGAATGAAATGCGCCATTTTAGAGAACCGATCCACAACGACAAATAATGAATCATTACCTTTCTGCGTCCTCGGGAGACCTAAGATGAAATCCATAGAAATGTCAGTCCAAGGTACAGAAGGGATAGGTAATGGCGTGTAAAGCCCATGGGGTTTAGAAGTAGATTTTGCTTGCAAACAATTAATACATCGAGAGCAAACATTCTGTACATCTTTGCGCATATGCGGCCAATAAAAGTGTTCATGCAACAGTTCAAGTGTTTTATGCACACCAAAATGACCCATAAGACCCCCACTATGAGCTTCACGAACCAGTAATTCCCTAGTGGAACTACGAGGGATGCATAACCTATTTTCTCTAAACAGAAAACCATCATGTCTAAAGTACTTTTGGAATGCACCAGATTCACATGCTTTATACACATCAGCAAAATCAACATCAAAAGCATACAAATCCTTGAGGTATGCGAAACCTAACAATGTATGATCAAGGCTTGTCAGCATTTCATACCTGCGAGATAGAGCGTCAGCAACTAAATTATTCTTACCTTTCTTATACTTGATAATATAAGGAAAAGACTCAATAAAATTAACCCACTTTGCATGACGTCTATTTAACTTATTTTGCCCTTTTAAATGCTTAAGAGACTCATGATCACTATGAATAACAAATTCCTTAGACATCAAATAATGTGACCACGTTTCAAAAGCACGGACAACAGCATAGAGCTCCTTATCATATGTAGGATAATTTAAGGCAGCCCCTTTTAGTTTCTCACTGAAAAAGGCGATAGGCTTCTTCTCCTGCATTAACACTGCGCCAATTCCAACACCTGATGCATCACACATTAGTTCAAACACTTTATCAAAATCAGGTAATGCTAAAACAGGTGCATGAGTGAGATCATGCTTTAAAGTAGTAAAAGCTTTTTCCTGAGCTGGCCCCCACACAAATGGTGCGTTCTTCTTGCAGAGATCATTGAGGGGCGCGGCTTTAGTGGAGAAATCTTTTACAAACCGCCTGTTGAATCCAGCCAAGCCATGGAATGACCAAACTTGGGCGGCCGATGTTGGCTGCGGCCAATCCCTGATGGCCTTCACCTTGGCATCATCAACTTTGACACCATCTACAGAGACTACAAAACCAAGAAAAACAACCTCCGAAACACAAAAGGTACACTTTTGCATCTTGGCATATAACTGATTAGCACGTAATTCAATTAAAACCAAACGAAGATGTTCAACATGCGAATCATAATCTCTGGAATAGATCAAGATATCATCAAAATACACAACAACAAATTTACCTATAAACTTTCTAAGCACATGATTCATTAATCTCATGAAAGTACTAGGTGCATTTGTGAGACCAAAGGGCATGACTAACCACTCATATAAACCAAATTTAGTTTTAAAAGCAGTCTTCCATTCGTCCCCCTCCCTCATGCGAATTTGATGATAGCCCTGTGTTAGATCTATTTTCGTATAAACAGTAGAACCATGCAAATCTTCTAACATGTCATCAAGCCTAGGGATAGGGTGCCTATACTTGATTGTTATCTTATTTACTGCTCTACAATCCATACACATTCTCCATGTACCTTCTTTCTTAGGGACTAGAATAACAGGTACAGCACAAGGACTTAGAGATTCCCTTACCTGACCATGCGCCAATAGCTTCTCAATTTGCGCCTGCAACTCCTTTGTTTCCTCAGGATTTGCCTTGTATGCAGGGCGATTTGGTATAGGCGCGCCAGGGATGAAGTCAATCTGATGTTCAATGCCTCGAAGTGGCGGCAGACCCTGCGGCAACTCGTCTGGAAAGACATCAGCAAATTCCTGCAACAAAGAATTGACTTCTGTAGGGATATCCAGAGGGATATCGTCAGGGTTAGCACAGTTATCTTTACAGACTAAAACAAATACATCATCATTGCTGTCTAACACTTGACCTATCTCTCTTCTCGTTGCAAAACAACTACTCCTAACTTTGTCTTGATCAGGCTTATCAGAGTTCGCCTTACTACCCTTTACAACAATTTCTTTCCCCTTACCCTTCGCTTGGCGCCTTTCAGCTTCCCATTTAGCGAGTGACTCCTTCATACGAACAGCTTCTGATCGCACTTCAGCCGGTGGTATGGGTAGGAATGTGTGGATCTTGCCCTCCTGGCAGACTGAGTAAGTGTTGGCGACCCCATCATGTGTTGCCTTCAGGTCAAAGAGCCATGGTCGTCCGAGTAGAATGTGACAAGCCTCCATTGGCAGAACATCACATAAAACCGTGGATTCGAACTTATCGATAGCGTATGGTACGCTTACCTGCTTTGTGACTCTGTAGCCGTCTGAGCTGTCGAGCCATTGAAGCCGATAAGGACGGGGATGATTGATGACAGGGAGGCGCAGCTTATCAACCATATACTCACTAGCAACATTAGTACAACTCCCTCCATCAATGATCAGAACACATAACTTTCCATTTACCTTTGTGCGGGTATGGAAGATGTTTGTCCTCTGGGACGTGTCCGGGACAGCAGCTGTAGTCAGAGTGCGAGTAACCAAGTTCTGAGATGGATCTTCTTCTAGAAATTCGAACTGCTCCACAGGTTCTGACGGAGTGCTGTCAGTCAACTCCTTTATAGGGTCAACGGTTGGCTCCTCTTTATCGGATTCTGATATGTACTCACCATCTTGGCCCAATAATACCTTTCGAATGTTGGGACAGTCACGCATGTAGTGGCCACGGCCTGAGCACTTGTGGCAAGGAACGTTGCTGATAGACTGCCTGGGAGTTGATGGCATTTTCTGCTGGGATGAAGAAGAAAGTGGCGGCGGCAACAGGGACAATGGCTTTGCGGTCAGACATGCTTGGCCTCCTTGCTGGTGGCGAGTAGGTCGGATTCTTGCGCCAGGCTGGTGGGGCGCTGGTAGGTGTCCGGACTGGTGGAACGGACTTCAGATACTCCTCCATAACCCGAGCTTTGTGCAGCATGTCTGTCAATGTTGTAGCATTCTGCAGTTCCACAGCCATAGCAATACCCCTGTTTAAACCACTAAGAAAATGAGCCATAGATGAGGGCTCATCTTCCTGTACATTAGCCCTAATTTTTGCCATCTCTAGTTTTCTATAGTATTCATCTACAGTCATAGAACCTTGTACAAGAGTATGTAATTTCCTATACAATTCTCTAAAATAGTAGTTCGGTACAAAAGTCCTACGCATAGATGTAGTCAAATTAAACCAAGAGAGAGGCGGTGCGCGGACGCATAGGGCGCGTATTTCTGCGCTGGTCCTGCTGCTGATTCCACCAGATTAGGGCATAGTCTGTGAAATGTACAACTGCGAGCTGGACCTTCTTGTGCTCTGGGATCGCATGAAGCTCAAAGATGCGCTCCATCTTCATCTCCCAGTCTAAGTACTCCTCTGGATTCGTGCCTCCGGCAAAGGGTGGAACGGTCGTCTTGCACTGACTGAGGCCTGCGAATGGCTGGTCTGCGGCGTTGGGGCCTGGACCGGCCGGCTCGTCGTCTGAGTCTGTGCGCCTCTAGTCCCGTTCTGTCCTGAGTTCGGCGACTTCCTCCGTGATTGTAGCGAATCGCGCGGAGAGTTGCGCAATCGCAGCCAGAATTTGCTCGTTCCCGAGAGGGTTAGGAGCACTACCACCTGACATTGGTAAAATAAGCGAAAATCTATCTGCTAAGAATAAGGAAAAGTGAGAAATAACCTTACCCCCTTATTCCCCCAAGTGTTTCCCACCTAATAGCTACACACAAACCCCGTGTATCGCTCTAGGGTGGCGCCCTGTATAAGATATGCACTCAAGCCTGTTACCACTCAAGCCTCCCGGTATTGATAAATGTATTAGGCAACCAGCAAATCACACAAAAGCAATGACACTTAAGAAAGAAGCAAAATTTTCGCAAAAACCAACACTTGGTTCTATTTTTGAAAAATCTTTTCGCAAACGATATTTATGTAATATAATTCAGATATGATGTACACAACAGGAAATTTCGGGGTTAAGCCCTCAAATTTCAGAAAAGATGAGTGTGCACGATGACAAAATCCAAATTATAATTTAAGAGCAAATGTTCAGGTCTCACGAAAAGATAAACAAGGCAATTGAAAGCAGGGCAATTCAAAGTGAATAGAAGCAAAGAAAATTAGCAGAGTTGAAACGACTTCAGGAAAGCCTAAACTACCCAAAGAAGCGATCACCCACCCAATAGGTAATCAAGAAACCAATCCCCACAAATTATCAATTCTTCTAATATGCAAAACAGTACCAAATTTGCGAAATTACTACCCCTTGATGGGGACGGTTGTACACATGCGGCTAATGTTGCCAAGGACCTTGTGATTAAGTGACAAGCTCTTACAAACCTTTAACTTACGTTCGGAATTGATAAAAAAAGGCATAAACTATCCTGACCAGTTTGTTTAAGAATTCGAACCAAGTGCAAGAAAAGAGGTGTGAAACATGCGAACAATTAGGTAGAGCAAGAACCTAAAAGGCTAAGTTTCATGCAATTATGTAAACTACAACATGCAAATACATAAAGCAAGAAAAGGAGGTATCTCAAACACTAAGTTTTTGATCTGAAATACTCCAACTTTATTGAAGAATTCGGTCACCTATTTATAGGTGAGGGTGGCCGAATTTTAATACAAAAAGTAGGAAAAGAAAAGAATTAGAATTGGAAATTAACCAAGAGGTTAATTCCTTGTACAATTACCAAACCCGGAAAGAAGTAGGAATGGTAAGAAAAGGTAACTAAAATTCGGATTTACCTAAAGCATGAGGTAGCCGAATTTACACTACCTAAAACAAGAAGGAAACTAATTGGAAAACAAGTAGGAAAAGAATAAAAATCCTACCTCCAAAAAGAATAAGGAAAACCCTTTTTGGAAATTAACTAAAAGACTAAAAAGACTTAATTAAAATTCTGAAAACTAATTCCCTAAAACCGTGTGGGCTTTTTCCTTGGTTGGCCGTGTGGGCTTCTCTCCTTGGATTGGGCCGTGCGGCTTCATGCTTCACCTTGGGCTGGCCGAAAACTTGTGGGCTGGTCCATGAGTTTTTGGGTCGGCCCAATTTGTAGGGAACTTTATTATTTGGTTTCTTTAAGTCCAAGAACCTCCCGGCTTCTTCAAGACTTCAAGAAACAGCCTTCTTCTTGATTAATGTTGGATGATTTGCGCCTCTCCTTCCAAGATAGTTAGAAGAGTTGCAAATTGCACATTTCCTCCATTTTGCTCCAAGGCGTGAGCTTCTACAATCAGCTGGGCATCTTGATGGCAAGCTTGAACAAGGTTGTTGAGAGCTTCTCGTACCTTCTTCGCTCTGCTCCTGGTCATGGGCCCAATGATGTTTACAAGTGGATCCCTCTGATATGGGCTTGGATCCTGAAGCATTGTTGGGCCTCGATGTAGAACTCGAACCTCCTCCTCAGCTTCTCCGGAATCACTTGTAGTTTGACTTGTTGCGTGATGTTGACTTGGGATGCCCTCATCATATTGGGTGGGTGATCGCTTCTTTGGGTAGTTTAGGCTTTCCTGAAGTCGTTTCAACTCTGCTAATTTTCCTTGCTTCTATTCACTTTGAATTGCCCTGCTTTCAATTGCCTTGTTTATCTTTTCGTGCGACCTGAACATGTGCTCTTAAATTATAATTTGGATTTTGTCATCGTGCACACTCATCTTTTCTGAAATTTGAGGGCTTAACCCCGAAATTTCCTGTTGTGTACATCATATCTGAATTATATTACATAAATATCGTTTGCGAAAAGATTTTTCAAAAATAGAACCAAGTGTTGGTTTTTGCAAAAATTTTGCTTCTTTCTTAAGTGTCATTGCTTTTGTGTGATTTGCAGGTTGCCTAATACATTTATCAATACCGGGAGGCTTGAGTGGTAACAGGCTTGAGTGCATATCTTATACAGGGCACCACCCTAGAGCGATACACGGGGTTTGTGTGTAGCTATTAGGTGGGAAACACTTGGGGGAATAAGGGGGTAAGGTTATTTCTCACTTTTCCTTATTCTTAGCAGACAGATTTTCGCTTCTTTTACCAATGTCAGGTGGTAGTGCTCCTAACCCTCTCGGGAACGAGCAAATTCTGGCTGCGATTGCGCAACTCTCCGCGCGATTCGCTACAATCACGGAGGAAGTCGCCGAACTCAGGACAGAACGGGACCAGAGGCGCACAGACTCAGACGACGAGCCGGCCGGTCCAGGCCCCAACGCCGCAGACCAGCCATTCGCAGGCCTCAGTCAGTGCAAGACGACCGTTCCACCCTTTGTCGGAGGCACGAAACCAGAGGAGTACTTAGACTGGGAGATGAAGATGGAGCGCATCTTTGAGCTTCATGCGATCCCAGAGCACAAGAAGGTCCAGCTCGTAGTTGTACATTTCACAGACTATGCCCTAATCTGGTGGAATCAGCAGCAGGACCAGCGCAGAAATACGCGCCCTATGCGTGCCCGCGCACTGCCTCTCTCTTGGTTTGATTTGACTACATCTATGCGTAGGACTTTTGTACCGGACTACTATTTTAGAGAATTGTATAGGAAATTACATACTCTTGTACAAGGTTCTATGACTGTAGATGAATACTACAGAAAACTAGAGATGGCAAAAATTAGGGCTAATGTACAGGAAGATGAGCCCGCATCTATGGCTCGTTTTCTTAGTGGTTTAAACAGGGGTATTGCTTTGGCTGTGGAACTGCAGAATGCTACAACATTGACAGACATGCTGCACAAAGCTCGGGTTATGGAGGAGTATCTGAAGTCCGTTCCACCAGTCCGGACACCTACCAGCGCCCCACCAGCCTGGCGCAAGAATCCGACCTACTCGCCACCAGCAAGGAGGCCAAGCATGTCTGACCGCAAAGCCATTGTCCCTGTTGCCGCCGCCACTTCTTCTTCATCCCAGCAGAAAACGCCATCAACTCCCAGGCAGTCTATCAGCAACGTTACTTGCCACAAGTGCTCAGGCCGTGGCCACTACATGCGTGACTGTCCCAACATTCGGAAGGTATTATTGGGCCAAGATGGTGAGTACATATCAGAATCCGATAAAGAGGAGCCAACCGTTGACCCTATAAAGGAGTTGACTGACAGCACTCCGTCAGAACCTGTGGAGCAGTTCGAATTTCTTGAAGAAGATCCTTCTCAAAACTTGGTTACTCACACTCTGACTACAGTTGCTGTCCCGGACACGTCCCAGAGGACAAACATCTTCCATGCCCGCACAAAGGTAAATGGAAAGTTATGTGTTCTGATCATTGATGGAGGGAGTTGTACTAATGTTGCTAGTGAGTATATGGTTGATAAGCTGCGCCTCCCTGTCATCAATCATCCCCGTCCTTATCGGCTTCAATGGCTCGACAGCTCAGACGGCTACAGAGTCACAAAGCAGGTAAGCGTACCATACGCTATCGGTAAGTTCGAATCCACGATTTTATGTGATGTTCTGTCAATTCTTTGTTGCAGGAATTTGCTGATGTCTTTCCAGACGAGTTGCCACAGGGTCTGCCGCCACTTCGAGGCATTGAACATCAGATTCACTTCATCCCTGGCGCGCCTATACCAAATCGCCCTGCATACAAGGCAAATCCTGAGGAAACAAAGGAGTTGCAGGCGCAAATTGAGAAGCTATTGGCGCATGGTCAGGTAAGGGAATCTCTAAGTCCTTGTGCTGTACCTGTTATTCTAGTCCCTAAGAAAGAAGGTACATGGAGAATGTGTATGGATTGTAGAGCAGTAAATAAGATAACAATCAAGTATAGGCACCCTATCCCTAGGCTTGATGACATGTTAGAAGATTTGCATGGTTCTACTGTTTATACGAAAATAGATCTAACACAGGGCTATCATCAAATTCGCATGAGGGAGGGCGACGAATGGAAGACTGCTTTTAAAACTAAATTTGGTTTATATGAGTGGTTAGTCATGCCCTTTGGTCTCACAAATGCACCTAGTACTTTCATGAGATTAATGAATCATGTGCTTAGAAAGTTTATAGGTAAATTTGTTGTTGTGTATTTTGATGATATATTGATCTATTCCAGAGATTATGATTCGCATGTTGAACATCTTCGTTTGGTTTTAATTGAATTACGTGCTAATCAGTTATATGCCAAGATGCAAAAGTGTACCTTTTGTGTTTCGGAGGTTGTTTTTCTTGGTTTTGTAGTCTCTGCAGATGGTGTCAAAGTTGATGATGCCAAGGTGAAGGCCATCAGGGATTGGCTGCAGCCAACATCGGCCGCCCAAGTTTGGTCATTCCATGGCTTGGCTGGATTCAACAGGCGGTTTGTAAAAGATTTCTCCACTAAAGCCGCGCCCCTCAATGATCTCTGCAAGAAGAACGCACCATTTGTGTGGGGGCCAGCTCAGGAAAAAGCTTTTACTACTTTAAAGCATGATCTCACTCATGCACCTGTTTTAGCATTACCTGATTTTGATAAAGTGTTTGAACTAATGTGTGATGCATTAGGTGTTGGAATTGGCGCAGTGTTAATGCAGGAGAAGAAGCCTATCGCCTTTTTCAGTGAGAAACTAAAAGGGGCTGCCTTAAATTATCCTACATATGATAAGGAGCTCTATGCTGTTGTCCGTGCTTTTGAAACGTGGTCACATTATTTGATGTCTAAGGAATTTGTTATTCATAGTGATCATGAGTCTCTTAAGCATTTAAAAGGGCAAAATAAGTTAAATAGACGTCATGCAAAGTGGGTTAATTTTATTGAGTCTTTTCCTTATATTATCAAGTATAAGAAAGGTAAGGATAATTTAGTTGCTGACGCTCTATCTCGCAGGTATGAAATGCTGACAAGCCTTGATCATACATTGTTAGGTTTCGCATACCTCAAGGATTTGTATGCTTTTGATGTTGATTTTGCTGATGTGTATAAAGCATGTGAATCTGGTGCATTCCAAAAGTACTTTAGACATGATGGTTTTCTGTTTAGAGAAAATAGGTTATGCATCCCTCGTAGTTCCACTAGGGAATTACTGGTTCGTGAAGCTCATAGTGGGGGGCTTATGGGTCATTTTGGTGTGCATAAAACTCTTGAACTGTTGCATGAACACTTTTATTGGCCGCATATGCGCAAAGATGTACAGAATGTTTGCTCTCGATGCATTAATTGTTTGCAAGCAAATCTACTTCTAAGCCCCATGGACTTTACACGCCTTTACCTGTACCTTCTGTACCTTGGACTGACATTTCTATGGATTTCATCTTAGGTCTTCCGAGGACGCAGAAAGGTAATGATTCATTATTTGTCGTTGTGGATCGTTTCTCTAAAATTGCGCATTTTATTCCTTGCAGGAAATCAGATGATGCCAGACATGTAGCTGAGCTGTTCTTTCAAGGCATTGTACGGCTACATGGAATTCCGAGAACCATAGTCTCAGATCGCGACGTCAAATTCTTGAGTTATTTTTGGAAGACTTTGTGGTCCCGCCTCGGCACAAAACTGTTGTTTTTGACTACACAGACGGATGGTCAGACGGAAGTCACCAACCGAACCGTTGGCAACCTACTCAGAGCATTGATTCAGAAGAACCTCAAGCGTTGGGAAGACATCTTGCCGGTTGCAGAGTTTGCCTACAACCGAACCAAGCATTCATCAACAGGGTTCTGTCCATTTGAAGTTGCCTACGGCTTTACTCCCTTGACGGTGATGGATCTCATTCCTTTGCCGCCCAAAGAACAGGTCAATCCAGACGGTGCGAAGAAAGCTGAAGCAGTGTAACGCATACATGCTAAAGTTCGAGCTAATCTGGAGAGGACTTATGCCAAAGCCGCCGCCAATGCAAACCAACGGCGCAAGGCTGTGAATTTCGAACCAGGTGACTGGGTTTGGGTTCACATGAGGAAGGAATGATTCCCTGCAGCAAGAAGGACCAAACTCCATCCAAGGGGCGATGGACCTTTTCAGATCGGTTCCAAGATTGGACCTAACGCCTACAAGCTCGATTTACCAGGTGAGTATGGTGTTAGTTCTTCCTTTAATGTTGCTGACTTGTCTCCTTTTGTTGATGACTAGGTTGCTGATTTGAGGACAAATCCTTTTCAATCGGGAGGGGATGATGAGGGCATCCCAAGTCAACATCACGCAACAAGTCAAACTACAAGTGATTCCGGAGAAGCTGAGGAGGAGGTTCGAGTTCTACATCGAGGCCCAATAATGCTTCAGGATCCAAGCCTATATCAGAGGGATCCACTTGTAGACATCACTAGGCCCATGACCAGGAGCAGAGCGAAGAAGGTACGAGAAGCTCTCAACAACCTTGTTCAAGCTTGCCATCAAGATGCCCAGCTGACTGTAGAAGCTCACGCCTTGGAGCAAAATGGAGGAAATGTGCAATTTGCAACTCTTCTAACTATCTTGGAAGGAGAGGCGCAAATCATCCAACATTAATCAAGAAGAAGGCTGTTTCTTGAAGTCTTGAAGAAGCCGGGAGGTTCTTGGACTTAAAGAAACCAAATAATAAAGTTCCCTACAAATTGGGCCGACCCAAAAACTCATGGACCAGCCCACAAGTTTTCGGCTGAAGCATGAAGCCGCACGGCCCAATCCAAGGAGAGAAGTCCACACGGCCAACCAAGGAAAAAGCCCACACGGTTTTAGGGAATTAGTTTTCAGAATTTTAATTAAGTCTTTTTAGTCTTTTAGTTAATTTCCAAAAAGGGTTTTCCTTATTCTTTTTGGAAGTAGGATTTTTATTCTTTTCCTACTTGTTTTCCAATTAGTTTCCTTCTTGTTTTAGGTAGTGTAAATTCGGCTACCTCATGCTTTAGGTAAATCCGAATTTTAGTTACCTTTTCTTACCATTCCTACTTCTTTCCGGGTTTGGTAATTGTACAAGGAATTAACCTCTTGGTTAATTTCCAATTCTAATTCTTTTCTTTTCCTACTTTTTGTATTAAAATTCGGCCACCCTCACCTATAAATAGGTGACCGAATTCTTCAATAAAGTTAGAGTATTTCAGATCAAAAAGTTAGTGTTTGAGATACCTCCTTTTATTGCTTTATGTATTTGCATGTTGTAGTTTACATAATTGCATGAAACTTAGCCTTTTAGGTTCTTGCTCTACCTAATTGTTCGCATGTTTCACACCTCTTTTCTTGCACTTGGTTCGAATTCTTAAACAAACTGGTCAGGATAGTTTATCCCTTGTTTTATCAATTCCGAACGTAAGTTAAAGGTTTGTAAGAGCTTGTCACTTAATCACAACGTCCTTGGCAACATTAGCCGCATGTGTACAACCGTCCACATCAGATACACGGGGTTTGTGTGTAGCTATTAGGTGGGAAACACTTGGGGGAATAAGGGGGTAAGGTTCTTTCTCACTTTTCCTTATTCTTAGCAGATAGATTTTCGCTTCTTTATCCAATGTCAGGTGGAGGTGCTCATAACCCTATGGGAAACGAGCAAATCCTGGCTGCGATTGCGCAACTCTCTGCGCGTTTCGCTACTCTTACGGAGGAAGTCGCCGAACTCAGGACAGAACGGGACCAGAGGCGCACAGACTCAGACGACGAGCCGGCCGGTCCAGGCACCAACGCCGCAGACTAGCCATTCGCAAGCCTCAGTCAGTGCAAAACTACCGTTTCACCCTTTGCCGGAGGCACGAATCCAGAGGACTATCTCGACTGGGAGATGAAGATGGAGCGCATTTTTGAACTTCATGGATCCCGGAACACAAGAAAGTCCAACTTGCAGTGGTCCATTTCACCGACTATGCCCTAATCTGGTGGAATCAACAGCAGGACCAGCGCAGGAATACGCGCCCTATGCGTGCCCGCGCACCGCCTCTCTCTTGGTTTGATTTGACTACTTCTATACGTAGGAATTTTGTACCGGACTACTATTTTAGAGAATTGTATAGCAAATTACATACTCTTGTACAAGGTTCTATGACCGTAGATGAATACTATAGAAAACTAGAGATGGCAAAAATTATGGCTAATGTACAGGAAGATGAGCCCGCATCTATGGCTCGTTTTCTTAGTGGTTTAAACAGGGGTATTGCTTTGGCTGTGGAACTGCAGAATGCTACAACATTGACAGACATGCTGCACAAAGCTCGGGTTATGGAGGAGTATCTGAAGTCCGTTCCACCAGTCCGGACACCTACCAGCGCCCCACCAGCCTGGCGCAAGAATCCGACCTACTCGCCACCAGCAAGGAGGCCGATCATGTCTGAACGCAAGGCTATAGTCCCTGTTTCCGCCGCCACTTCTTCTTCATCCCAGCAGAAAACGCCATCAACTCCCAGGCAGTCCATCAGCAACGTTACTTGCCACAAGTGCTCAGGCCGTGGCCACTACATGCGTGACTGTCCCAACATCCAGAAGGTATTATTGGGCCAAGATGGTGAGTACATATCAGAATCCGATGAAGAGGAGCCAACCGTTGACCCTATAAAGGAGTTGACTGACAGCACTCCGTCAGAACCTGTGGAGCAGTTCGAATTTCTTGAAGAAGATCCTTCTCAGAACTTGGTTACTCGCACACTGACTACAGCTGCTGTCCCGGACACGTCCCAGAGGACAAACATCTTCCATGCCCGCACAAAGGTAAATGGAAAGTTATGTGTTCTGATCATTGATGGAGGGAGTTGTACTAATGTTGCTAGTGAGTATATGGTTGATAAGCTGCGCCTTCCTGTCATCAATCATCCCCGTCCTTATCGACTTCAATGGCTCGACAGCTCAGAAGGCTACAGAGTCACAAAGCAGGTAAGCGTACCATACGCTATCGGTAAGTTCGAATCCACGGTTTTATGTGATGTTCTGCCAATGGAGGCTTGTCACATTCTACTCGGACGACCATGGCTCTTTGACCTGAAGGCAACACATGATGGGGTCGCCAACACTTACTCGGTCTACCAGGAGGGCAAGATCCACACATTTCTACCCATACCGCCGGCTGAAGTGTGATCAGAAGCTGTTCGTATGAAGGAGTCACTCGCTAAATGGGAAGCTGAAAGGCACCAAGCGAAGGGTGAGGGGAAAGAAATTGTTGTAAAGGGTAGTAAGGCGAACTCTGATAAGCCTGATCAGGACAAAGTTAGGAGTAGTTGTTTTGCAACGAGAGGAGAGATAGGTCAAGTGTTAGACAGCAATGATGATGTATTTGTTTTAATCTGTAAAGATAACTGTGCTAACCCTGACGATATCCCTCGGGATATCCCTACAGAAGTTAATTCTTTGTTGCAGGAATTTGCTGATGTCTTTCCAGACGAGTTGCCGCAGGGTCTGCCGCCACTTCGAGGCATTGAACATCAGATTCACTTCATCCCTGGCGCGCCTATACCAAATCGCCCTGCATACAAAGCAAATCCGGAGGAAACGAAGGAGCTGCCGGCGCAAATTGAGAAGCTATTGGCGCATGGTCTGGTAAGGGAATCTCTAAGTCCTTGTGCTGTACCTGTTATTCTAGTCCCTAAGAAAGAAGGTACATGGAGAATGTGTATGGATTGTAGAGCAGTAAATAAGATAACAATCAAGTTTAGGCACCCTATCCCTAGGCTTGATGACATGTTAGAAGATTTGCATGGTTCTACTGTTTATACGAAAATAGATCTAACACAGGTCTATCATCAAATTCGCATGAGGGAGGGGGACGAATGGAAGACTGCTTTTAAAACTAAATTTGGTTTATATGAGTGGTTAGTCATGCCCTTTAGTCTCACAAATGCACCTAGTACTTTCATGAGATTAATGAATCATGTTCTTAGAAAGTTTATAGGTAAATTTGTTGTTGTGTATTTTGATGATATCTTGATCTATTCCAGAGATTATGATTCGCATGTTGAACATCTTCGTTTGGTTTTAATTGAATTACGTGCTAATCAGTTATATGCCAAGATGCAAAAGTGTACCTTTTGTGTTTCGGAGGTTGTTTTTCTTGGTTTTGTAGTCTCTGCAGATGGTGTCAAAGTTGATGATACCAAGGTGAAGGCCATTAGGGATTGGCCGCAGCCAACTTCGGCCGCACAGGTTAGGTCATTCCATGGATTGGCTGGATTCTACAGGCGGTTTGTGAAAGATTTCTCCACTAAAGCAGCGCCCCTCAATGATCTCTGCAAGAAGAACGCACCATTTGTGTGGGGGCCAGCTCAGGAAAAAGCTTTTACTGTTTTAAAGCATGATCTCACTCATGCACCTGTTTTAGCATTACCTGATTTTATAAAGTGTTTGAACTAATGTGTGATGCATCAGGTGTTGGAATTGGCGTTGTTCTTATGCAGGAAAGAAAGCCTATCGCCTTTTTCAGTGAGAAGCTTAAAAGAGCTGCTTTGAATTATCCTACATATGATAAAGAGCTCTATGCTGTTGTCCGTGCTTTTGAAACTTGGTCACATTATTTGATGGCTAAGGAATTTGTTGTTCATAGTGATCATGAGTCTCTTAAGCATCTGAAAGGACAGAATAATTTGAATAGACGTCATGCTAAGTGGGTTAACTTTATTGAATCTTTTCCTTATATTATCAAGTATAAGAAAGGTAAGGATAATGTAGTTGCTGACGCTCTATCTCGCAGGTATGAAATTCTGACAATTCTTTATCATACTTTGTTAGGTTTCGCATACCTCAAGGATTTATATGCTTCTGATGTTGATTTTGCTGATTTGTATAACGCATGTGAATCTGGTGCATTCCAAAAGTTCTATAGACAGGATGGTTTTCTGTTTAAGGAAAATAGGTTATGCATCCCTCGTAGTTCCGCTAGGGAATTACTGGTTCGTGAAGCTCATAGTGGGGGTCTTATGGGTCATTTTGGTGTAAATAAAACACTTGAACTGTTGCATGAACACTTTTATTGGCCGCATATGAGAAGGGATGTCCAGCATGTTTGCTCTCGATGCATTAATTGTTTGCAAGCTAAATCTACTTCTAAACCCCATGGGCTTTACACGCCTTAACCTATACCTTCTGTACCTTGGACTGACATTTCTATGGATTTCATTTTAGGTCTCCCGAGGACGCAGAAAGGTAATGACTCTTTATTTGTCGTTGTTGATCGGTTCTCTAAAATGGCGCATTTCATTCCTTGCAGGAAATCAGATGATGCCAGACATGTAGCTGAGTTGTTCTTTCAAGGTATTGTTCGGCTACATGGAATTCCGAGAACCATAGTCTCAGATCGCGACGTCAAATTCATGAGTTATTTTTGGAAGACTTTGTGGTCCCGCCTCGGCACAAAACTGTTGTTTTCGACTACAACTCATCCACAGACGGATGGTCATACGGAAGTCACCAACCGAAACGTTGGCAACCTACTCAGAGCATTGATTCAGAAGAACCTCAAGCATTGGGAAGACCTCTTGCCGGTTGCAGAGTTTGCATACAACCGAACCAAGCACTCCTCAACAGGGTTCTGTCCATTTGAAGTTGCCTACGGCTTTACTCCCTTGACGGTGATGGATCTCATTCCTTTGCCGCCCAAAGAACAAGTCAATCCAGACGGTGCAAAGAAAGCTGAAGCAGTGCAACGCATACATGCTAAAGTTCGAGCTAATCTGGAGAAGACGTATGCCAAAGCCGCCGCCAATGCAAACCAACGGCGCAATGCTGTGAACTTTGAACCAGGCGACTGGGTTTGGGTTCACATGAGGAAGGAACGATTCTCTGCAGCAAGAAGGACCAAACTCCATCCAAGGGGCGATGGACCTTTTCAGATCGTTTCCAAGATTGGGCCTAACGCCTACAAACTCGACTTACCAGGTGAGTATGGTGTTAGTTCTTCCTTTAATGTTGCTGACTTGTCTCCTTTTGTTGATGAACAGGTTGCTGATTTGAGGACAAATCCTTTTCAACCGGGAGGGGATGATGAGGGCATCCAAAGTCAACCAACAAGTCAAAGTCAAGATGCAAGTGATTCCGGAGAAACTGAGGAGGATGTTTGAGTTCTACATAGAGGTCCTACAATGCTTCAGGATCCAAGTCCGTATCAGAGGGATCCACTTGTAGACATAACTGGGCCAATGACCAGAAGCAGAGCGAAGAAGGTTCGAGATGCACTCAACAACCTTGTTCAAGCTTGCCATCCGGATGCTCAGTTAATTGTAGAAGCCCACGCCTTGGAGGAGAAAGGAGGAAATGTGCAAATTGCGAATCTTCTACACATCTTTGAAGAAGAAGCGCAATTCGCCAAGTCCAAATAAAGAAGAAGGCTGTTTCTTGAAGTCTTGAAGATGCCGGAAGGTTCTTGGGCTTTAAAAGAAACAAATCATGAAACTCCCTACACATTGGGCCGACCCAAACTCATGGAACCAAAGTCCACAAGCTTCGGCCAGCCCAAGGAGCAAGGAAGCCGCACAAGCAGCCCACAAAGGAAGCCCACACGGTTTCTTAGTTAAATTAGGGATTTCTCCTTTTAATTAATTATGTTCTTTTATTCTTTTAAGTTAGTTTCCAAAAAGGGTTACCTTATTCTTTTTGGAAGTAGGAATTTTATTCTTTTCCTTATTATTTTACTTGTACAATTCGGCAATCACTCAAAAGGAAGTGACCGAATTCCTTCTTTCTTTTCTTACCAAATTCTACTTCTTTCCGGGTTTGGTAAAGGAAATTAATCTCTTGGTTAATTTCCAATTCCATATTATTTTCTTTCTTATTTTCGGCCATCCCTACATCTATAAATAGGGCAGCCGTGCATAATAATATTCAGAGTATTTTAGATCAAAAACTTAGTGTTTGAGATACCTCATTTTATTGCTTTATGTATTTGCATGTTGTCGTTTACATAATTGCATGAAACTTAGCCTTTTAGGTTCTTGCTCTACCTAATTGTTCGCATGTTTCACACCTCTTTTCTTGCACTTGGTTCGAATTCTTAAACAAACTGGTCAGGATAGTTTATCCCTTGTTTTATCAATTCTGAACGTAAGTTAAAGGTTTGTAAGAGCTTGTCACTTAATCACAAGGTCCTTGGCAACATTATCCGCATGTGTACAACCGTCCACATCACATCCCCTCCCGGTTGAAAAGGATTTGATCTCAAATCAGCACCCTGTTCATAAGTTAAAGGAGACAAGTCAGCAACATTAAAGGAAGTACTAACACCATACTCACCTGGTAAATTAAGCTTGTAAGCGTTAGGCCCAATTTTGGACACGATTTGAAAAGGTCCATCGCCCCGGGGATGGAGTTTAGTCCTTCTCGCAGCAGGGAATCGTTCCTTCGTCATGTGAACCCAAACCCAGTCGCCTGGTTCAAAGTTCACAGCCTTGCGCCGTTGGTTTGCATGTGCGGCGGCTTTGGCGTAGGTTTTCTCCAGGTTTGCCCGAACTTTAGCATGTATGCACTGCACAGTTTCAGCTTTCTTTGCGCCGTCGAGATTAACCTGTTCCTTTAGCGGCAAAGGGATGAGATCCATAACCGTCAAAGGAGTAAAGCCGTAAGCAACTTCGAAAGGACAGAACCCTGTTGAGGAGTGCTTTGTTCGATTGTATGCAAACTCCGCAAGATTTCTTCCCAACGCTTAAGATTCTTTTGAATTAACGCCCTAAGGAGATTGCCAACGGTGCGGTTGGTGACTTCCGTCTGACCATCCGTCTGTGGATGACTTGTAGTCGAAAACAGTAGTTTTGTGCCGAGGCGGGACCACAAAGTCTTCGAAAAGTAACTCAGAAATTTGACGTTGGGATCCGAGACAATGGTGCGCGGTATTCCATGCAACCGAACTATTCCCTGAAAGAACAATTCTGCCACATGTCTGGCATCATCTGATTCCCTGAACCCTAGGTTTAGGCAAAACCCAAACCCTAGTTAATTTCTAAAGCCCGAATTTGATTCTGAAATTACAGCAAGGGTATGCGATTTAGAATACTAGAAAAACAGCCCCAAAACAGTACTAGCCTTTCGCAAAAAGAAGGTGATTTTAAAACCCTAAGTTGCGTTTTTCAGTACTTTAAAATTTGGTTCAATTTTCTACAGAATTTTCGATTTGAAAGATAGGGAAACAGCACCAAAAATCAAAAATTTAAAGCTTGAAAGAAAGAAAAAAAATTTTCCCCAAGAAGATGCGTTCTAATCCAAGAATTTCAAGATAAACAAGACTAACAAGGAAAAGAAAACACCTGATAAAGATTTGGTCGGGTTACTTCGACCTCCTCCAGCCACGAAATCACTCCTAAGCTCTGATACCAATTGATGTGGACGGTTGTACACATGCGGATGAAAGTTGCCAAGGACCTTGTGATTAAGTAGCGAGCTCGTATATTACTCTAACTCACTCGAAAATTCAGAGAACTAAATTAACTAACCTAAGCTAACTTAATTGAGAATTTCGAACCAAGTGTGAGAAAAGAGTTTGAAACATGCGAATTAATTAGGTAGAGCAATTAACCTAATTAGCTAAGTTTCATGCAATATGTAAACTACAAGCATGCAAATACATGAAGCAATAAAGGGTTGGTACTCAAAACTAATAGTTTTATGATCTGAATACTCTGAATTTTATTGATGGGCGGCTGCCCTATTTATAGGTAAAACAGCCGAAAAAATCATGAAAAAGAATAAGGAAAAGAAGTAGAATTGGAAATCAATCAAGAGATTGATTTCCTTTACAATACCAAACCCTGAAAGAAGTGGGCAATGGTAAAAAGAAAAGGCAAGTTTCGGTCACCTTATTTCTTTAGGGTAGCCGAAATTACAACTTGAAAATAATAAGGAAAAGAATAAAAATCCTACTCCCAAAAAGGAGATCAAGAAGGACCCTTTTTGGAAACTAACTAAACTAAGAGTAAAAAGAACCCTAGCACTTAACTTTTAACCCTAGCGACTTAAAAGAACCCTAGCCCTTAACTTGTAACCCTAGCTACTTAAAAGAACCCTAACTAATTAAGTTGGCCGTGTGGGCTTTCCTTGTGGGCTGGCCGACTTGTGGAATGGACTCCATGAGTTGGGTCGGCCCAATGTTGATGTCGCATTATGGAAAAATGTAGGGAACTTCAAGAAATGTTTCTTTAAAGTCCAAGAACCTTCCGGTATCTTCAAGAACTTCAAGAAACAGCCTTCTTCTTCATTGTGGATTGGGGAATTGCGCCTCTTCTTCAAGAATGGTTAGAAGAGTTGCAATGTGAACCTTTCCATCTTTCTGCTCCAAGGTGTTTGCTTCTACTATCACTTGGGCGTCCTTTTGGCAAGCTTGGACAAGGTTGTTGAGTGTCTCTCGAACCTTCTTTGCTCTGCTTCTGGTCATCGGCCCAGTGATGTCTACAAGTGGATCCCTTTGATATGGACTTGGATCCTGAAGCATTGTTGGACCTCGATGTAGAACTCGAACCTCCTCAGCTTCTCCAGACTCACTTGCTTGTTGAGTTGTTGCTGGCGTTTGGATACCCTCATCACTAATTTAACAAGTTAAATTAAACACGTAATTCGAACCAAGTGAAGAATAATAGAGGTGAAACAAAGCATGCAATTAGATAGAGCAATTATCTAATTAGCCTATAGTTCCTGTACTTCAGCAATTAACAAGCATGCAAATTGCTTAAGCCAAAATAAAGAAGAGTGAATAATAAAGTATAAACTTTCATTCAATTAATCACTATCGAATTATGAAGTTGATGAGGGCATCCCGAGTCCATCGACAAGTCCACAGACAAGTGAGTCCAGAGAAGCTGAGGAGGTTCGGGTTCTACACCGAGGCCCACCAATGCTTCAGGATCCAAGTCCATATCAAAGGGATCCACTTGTAGACATCATTGGGCCAATGACCAGAAGCAGAGCAAAGAAGGTTTAAGAGACACTTAACAACCTTGTACAAGCTTGCCAACAGGATGCCCAATTGATAGTAGAAGCCAACGTGATGAGGGCATCCAAACGCAAGCAACAACTCAACAAGCAAGTGAGTCCGGAGAAGCTGAGGAGGTTCGAGTTCTACATCAAGGTCCAACAATGCTTCAGGATCCAAGTCCATATCAAAGGGATCCACTTGTAGACATCATTGGGCCGATGACCAGAAGCAGAGGAAAGAAGGTTCAAGAAGCACTGAACAACCTTGTCAAAGCCTGCCATGAGGACGCTCAATTGATTGTAGAAGCAAACGCCTTGGAGAACAAAGAAGGAAGGGTTCAAATTGCGACTCTCCTAACCATTCTTGAAGAAGAGGCGCAATTCCCCAACCCACAATGAAGAAGAAGGCTGTTTCTTGAAGTTCTTGAAGATGCCGGAAGGTTCTTGGACTTTAAAGAAACATTTCTTGAAGTTCCCTACATCAATGCCATAATGCGACATCAACATTGGGCCAACCCAACTCATGGAATCCATTCCACAAAGTCGGCCAGCCCAAGGAAGCCAAGGAAACCCACACGGCCAAGTTTAAATAGCTAGGGTTACAAGTTAAGGGCTAGGGTTCTTTTAAGTCGCTAGGGTTACAAGTTAAGGGCTAGAGTTCTTTTTACTCTTAGTTTATTAGTTTTCCTTCTTGTTTCCAAATTAGTTTTCCTTCTTCTTTTGGGTTGTACTTTTTCGACTACCACAAAGTTAAGGGTAAACAAAAATTTCCTTTTTGTTTTACCATTCCCCACTTCTTTCAGGGTTTGGTATTGTAAAGGAAATCAATCTCTTGATTGATTTCCAATTCTACTTCTTTTCCTTATTCTTTTAGGTGATATTTTTGGCTGTCCTTAGCCTATAAATAGGCAGCCGCACATCAATAATATGGAGAGTATTCAGATCATAAAACTATTAGTTTTGAGTACCATCCCTTTATTGCTTTATGTATTTGCATGCGTGTAGTTTACATATTGCATGAAACTTAGCTAATTAGGTTATTTGCTCTACCTAATTAATTCGCATGTTTCAAACTCTTTCTTACACTTGGTTCGAAATTCTCAATTAAGTTAGCTTTGGTTAGTTTATTTAGTTCTCTGAATTTTCGAGTAAGTTAGAGATTATACGAGCTCGCTACTTAATCACACGTCCTTGGCAACTTTCATCCGCATGTGTACAACCGTCCACATCACAACGCCTTGGAGAACAAAGACAGAAAGGTTCAAATTGCAACTCTCCTTACAATTCTTGAAGAAGAGGCACAATTCCCCAATCCACAATGACGAGAAGGCTGTTTCTTGAAGTTCTTGAAGACGCCAGAAGGTTCTTGGACTTTAAAGAAACATTTCTTGAAGTTCTTGGTTTTTATTGAAAATCTTGAATTTCATATTTTGCAGAATCTTGAAGAATCTTGAAAATCTTGATTCCGAAATGATTCTGGGAGGTTCCAGAAGATTCCGGAAGCTCCCTACACCATTCCATCATGCGCCATCAACAATTGGGCCGACCCAACTCATGGAGTCCATTCCACCTCATCAAAAGTCGGCCAGCCCAACAAAGAAGCCCACACGGCCAGACCTAGTCCATTAGGGTTGGAAATTTAGGGTTAGGGTTTGGGGGAAAATAAGGGTTTGTGCATGTTCCCTATTTTGCCCTTAGTTTATTAGTTTCCAAAAGGGATTCCTTCTTGATCTCCTTTTTGGAGTAGGATTTTAATTCCTTTTCCTTCTTGTTTTTAGCTTGCAATTTCGGCTGCCACTAAAATTGAAGGTGACCGAATTTTCCTTTTCTTTTACCATTACCCACTTCTTTCAGGTTTTGGTATTGTAAAGAAAATCAATCTCTTGATTGGTTTCCAATTCTAATTCTTTTCCTACTTCTTTTAGGTAGAAATTTCGGCTGTTCTTTGCCTATAAATAGGCAGCCGAAACTCCATAATAAATTAAGTATTCAGATCTTAAAACTATTAGTTTGAGTACTCTCCCTTTATTGCTTTATGTATTTTGCATGCTTGTAATTTATATATTGCATGAAACTTAGCTTAATTAGGTTAATTGCTCTACCTAATTAAATTCGCATGTTTCAACTCTTTCTTACTTGGTTCGAATTCTTAAGTAAATTAGCTTAGGTTAGTTTATTTTCGTTCTCTGGATTTCGAGTAAGTAAAGAGCCAATACGAGCTACGCCACTTAATCAAACTTTACGGCCAACTTCATCCGCATGTGTACAGCCGTCCACATAAATTGGTATCAGAGCTTAGGGTTTGGTTTCGTGGCTAGAGAAGGTTGAAGTAACCCAACCAAATCTTTATCAGGTGTTTTCTTTTCCTTATTAGTCTTGCTTGTCTTGAAATTCTTGGAATTAGAACGCATCTTCTTGGGGGAAATTTTTTTTCTTTCAAGCTTTGAATTTCTGTTTTTTGGTACTGTTTACCCTCTCTTAAAATCGAAATTCCTTAGAAAAAATTGAACCAAATTTTAAAGTACTGAAAAACGCAACTTAGGGTTTTAACTTACCTTCTTTTTGCGAAAAGCTTGTACTGTTTTGGGGCTGTTTTTCTTACATTAAAAATCGCATATCCCTTGCTGCAATCTCACAATTAAGTTCGGCCTTTAGAAATAAATTGGGTTCGGATTTTTGGGCTTAGCTAGGGTTTCGGTTTTTGTTGAATCTTTTAGTCGCCTTTGCTTTGCGACACTAGGGTTTTGAGAGACACTTTAGTGCCGCTGTTTTTGCGTCTAAATTGCTGGGTTTTGCGACTGTTTTCTACCCCTCTTGTGCTGATTTTGTTAAAGTTGGTGAGTTTTGCGGCTGATGTTAAGCAGCTCACCTTATCTGCGTATTGTGATTTGCATGCACTAGTTTCGGATACCTCATTTTGAATTCTTGAAAATATATTGAATTCTTGATTTTGTGTCCTTGTGCTGCTGAAATTATCCCTGGGAATTGGTTAGTGAGTCAAAATTGCACTTTGCTGGCCCGAGGGTTTTATTTTCTTAAAATCGCATATTAGTAAATTTTTCGCCACTTAGGGGTTTAAAATTTCGTAATTGGGTTGTCTGCATATTGAAAGAATTAATAATTTGCTGGGATTGGTTTCTTTGATTACCTATTGGGTTGGTGATCTCTTCTTTGGTTAGTTTTAGGACTTTCTTAAAGTTGTTTCAACTCTGCTTATTTTCTTGATTCTATTCAATTCTTGAATTTCCCTGCTTTCAACTGCTAGTTGTATCTTTTCAAGCGACCTGAACGTTTACTCTTGAATTATAGTTTGGATTTTGTCATCGTGCACACCCATCTTTTCTGAAATTTGAGGGCTTCACCCCGAAATTTCCTTGTTGTGTACCTCTTATCTGAACTATATTACAACTATCGTTTGCGAAAAGATTTTTCAACATCAAAATAGAACCAAGTATCTATTTTTCAAAAATTTGTGCCTTTTCCTTAAGTATCATTGTTGTGTGTGAATTACTGTTTGCCTTATACATTTGTCAATACTGGGAGGTAGAGTGGAAAAAGGCTTGAGTGAACATACTATAAGGGTGCCACCCTAGAGTGAAACACTGGTTTGTGTGTAACTGTTAGGTGGGATACACTTGGGGGACAAGGGGGTAAGGTTACTACTCATTTTTCCTTGTTCTTAGCAGACAGATTTTCGCCTATAACCGATGTCAGGAGGAGGTGCTTTTGTCCCTTTGGGGAGTGAGCAAATACTGGCTGCAATAGCGCAACTCTCTGCGCGATTTGCTACCCTCGCGGAGGAGGTTGCTGACTTGCGGGCTGAGCGGGAACAACGACGTACGGAGTCAGAGGAGGACAACCCTACCAATGACAACAATGCCGCTGCCAAGCCTTTTGAGGGTCTCAGTCAATGCAAAACGAATGTTCCACCCTTCGCCGGCGGTACGAATCGGGAGGATTACCTAGACTGGGAAATGAAAATGGAGCGCATCTTCGAGCTTCATGCGATCCCAGAACACAAGAAGGTCCCACTCGCGGTGGTACATTTCACGGACTATGCCCTGGTCTGGTGGAATCAGGAGATGGACCAACGAAGGAATACGCGTTCAATGCGGGCCCGTGCTTCGCCTCTAACTTGGTTTGATTTGACTACTTCCATGCGTAGAACTTTTGTTCCTGATTATTATTTTAGAGAATTGTATAGGAAATTACATACTCTTGTACAAGGTTCTTTATCTGTAGACGCATATTATAGAAAGTTAGAGATGGCCAAAATTAGGGCAAATGTACAGGAAGATGAGGCTGCTTCGATGGCTCATTTCTTAAGGCTTGGAGAAAGAATCCGGTTTACTCACCACCCTGCTAAGAAGCCGTTTACCTCATAACGGAAGGCTATAGTCCCCGCCACCACCTCGTCTTCATCCCAATCCAGAACGCCATCAACACCTCGGCAATCCATCAGCAATGTCGCTTGCCACAAATGCTCAGGCCGTGGCCACTACATGCGCGATTGCCCTAACATCCGGAAGGTCTTATTGGGGCAAGATGGTGAGTACATTTCCGAAGAGGATGAAGAAGATCTGATGTGGACGGTTGTACACATGCAGATGAAAGTTGCCAAGGACCTTGTGATTAAGTAGCGAGCTCGTATAATACTCTGTCTTACCCGAAAAATCAGAGAAACAAACAGAACTTAACCTAAACTAATTTGTTTTAGATTTTCAAACCAAGTGTAAGAAAAGAGTTGTGAAACATGCGAATTAATTAGGTAGAGCAATTAACCTAATTAGCTAAGTTTCATGCAATTATGTAAACTACAACATGCAAATACATAAAGCAATAAAGGGATGGTACTCAAAACACTTAGTTTTATGATCTGAATACTCTGAATTTTATTGATGTGTTCGGCAGCCTATTTATATGTAAAACAGCCGAAAAATTCATGGAAAAGAAGTAGAATTGGAAATCAATCAAGAGATTGATTTCCTTTACAATACCAAACCCTGAAAGAAGTGGGGAATGGTAAAAACGAAAAGGTAAGTTTCGGTTTTGCCTTATCTTGTGGCAGCCGAAAATACAACTTGAAATAATAAGGAAAGAATAAAAATCCTACTCCCAAAAAGGAGATCAAGAAGGAACCCTTTTTGGAAACTAACAAAACTAAGAGTAAAAAAGAACCCTAACTGATGAGGAAATCCAGGGCTAAAACAACACGCATTATGAGTCAGAAAGATGGACGGCCAAAAGAAGCACACGACTTGGAGAAAAATGGAGGAAATGTTCAAATTGCAACTCTTCTAACAATCCTTGAAGAAGAGGCGCAATTCAGCACTTCACAATGAAGAAGAAGGCTGTTTCTTGAAGTCTTGAAGATGCCGGAAGGTTCTTGGACTTAAAAGAAACAAATTGATAAAGTTCCCTACAATTTGGGCCGACCCAAAACTCATGGACCAGCCCACAAGTTTCGGCCAGCCCAAGGAGCAGCATGAAGCCGCACGGTCAAGCCCACAAGGCAAAAGTCCACACGGCTACTACTTACTTAATTAGGGATTTTCGGATTTTCCTTTAAGTAATTAAATTGTTTCTTTTATTTTTTAAGTTAGTTTCCAAAAAGGGTTTCCTTATTCTTTTTGGAAGTAGGAATTTTATTCTTTTCCTTATTTTTAGTTGACAATTTCGGCTGCCACTTGTTTATGGTAAATCCGAAATTACCTTTTCTTTTCTTACCATTCTCCTACTTCTTTCAGGAGTTGGTATTGTAAAGGAAATTAACCTCTTGGTTAATTTCCAATTCTACTTCTTTTCTTTTTCTAATTCTTGTACTAATTTTCGGCCAACCCTTCACCTATAAATAGGGGCCGAAACTTCAATAATATTCAGTGTATTTCAGATCAAAAACTTAGTGTTTGAAGTACCTCCTTTTATTGCTTTATGTATTGCATGTCGTAGTTTACATAATTGCATGAAACTTAGCCAATTAGGTTCTTGCTCTGCCTAGTTGTTCGCATGTTTCACACCTCTTTTCTTGCACTTGGTTCGAATTTATAAACAAATTGGTCAGGATAGTTTTTCCCTTGTTTTATCAATTCCGAACGTGAGTTAAAGGTTTGTAAGAGCTTGTCACTTAATCACAAGGTCCTTGGCAACATTATCCGCATGTGTACAACCGTCCACATCAATTCAGATATGATGTACACAACAGGAAATTTTGGGGTTAAGCCCTCAAATTTCAGAAAAGATGAGTGTGCACGATGACAAAATCCAAACTATAATTAAAGAGTAAATGTCCAGGTAGCACGAAAAGATATCTAGGCAATTGAAAGTAGGGCAATTCAAAGTGAATAGAAGCAAAGAAAAATAAGCAGAGTTGAAACAACTTCAGGAAAGTACTAAAACTACCCAAAGAAGCGATCACCCACCCAATAGGTAATCAAGAAACCAATCCCCACAAATTATCAATTCTTCTAATATGCAAAACAGTACCAAATTTGCGAAATTAATACCCCCTAGTGGCCGAAAACAGTACCCACTTTAGCAATATGCGATTGAGAACCCTAGGGCCAGCAAAAACAATTTTTCAATTTACTAGCCTAATCCCAGGGATAATCTTAGCAGCACAAGGATACAAAATCAAGAATTCACTATATTTTCAAGAATTCGAAAGAAAGTATCCAAAACTAGATCATGCAATTTTACAATGCGCAAACAAGTGAGCTGCTTAACATCAACCGCAAAACTCACAATTTTCCAACAAAATCAGCACAAAAGAAGGGTAGAAAAGTGTCGCAAAAGGCCCAGCAATTAACAACTGAAAACCCGAAACCCTAGCCAAAAATCCGAGTACTAGTTTGAAATTTAGGGCCCGATTTTCGGTTTATGAAATTTCAGCAAGGGTTACGATTTAATGAAAAGAATTTTCAGCCTTTAAAGATGGAAAAACAGTACCAAAATCCGAAAATTCAAAAGCTTGAAGAAAAAAAAAATTTCCCCCAAGAAGATGAGTTTAATTCCAAGAATTTCGAGAATAATCAAGACTAACAAGGAAAAGAAAACACCTGGAAAGGATTTGATCGGTTGATCTCCTCCGGTCACGAAACCACTCCTTAGCTCTGATACCAATTGATGTGGACGGTTGTACACATGCGGATAATGTTGCCAAGGACCTTGTGATTAAGTGACAAGCTCTTACAAACCTTTAACTCACGTACGGAATTGATAAAACAAGGGAAAAACTATCCTGACCAATTTGTTTATAAATTCGAACCAAGTGCAAGAAAAGAGGTGTGAAACATGCGAACAACTAGGCAGAGCAAGAACCTAATTGGCTAAGTTTCATGCAATTATGTAAACTACGACATGCAAATACATAAAGCAATAAAAGGAGGTACTTCAAACACTAAGTTTTTGATCTGAAATACACTGAATATTATTGAAGTTTCGGCCCCTATTTATAGGTGAAGGGTTGGCCGAAAATTAGTACAAGAATTAGAAAAAGAAAAGAAGTAGAATTGGAAATTAACCAAGAGGTTAATTTCCTTTACAATACCAACTCCTGAAAGAAGTAGGAGAATGGTAAGAAAAGAAAAGGTAATTTCGGATTTACCATAAACAAGTGGCAGCCGAAATTGTCAACTAAAAATAAGGAAAAGAATAAAATTCCTACTTCCAAAAAGAATAAGGAAACCCTTTTTGGAAACTAACTTAAAAAATAAAAGAAACAATTTAATTACTTAAAGGAAAATCCGAAAAATCCCTAATTAAGTAAGTAGTAGCCGTGTGGACTTTTGCCTTGTGGGCTTGACCGTGCGGCTTCATGCTGCTCCTTGGGCTGGCCGAAACTTGTGGGCTGGTCCATGAGTTTTGGGTCGGCCCAAATTGTAGGGAACTTTATCAATTTGTTTCTTTTAAGTCCAAGAACCTTCCGGCATCTTCAAGACTTCAAGAAACAGCCTTCTTCTTCATTGTGAAGTGCTGAATTGCGCCTCTTCTTCAAGGATTGTTAGAAGAGTTGCAATTTGAACATTTCCTCCATTTTTCTCCAAGGCGTGTGCTTCTTTTGGCCGTCCATCTTTCTGACTCATAATGCATGTTGTTTTAGCCCTGGATTTCCTCATCACTAACACTTAACTTTTAACCCTAGCGACTTAAAAGAACCCTAGTCCTTAACTTGTAATCCTAGTTACTTAAAAGAGCCCTAACTAATTAAGTTGGCCGTGTGGGCTTTTCTTATGGGCTGGTCGACTTGTGGAATGGGCTCCATGAGTTGGGTCTGCCCAATTGTTGATGTCGCATTATGGAATGGTGTAGGGAGCTTCCGGAATCTTCTGGAACCTCCCGGAATCATTTCGGAATCAAGATTTTCAAGATTCTTCAAGATTTTGCAAAATATGAAATTCAAGATTTTCATCCTAATCAAGAACTTCAAGAAATGTGATGTGGACGGTTGTACACATGCGGATAATGTTGCCAAGGCCCTTGTGATTAAGTGACAAGCTCTAAAAACCCTTAACTTACGTTCAAATTGCTAAAACAAGGGATAAACTATCCTGACCAGTTTGTTTAAGAAATCGAACCAAGTGCAAGAAAAGAGGTGTGAAACATGCGAACAATTAGGTTGAGCAAGAACCTAAAAGGCTAAGTTTCATGCAATTATGTAAACTACAACATGCAAATACATAAAGCAATAAAAGGAGGTATCTCAAACACTAAGTTTATGATCTGAAATACTCTAAATTTTATTGAAATTTCGTCCCCTTTAAATAGGAGTAAGGATGGACGAAAATCAGTAGAAAAAGAAAAGGAAAAGAATTAGAATTGGAAATTAACCAAGAGGTTAATTTCCTTTACAATACCAACTCCTGAAAGAAGTAGGAGAATGGTAAGAAAAGAAAAGGTAATTTTCGAAAATTACAACTCCTAAATCAAGAAGGAAAGCTAATTAGAAAACAAGTAGGAAAAGAATAAAAATCCTACTTCCAAAAAGAATAAGGAAAACCCTTTTTGGAAATTAACTAAAAGACTAAAAAGACTTAATTAAAATCTGAAAAATAATTCCCTAAAAACCGTGTGGGCTTTTTCCTTGATTGGCCGTGTGGGCTGCTCCTTGGATTGGGCCGTGCGGCTTCATGCTTCAACTTGGGCTGGCCGAAAACTTGTGGGCTGGTCCATGAGTTTTTGGGTCGGCCCAATTTGTAGGGAATTTTATTATTTGGTTTCTTTAAGTCCAAGAACCTCCCGGCTTCTTCAAGACTTCAAGAAACAGCCTTCTTCTTGATTAATGTGGGATGATTTGCGCCTCTCCTTCCAAGATAGTTAGAAGAGTTGCAAATTGCACATTTCCTCCATTTTGCTCCAAAGCGTGGGCTTCCATTTGGCGTCCATCTTTCTGACTCCTAATATGTGCTGTTTTAGCTCTGGATATCCTCATCAAAATGTCTCTTTAAAGTCCAAGAACCTTCCGACGTCTTCAAGAACTTCAAGAAACAGCCTTCTCTTCATTGTGGAGAGTTTGGAGATGCATTGTGATGTGGACGGTTGTACACATGCGGATAATGTTGCCAAGGACCTTGTGATTAAGTGACAAGCTCTAAAAACCTTTAACTTACGTTCAAATTGATAAAACAAGGGATAAACTATCCTGACCAGTTTGTTTAAGAATTTGAACCATGTGCAAGAAAAGAGGTGTGAAACATGCGAACAATTAGGTAGAGCAAGAACCTAAAAGGCTAAGTTTCATGCAATTATGTAAACTACAACATGCAAATACATAAAGCAATAAAAGGAGGTATCTCAAACACTAAGTTTTTGATTTGAAATACTCTAATTTTTATTGAAGAATTCGGTCCCTTTAAATAGAAGAAGGGATGGCCGAAAATCAGTAGAAAAAGAAAAGGAAAAGAATTAGAATTGGAAATTAACCAAGAGGTTAATTTCCTTTACCAAACCCGGAAAGAAGTAGAATTTGGTAAGAAAAGAAAAAGTAATTTCGGTTCTGCCTTATCCTTTAGCAGCCAAAATTTACACTTAAATAATAAGGAAAAAGAATAAACTCCTACTTCCAAAAAGAATAAGGAAACCCTTTTTGGAAATTAACTAAAAGACTAAAAAAAAGACTTAATTAAAATTCTGAAAACTAATTTCCCTAAAACCCTAAGCCGTGTGACTTCCTCCTTGGGTTGGCCGTGTGGGCTTCTCTCCTTGGATTGGGCCGTGCGGCTTCATGCTTCCACTTGGGCAGGCCGAAAACTTGTGGGCTGGTCCATGAGTTTTGGGTCGGCCCAAATTGTAGGGAATTTTATTATTTGGTTCTTTAAGTCCAAGAACCTCCCGGCTTCTTCAAAGACTTCAAGAAACAGCCTTCTTTTGATTAATGTGGGATTTGCGCCTCTCCTTCCAAGATAGTTAGAAGAGTTGCAATTGCACATTTCCTCCTTTGCTCCTAGGCGTGGGCTTCTACAATCAGCTGGGCATCTTGATGGTAAGCTTGAACAAGGTTGTTGAGAGCTTCTCGCACCTTCTTCGCTCTGCTCCTGGTCATGGGCCCAGTGATGTCTACAAGTGGATCCCTCTGATATGGGATTGGATCCTGAAGCATTGTTGGGCCTCGATGTAGAAATCGAACCTCCTCCTCAGCTTCTCCAGAACACTTGTAGTTTGACTTGTTGCATGTTGTTAAATTTGGATGCCCTCATCATCCCCTCCCGGTTGAAAAGGATTTGTCCTCAAATCAGCAACCTGGTCATCAACAAAAGGAGACAAGTCAGCAACATTAAAGGAAAAACTAACACCATACTCACCTGGTAAATCGAGCTTTAAGGCGTTAGGCCCAATCTTGGAAACGATCTGAAAAGGTCCATCACCCCTTGGATGGAGTTTGGTCATTCTTGCTGCAGGGAATCGTTCCTTCCTCATGTGAACCCAAACCCAGTCACCTGGTTCGAAATTCACAGCCTTGCGCCGTTGGTTTGCATTGGCGGCGGCTTTGGCATAAGTCTTCTCCAGATTAGCTCGAACTTTAGCATGTATGCGTTGCACTGCTTCAGCTTTCTTCGCACCGTCTGGATTGACTTGTTGATGAGGGCATCCAAAGTCAACCAACAAGTCAAAGTCAAGATGCAAGTGATCCGAGAGAAGCTGAGGAGGATGTTCGAGTTCTACATAGAGGTCCTCAATGCTTCAGGATCCAAGTCCGTATCAGAGGGATCCACTTGTAGACATAACTGGGGCCAATGACCAGAAGAAGCAGAGCGAAGAAGGTTCGAGATGCACTCAACAACCTTGTTCAAGCTTGCCATCAGGATGCTCAGTTAATGTGTAGAAGCCCATGCCTGGAGGAAAATGGAGGAAATGTGTGCAAATTGCAAATCTTCTAACATCTTTGAAGGAGAAGTGCAATTCACAAAGTCCAAATAAAGAAGATGGCTGTTTTCTTGAAGTCTTGAAGATTCCAGAAGGTTCTTGGACTTTAAAAGAAACAAATCATGAAATTCCCTACACCTTGGGCCGACCCAAACTCATGGAAACAAAGTCCACAAGTTCGGCCAGCCCAAGAACAAGGAAGCCGCACAAGCAGCCCACAAGGAAGCCCACACGGTTTTTCTTAGTTAATTAGGAATTTCTCCTTTTAATTAATATGTTTCTTTATTCTTTAAGTTAGTTTCCAAAAGGGTTTCCTTATTCTTTTTGGAAGTAGGAGTTTTATTCTTTTCCTTATTCTTTTCTTTGTAATTTCGGCAATCACAAAAGAAAATAGGTGACCGAATTCCTTCTTTCTTTTCTACCAAATTCTACTTCTTTCCGGATTTGGTAAAGGAAATTACCTCTTGGTAATTTCCAATTCTTTTCCTTATTTCTTTTCTTATTTTCGGCCACCCCACATCTATAAATAGGGCAGCCTGCATAATAATATTCAGAGTATTCATAGCATAAAACTTAGTGTTTGAGTACCCTCCTTTTATTGCTTTATGTATTTGCATGTCGTAATTTACATAATTGCATGAACTTCTTAATTAGGTTATTTGCTCTACCTAATTATTCGCATGTTCAAAACTCTTTTCTTACACTTGGTTCGAATCTAAAACAAAAACAACTAGATTAGGTCTTTTGTTTATCTGATTTCGAAGGTAAGATAGAGTCTTATACGAGCTCGCCGCTTAATCACAAGGTCCTTGGTAACATTATCCGCATGTGTACAACCGTCCACATCAATTGGTATCAGAGCTAAGGCGTGGTTTCGTGGCTGGAGGAGATCAACCGATCAAATCCTTTCCAGGTGTTTTCTTTTCCTTATCTGAATTTTGGATTAGACTTCATCTTCTGGGGAAAATTTTTTCTTTCAAGCTTTTAATTTCGGTTTTGCTGCTGTTTCTTCATCTTTTCAAACCGAAAATTTTCCTAAATACCCAGACTGCCCTTGCTGTAAAATTCAGAATTAAATCGGTTAGAAAAACAAAAATCGGGTTTTAGAAAAATCGGGTTTCAGAATTTGTGAAGGGTTCGGTTTTGTGCTTCATTAAGGGGTTTCGGTTTTTGGCTCTTGAGGGTTTCGGATTTCAGTCCTCAACCCTAAACCCTAACCCTAAACCTAAACCCTAACTAACCTAACCCAAAACCCTAACCCTAAACCCTAAACCTAAACCCTAATTTCGTTTTTGGGTTCGGTTTTCTATTTTGGGTTTTCTTTTCGTGGTTTTCAGTTCGGGTTCCATTCTCGGGTTTTCCTACATTCTAAGGGTTTTTCGGTTCTTGCTGGGGTTAATCTATTGCTGGGCTTTTGCGTCTTATTTCTATCCCTCTTGTGCTTGTTTGTTGAGAAATAGTGAGTTTTTGCGGTTGATGTTAGCAACTCCGCCTCTAACTTGGTTTGATTTAACTACTGCTATGCGTAGAACTTTTGTTCCTGATTACTATTTTAGAGAATTGTATAGGAAATTACATACTCTTGTACAAGGTTCTTATCTGTAGACGCATACTATAGAGTTAGAGATGGCCAAAATTAGGGGCAAATGTAAAGGAAGATGAAGCCGCATCAATGGCTTGTTTTCTTAATGGCCTAAATAGGGGTATTGCTTTAGCTGTAGAACTGCAGAATGCTACAACTCTGACGGACATGTTGCACAACTCGGGTCATGGAGAGTACCTGAAGACCGTTCCACCCGTCCGGGACGCCTACCAGTGCCCCACCGGCTTGGAGAAAGAATCAAGAATCCGGTTTACTCTCCACCAGCAAAGAAGCCATTCACGTCAGAAAGGAAGGCTATAGTCCCCGCCAACCACCTCGTCTTCTTCACAATCCAGACGCCATCAACACCTCGGCAATCCATCAGCAATGTCACTTGGCACAAATGCTTAGGCCGTGGGCACTACATGCGTGATTGTCCTAACATCCGGAAGGTCTTATTGGGGCAAGATGGTGAGTACTTTAAAAAAGGGAGAAGGAAGAAGATGAGACACTGTTGACCCCTTGCAGGGTTAACTGACAGCACTCGTCTGCACAGTGGAGCAATTCGAGTTCATAGAGGAAGATCCCAATCAGAACTTGGTTACTCGCACTCTGACTACAGCTACTGTCCAGGACACATCTCAACGGACCAACATCTTCCACGCCAGGACTAGGTAAATGGGGGAAGTTGTGTGTTCTGATATTGATGGAGGGAGTTGCACCAACGTTGCCAGCGAATACATGGTCGCAAACTGAAGCTCTATTATCAATCATCCACGTCCTTATCGGCTACAATGGCTCGATAGCTCAGATGGCTTACAGAGTCATCAAGCAGGTAAGCGTACCATACGCTATCGGTAAGTTTGAATCCACTGTTTTATGTGATGTTCTGCTTATGGAGGCTTGTCACATTCTACTCGGACGACCATGGCTCTTTGACCTGAAGGCAACACATGATAGAGTCGCCAACACTTACTCGGTCTGCCAAGCGGGCAAGATCCACACGTTTCTTCCTATGCCGCCCAATGAAGTGCGATCCGAAGCCATTCGCATGAAGGAAGCAATCGCCAACTGGGAAGCTGAAAGGCGCCAAGATAAGGGTAAGGGGAAAGAACTTGTAAAGGGTAGTAAGGCGAACTCTGATAAGCCTAAACATGAAGAAGTTAAGGGTAGCTGTTTTGCTACAAAAGGGGAAATAGGACAGGTGTTAGATAGCAAAGTTGATGTACTAGTTTTAGTATGTAAAGATAATTGTGCTAACCCTGACGATATCCCTCGGGATAACCCCTATAGAAGTTGATTCTTTGTTGCAGGAATTCAAACGATGTCTTTCCAGAAGAGCTGCCGCAGGGATTGCCACCTCTAGCGCGAATTGAGCATCAAATCGACTTCATACCTGGCACACCTATTCCAAATTGACCTGCCTACAAAGCCAATCGGAGGAAAACAAGGAGTTGCAAAGGCAGATCGACAAGGCTAGCGAATGGTCAGGTAAGGGAATCTCTAAGTCCTTGTGCTGTACCTGTAATTCTAGTCCATAAGAAAGATGTACATGGAGAATGTGTGTTGATTGTAGAGCTGTTAATAAGATAACAATCAAGTATAGGCATCCTATCCCTAGGCTTGATGACATGTTAGAAGATTGTATGGCTCAACGATTTACACTAAAATAGATCTTACACAGGGCTATCATCAAATTCGCATGAGGGAGGGGATGAATGGAAAACTGCTTTTAAAATAAGTTTGGTTTGTATGAGTGGTTAGTAATGCCTTCGGCCAAACAAATGCACCTAGTACTTTTATTGCAATTAATGAATCATGTGCTTAGAAAGTTCATAGGAAGTTGTTGTGGTTTATTTTGATGATATCTTGATCTATTCAGAGACATGAAATCGCATGTTCAGCATCTTCGATTGGTTTTGATTGAATTGCGTGCTAATCAATTGTATGCAAGATGACGAAATGCACTTTTTGTGTTTCGGAAGTTTTTTTCTTGGTTTTGTAGTCTCTAAAGATGGTGTCAAAGTTGACGACGCCAAGTTGAAAGCCATTAGGGAGTGGCCCACACCAACCTCGGCTGCACAGGTGAGATCTTTCCACGGTTTGGCTGGATTTTACGACGGTTTGTGAAGGACTTTTCCACCAAGCAGCACCTCTCAATGATTTGTGCAAAAAGAATGTTCCATTCGTGTGGGGGCAGGCTCAGGAAAACGCCTTTACTGTTCTTAAGCATGATCTCACTCATGCACCTGTTTTAGCATTACCTGATTTTGATAAAGTGTTGAACTAATGTGTGATGCATCAGGTTATTGGAATTGGCGCAGTCTTAATGTAGGAACGCAAGCCAATCGCCTTTTTCAGTGAGAAGTTAAAGGGGCTGCCTTGAATTATCCAACTTACGACAAGGAGCTCTATGCAGTGGTCCGCGCGTTTGAAACTTGGTCACATTATTTAATGGCCAAGGAATTGTTGTTCATAGTGATCACGAGTCTCTTAAACATTTAAAGGGACAGAATAAATTAATAGACGTCATGCTAAAGGGGTTAATTTATTGAATCTTTTCCTTACATTATTAAGTATAAGAAAGGTAAGATAATTTGGTTGCTGACGCTCTATCTCGCAGGTATGAAATTCTGGCTGTTTTAGATCATTCTTTGCTAGGATTTGCATATCTAAAGAATTTGTATGCCTCTGATGTTGATTTTTCGGATTTGTATAAAGTATGTGAATCTGGTGCATTCCATAAGTACTATAGACAGGATGGTTTTCTGTTTATGGAAAATAGGTTATGCATCCCTCGTAGTATGCTAGAATTACTGGTTCGTGAAGCTCACAATGGGGGTCTTATGGGTCATTTTGGTGTGCATAAAACACTTGAAGTGTTACAAGAGCATTTTTATTAGCCGCATATTTAAAGATGTACTGTATGTTTGCACTCGTTGCATTATTGTTTAAAGCTAAGTCTACACCTAAACCCCATGGACTTTACACACCTTTGCCTATTCCTTTTTACCTTGGACTGACATTCAAGGGATTTTATTCTAGGTCTCCCAAGGACGCAAAGAGGGTAATGACTCTTTATTTGTCGTAGTTGATCGGTTTTCTAAAATGGCACACTTTATTCCTTGCAGGAAATCAGATGATGCGCCAGACATGTGGGGAATTGTTCTTTAGGGAATAGTTTGGGTTGCATGGAATACCGCGCACCATGTCTCTGATCGCGACGTCAAATTTCTGAGTAACTTTTGGAAGACTTTGTGGTCCCGCCTCGGCACAAAACTGCTGTTTTTTACTACAAGTCATCCACAGACGGATGGTCAGACGGAAGTCACCAACCGCCACCGTTGGCAATCTCCTTAGGGCGTTAATTCAAAGAATCTAGGGCGTTGGGAAGAAATCTTGCCGTTGCAGAGTTTGCCTACAACCGAACAAAGCACTCCTCAACAGGGTTCTGTCATTTGAAGTTGCCTACGGCTTTACTTCTTTGATGGTTATTGATCTCATCCCTTTGCCGCTAAAGGAACATATTAATCGACGGCGCCAAGAAAGTGACACTGTAAACAGCATACAGCCAAGGTTCGGGCAAAATAGAGAAAACCTATGCCAAAGCCGCCGCACATGCAAACCAATGGCGCAAGGCTGTGAACTTTGAACCAGGCGACTGGGTTTGGGTTCACATGAGGAAGAAACGATTCCCTGCTGCGAGAAGGACAAAACTCCACCCTCGGGGCGATGGACCTTTTCAAATCGTGTCCAAAATAGGGCCTAATGCTTAAAAACTTGATTTACCAGGTGAGTATGGTGTTAGTTCTTCCTTTAATGTTTGCTGACTGTCTCTTTTTTACTTATGAACAGGGTGCTGATTTGAGGTCAAATCTTTTTCAACCGGGCGGGAGGGATATGAGGGCATCCAAACGCCAGAACAACTCAACAAACAAGTGAGTCCGGAGAAGCTGAGGAGGTTCGAGTTCTACATCGAGGTCCAACAATACTTCAGGATCCAAGTCCATATCAAAGGGATCCACTTGTAGACATCATTGGGCCAATGACCAGAAGCAGAGCGAAAGAAGGTTCAAGAGACACTCAAAAACCTTGTCCAAGCCTGCCATCAGGACGCTCATTGATTGTAGAAGCAAACGCCTTGGAGAACAAAGAAGGAAAGGTTCAAATTGCGACTTCATAACCTTCTTGAAGAGAGGCGCAATTCCCAATCCGCAATGAAGAAGAAGGCTGTTTCTTGAAGTTCTTGAAGATGCCGGAAGGTTCTTGGACTTTAAAGAAACATTCTTGAAGTTCCCTACTCAATTCCATAATGCGATATCAACATTGGGCCACCCAACTCATGGAATCCATTCCACAAAGTCAGCCAGCCCAAGGAAGCCCACACGGCCAAGCTTAAGTAGCTAGGTTACAAGTTAAGGGCTAGGGTTCTTTTAGTCGCTAGGGTTAAAGTTAAGGGCTAGGGTCTTTTACTCTTAGTTTTCCTTCTTGTTTGGGTTTGTACTTGTTTACTACCACAAAGTTAAGGGTAAACCAAAATTTCCTTTTTGTTTTACCATTCCCCATTTCTTTCAGGGTTTTGGTATTGTAAAGGAAATCAATCTCTTGATTGATTTCCAATTCTACTTCTTTTCCTTTTTTAGGTGATATTTTCGGCTGTCCTTAGCCTATAAATAGGCAGCCGCACATCAATAATATGGAGAGTATTCAGATCATAAAACTATTAGTTTGAGTACCATCCCTTTATTGCTTTATGTATTTGCATGCTTGTAGTTTACATATATTGCATGAAACTTAGCTAATTAGGTTATTTGCTCTACCTAATTAATTCGCATGTTTCAAACTCTTTCTTACACTTGGTTCGAAATTCTCAATTAAGTTAGCTTAGGTTAGTTAATTTAGTTCTCTGAATTTTCGAGTAAGTTAGAAATATACGAGCTCGCTACTTAATCAAACGTCCTGGCAACTTTCATCCGCATGTGTACAACCATCCACATCATATTCGCTGGCCACATTGGTACAGCTCCCCCCATCAATTATCAGAACACACAACTTCCCATTTACCTTAGTCCTGGGCGTGGAGTGGAAGATGTTTGTCCGTTGGACGTATCCTGGAAGCAGCTGTAGTCAAGGTGCGAGTAACCAAGTTCTGATTGGGATCTTCTTCTATGAACTCGAATTGCTCCCACCGCGTTGCAGACGGAGTGCTGTCAGTTAACCCTGCAAGGGGTCAACAGTTTGATCTTCTTCTTCATCCTCTTCGAAATGTACTCACCATCTTGCCCCAATAAGACCTTCCGGATGTTAGGGCAATCGCGCATGTAGTGGCCACGGCCTGAGCATTTGTGGCAAGTGACATTGCTGATGGATTGCCGAGGTGTTGATGGCGTTCTGGATTGGGATGAAGACGAGGTGGTGGCGGGGACTATAGCCTCCCTGATGAGGATATCCAGAGCTAAAACAGCACACATTATGAGTCAGAAAGATGGACGCCAAATGGAAGCTCACGCCTTGGAGGAAAATGGAGGAAATGTGCAAATTGCAAATCTTCTACACATCTTTGAAGAAGAAGCGCAATTCACCAAATCCAAATAATGAAGAAGGCTGTTTCTTGAAGTCTTGAAGATGCCGGAAGGTTCTTGGGCTTTAAAGAAACAATCATGAAATTCCCTACACATTGGGCCGACCCAAAATCATGGAACCAAAGTCCACAAGATTTCGCCCAGCCCAAAGGAGCAAGGAAGCTGCACAGCCCAAAGAAACAGCCCACACGGCTGCTTAGTGAAATTAGGGAATTCTTCTTTTAAATTAATTATGTTCTTTTATTCTTTTAAGTTAGTTTCCAAAAAGGGTTCCTTATTCTTTTTGGAAGTAGGAATTTTATTCTTTTCCTTATTTTAGATTGCAAATTCGGTTACCCTTGTTAAGGGTAAAACCGAATTGCCTTTTCTTTTTCTTACCAATTCTACTTCTTTCCGGGTTTGGTAAAGGAAATTAACCTCTTGGTTAATTTCCAATTCTTTTCCTTACTGATTTCTTCCTTATTTTTCGCGCTGAACCTACACCTATAAATAGGGCAGCCATGCATAATAATATTCAGAGTATTTCAGATCAAAACTTAGTGTTTGAGATACCTCCTTTTATTGCTTTATGTATTTGCATGTCGTAGTTTACATAATTGCATGAACTTAGCTAATTAGGTTATTTGCTCTACCTAATTATTCGCATGTTCAAAACTCTTTTCTTGCACTTGGTTCGAATCTAAAACAAAACAACTAGATTAGGTCTTTTTGTTTATTCTGATTTCGAAGGTAAGATAGAGTCTTATACGAGCTCGCCGCTTAATCACAAGGTCCTTGGCAATTAATCCGCATGTGTACAACCGTCCACATCAATTGGTATCAGAGCTAAGGAGTGGTTTCGTGGCTGGAGGAGATCAACCGATCAAATCCTTTCCAGGTGTTTTCTTTCCCTTATCTTGAATTTTGGATTAGACTTCATCTTCTTGGGGAAAATTTTTTTCTTTCAAGCTTTAATTTTCGGTTTTGCTGCTGTTTCTCCATCTTTTCAAACCGAAAATTTTCTAAATACCCAGACTGCCCTTGCTGTAAAATTCAGAAAATAAATCGGGTTTTAGAAAATAAGTTCGGGTTTTTGGCAAATCGGGTTTAAGAAATTTTCAAGGGTTCGGTTTTTGTGCTTCAAATTAGGTTCGGGTTTTTGCTTCTTTTAGGTTCTTGGATTTCTCTCCTAAACCCTAAACCCTAAACCTAACCCTAAACCCTAAACCCTAACCCTAAACCCTAAACCCTAAACCCTAACCCTAAACCTAAACCCTAATTTCAGTTTTTGGGTTCGGTTTTCTGTTTTGGTTTTGCTATTCGGGTTTTCAGTTTCGGGTTCCATTCTCGAGTTTACCAACTTTCTAAGGGTTTTCGGGTCTTGCTTGCGTTTATCTATTGCTGGGCTTCTTGCGAATTATTTCTATCCCTCTTGTGCTGTTTTGTTGAGAAATAGTGAGTTTTTGCGGTTGATGTTAAGCAGCTCACTTTGTTTGCGCATTGAAAAATTATATGCTCTAGTTTGGGATACCTTGTTTTGAATTCTTGAAAATATATTGAATTCTTGGTTTTGTATCCTTGTGCTGCTAAGATAATTCCTAGGAATAGGTTAGTGAGTCAAAAATTGAACTTGCTAGCCCTAGGGTTGTCAATTCTTGAAATCGCATCTTGCTGCAATTTGGTGCTGTTTTCGGTTAATTGAGGGATTAGAAATCGCAAGTTGGGTACTGTTTTGCCTATTAGGAGCATTGATAATTTGTGGGGATTGGTTTCTTGATTACCTATTGGGTGGGTGATCTCTTCTTTGGGTAGTTTTAGGACTTTCCTAAAGTTGTTTCAATTCTGCTTATATTTCTTTGCTTCTATTCAATTTTGAATTGCCCTGCTTTCATATTGCCTAGTTATCTTTTCGTGCTACCTGAACATTAGCTCTTTAATTATAGTTTGGATTTTGTCATCGTGCACACTCATCTTTTCTGAAATTTGAGGGCTTATCCCCGAAATTTCCTGTTGTGTACTTCATATCTGAACTATATTACAAATATCGTTATGCGAAAAGATTTTTCAAAATTAGAACCAAGTGTTGGTTTTAGCGAAAATTTTTGCTTCTTTCTTAAGTGTATTGCTTTTGTGTGATTTGCTGCGTGCCTAATACATTTATCAATACCGGGAGGTTTGAGTGGTAAAAGGCTTGAGTGCACATCTTATACAGGGCGCCACCCTAGAGTGAAACACAGGGTTGTGTGTAGCTATTAGGTGGGAAACACTTGGGGGAATAAGGGGGTAAGGTTATTTCTCACTTTTCCTTATTCTTAGCAGACAGGTTTTTCGCTTTCTTATCCAATGTCAGGTGGAGGTGCTCCTAACCCTATAGGAAACGAGCAAATCCTGGCTGCGATTGCGCAACTCTCCACGCGATTCGCTACTCTCACGAAGGAAGTCGCCGACCTCAGGACTGAACGGGATCAGAGGCGCACAGACTCAGACGACGATGTTGCCGCCCCAGGCACCAACGCCGCAGACCAGCCATTCGCAGGCCTCAGTCAGTGCAAAACTACCGTTCCACCCTTTGCCGGAGGCACGAATCCTGAGGAGTACTTAGACTGGGAGATGAAGATGGAGCGCATCTTTGAGCTTCATGCGATCCCAGAGCACAAGAAGGTCCAGCTCGTAGTTGTACATTTCACAGACTATGCCCTAATCTGGTGGAATCAGCAGCATGACCAGCGCAGAAATACACGCCCAATGCGTGCCCGCGCACCGCCTCTCTCTTGGTTTGATTTGACTACTTCTATGCGTAGGACTTTTGTACCGGACTATTATTTTAGAGAATTGTATAGGAAATTACATACTCTTGTACAAGGTTCTATGTCTGTAGATGATTACTATAGAAAGTTAGAGATGGCAAAAATTAGGGCTAATGTACAGGCAGATGAGCCCGCATCTATGGCTCGTTTTCTTAGTGGTTTAAACAGGGGTATTGCTTTAGCTGTGGAATTGCAGAATGCTACAACGCTGACAGACATGTTGCACAAAGCTCGGGTTATGGAGGAGTATCTGAAGTCCGTTCCACCAGTCCGGACACCTACCAGCGCCCCACCAACTTGGCGTAAGAATCCGACCTACTCGCCACCAGCAAGGAGGCCGATCATGTCTGAGCGCAAAGCCCTAGTCCCTGTTGCCGCCGCCACCTCTTCTTCATCACAGCAGAAAACGCCATCCACTCCCAGACAGTCTATCAGCAACGTAACTTGCCACAAGTGCTCAGGCCGTGGCCACTACATACGGGATTGTCCAAATATCCGGAAGGTCTTGTTGGGACAAGATGGTGAGTACATTTCAGAGGAGGATGAAGAAGACCCAACCGTTGACCCTACAAAAGAGTTAACTGACAGCACTCCGTCAGAACCTGTGGAGCAGTTCGAATTTCTTGAAGAAGATCCATCTCAGAACTTGGTTACTCGCACTCTGACTACAGCTGCTGTCCCGGACACGTCCCAGAGGACAAACATTTTCCATGCCCACACCAAGGTAAATGGAAAGTTATGTGTTCTGATTATTGATGGAGGGAGTTGTACTAATGTTGCTAGTGAGTATATGGTTGATAAGCTGCGCCTCCCTATCATCAATCATCCTCGTCCTTATCGGCTTCAATGGCTCGACAGCTCAGACGGCTACAGAGTCACCAAGCAGGTAAGCGTACCATACGCTATCGGTAAGTTCGAATCCACGGTCTTATGTGATGTTCTGCCAATGGAGGCTTGTCACATTCTACTCGGACGACCATGGCTTTTTGACCTGAAGGCAACACATGATGGGGTCGCCAACACTTACTCGGTCTGCTAGGAGGGCAAGATCCACACGTTCCTACCAATGCCGCCGACTGAAGTGCGATCCGAAGCAGTTCGCATGAAGGAGTCCATCGCAAACTGGGAAGCTGAAAGGCGCCAAGCGAAGGGTAAGGGGAAAGAACTTGTAAAGGGTAGTAAGGCGAACTCTGACAAGCCTGATCAGGACAAAGTTAGAAGTAGTTGTTTTACAACTAAGGAAGAAATAGGTCATGTGTTAGATAGCAAAAATGATGTACTGGTTTTAGTATGTAAGGATAATTGCACTAACCCTGACGATATCCCTCGTGATATCCCTCTGCAAGTCGTTTCTTTGTTGCAGGAAGAAGACAAACCGAAGGAGACAAAGAAGTTGCAAAGACAGTTCGACGAGCTTTTGGAGCACGATCAGAACTACTGCAAAGCACTGTTGCCTGTTGTCTACGCTGCCAAAGAGATGTCAAATGAGCTTAACGCCCGTGATGGCGATATACCTTTTCCAATCGTGTCAACAATTGGGCATCATGCTTACACGCTTACAGGTAAGTATGATCTATGTTTTGTGTTAATCTTCCTGACTTGTTTCTGTTTGTTTTCAGCGCCTTGGATTCGAGGACGAATCCTTTCCAACCGGGAGGGGATGATGAGGATATCCAGAGCTAAAACAGCACACATTATGAGTCAGAAAGATGGACGCCAAATGGAAGCTCACGCCTTGGAGGAAAATGGAGGAAATGTGCAAATTGCAAATCTTCTACACATCTTTGAAGAAGAAGCGCAATTCACCAAGTCCAAATAATGAAGAAGGCTGTTTCTTGAAGTCTTGAAGATGCCGGAAGGTTCTTGGGCTTTAAAGAAACAAATCATGAAATTCCCTACACATTGGGCCGACCCAAAATCATGGAACCAAGTCCACAAGATTTCGCCCAGCCCAAAGGAGCAAGGAAGCCGCACAGCCCAAAGAAACAGCCCACACGGCTGCTTAGTGAGATTAGGGAATTCTTCTTTTAAATTAATTATGTTCTTTTATTCTTTTAAGTTAGTTTCCAAAAAGGGTTTCCTTCTTCTTTTTGGAAGTAGGAATTTTATTCTTTTCCTTATTTTTAGATTGCAAATTCGGTTACCACTTGTTAAGGGTAAACCGAATTGCCTTTTCTTTTTCTTACCAAATTCTACTTCTTTCCGGGTTTGGTAAAGGAAATTAACCTCTTGGTTAATTTCCAATTCTTTTCCTTACTGATTTCTTCCTTATTTTCGGCTGAACCTACACCTATAAATAGGGCAGCCATGCATAATAATATTCAGAGTATTTCAGATCAAAAACTTAGTGTTTGAGATACCTCCTTTTATTGCTTTATGTATTTGCATGTCGTAGTTTACATAATTGCATGAACTTAGCTAATTAGGTTATTTGCTCTACCTAATTATTCGCATGTTCAAAACTCTTTTCTTGCACTTGGTTCGAATCTAAAACAAAAACAACTAGATTAGGTCTTTTTGTTTATTCTGATTTCGAAGGTAAGATAAGAGTCTTATACGAGCTCGCCGCTTAATCACAAGGTCCTTGGCAACTTAATCCGCATGTGTACAACCGTCCACATCAATTGGTATCAGAGCTAAGGAGTGGTTTCGTGGCTGGAGGAGATCAACCGATCAAATCCTTTCCAGGTGTTTTCTTTTCCTTATCTTGAATTTTGGATTAGACTTCATCTTCTTGGGGAAAATTTTTTTCTTTCAAGCTTTTAATTTGCGGTTTTGCTGCTGTTTCTCCATCTTTTCAAACCGAAAATTTTCTAAATACCCAGACTGCCCTTGCTGTAAAAATTCAGAAAATAAATCGGGTTTTAGAAAATAAGTTCGGGTTTTTGGCAAATCGGGTTTAAGAAATTTTCAAGGGTTCGGTTTTTGTGCTTCAAATTAGGTTCGGGTTTTTGCTTCTTTTAGGTTCTTGGATTTCTCTCCTAAACCCTAAACCCTAAACCCTAAACCCTAAACCCTAAACCCTAACCCTAAACCCTAAACCCTAACCCTAAACCCTAACCCTAAACCCTAAACCCTAAACCCTAACCCTAAACCCTAAACCTAAACCTAAACCCTAATTTCAGTTTTTGGGTTCGGTTTTCTGTTTTGGTTTTGCTATTCGGGTTTTCAGTTTCGGGTTCCATTCTCGAGTTTACCAACTTTCTAAGGGTTTTCGGGTCTTGCTTGGGTTTATCTATTGCTGGGCTTCTTGCGAATTATTTCTATCCCTCTTGTGCTGTTTTGTTGAGAAATAGTGAGTTTTTGCGGTTGATGTTAAGCAGCTCACTTTGTTTGCGCATTGAAAAATTATATGCTCTAGTTTGGAATACCTTGTTTTGAATTCTTGAAAATATATTGAATTCTTGGTTTTGTATCCTTGTGCTGCTAAGATAATTCCTAGGAATAGGTTCGTGAGTCAAAAATTGAACTTGCTAGCCCTAGGGTTGTCAATTCTTGAAATCGCATCTTGCTGCAATTTGGTGCTGTTTTCGGTTAATTGAGGGATTAGAATTCGCAAGTTGGGTACTGTTTTGCCTATTAGGAGCATTGATAATTTGTGGGGATTGGTTTCTTGATTACCTATTGGGTGGGTGATCTCTTCTTTGGGTCGTTTTAGGACTTTCCTAAAGTTGTTTCAATTCTGCTTATATTTCTTTGCTTCTATTCAATTTTGAATTGCCCTGCTTTCATATTGCCTAGTTATCTTTTCGTGCTACCTGAACATTAGCTCTTTAATTATAGTTTGGATTTTGTCATCGTGCACACTCATCTTTTCTGAAATTTGAGGGCTTATCCCCGAAATTTCCTGTTGTGTACTTCATATCTGAACTATATTACAAATATCGTTATGCGAAATGATTTTTCAAAATTAGAACCAAGTGTTGGTTTTAGCGAAAATTTTTGCTTCTTTCTTAAGTGTATTGCTTTTGTGTGATTTGCTGCGTGCCTAATACATTTATCAATACCGGGAGGTTTGAGTGGTAAAAGGCTTGAGTGCACATCTTATACAGGGCGCCACCCTAGAGTGAAACACAGGGTTGTGTGTAGCTATTAGGTGGGAAACACTTGGGGGAATAAGGGGGTAAGGTTATTTCTCACTTTTCCTTCTTCTTAGCAGACAGGTTTTTCGCTTTCTTATCCAATGTCAGGTGGAGGTGCTCCTAACCCTATAGGAAACGAGCAAATCCTGGCTGCGATTGCGCAACTCTCCACGCGATTCGCTACTCTCTCGGAGGAAGTCGCCGACCTCAGGACTGAACGGGATCAGAGGCGCACAGACTCAGACGATGATGTTGCCGCCCCAGGCACCAACGCCGCAGACCAGCCATTCGCAGGCCTCAGTCAGTGCAAAACTACCGTTCCACCCTTTGCCGGAGGCACGAATCCTGAGGAGTACTTAGACTGGGAGATGAAGATGGAGCGCATCTTTGAGCTTCATGCGATCCCAGAGCACAAGAAGGTCCAGCTCGTAGTTGTACATTTCACAGACTATGCCCTAATCTGGTGGAATCAGCAGCATGACCAGCGCAGAAATACACGCCCAATGCGTGCCCGCGCACCGCCTCTCTCTTGGTTTGATTTGACTACTTCTATGCGTAGGACTTTTGTACCGAACTATTATTTTAGAGAATTGTATAGGAAATTACATACTCTTGTACAAGGTTCTATGTCTGTAGATGATTACTATAGAAAGTTAGAGATGGCAAAAATTAGGGCTAATGTACAGGCAGATGAGCCCGCATCTATGGCTCGTTTTCTTAGTGGTTTAAACAGGGGTATTGCTTTAGCTGTGTAATTGCAGAATGCTACAACGCTGACAGACATGTTGCACAAAGCTCGGGTTATGGAGGAGTATCTGAAGTCCGTTCCACCAGTCCGGACACCTACCAGCGCCCCACCAACTTGGCGCAAGAATCCGACCTACTCGCCACCAGCAAGGAGGCCGATCATGTCTGAGCGCAAAGCCCTAGTCCCTGTAGCCGCCGCCACCTCTTCTTCATCACAGCAGAAAACGCCATCCACTCCCAGACAGTCTATCAGCAACGTAACTTGCCACAAGTGCTCAGGCCGTGGCCACTACATGCGGGATTGTCCAAATATCCGGAAGGTCTTGTTGGGACAAGATGGTGAGTACATTTCAGAGGAGGATGAAGAAGACCCAACCGTTGACCCTACAAAAGAGTTAACTGACAGCACTCCGTCAGAACCTGTGGAGCAGTTCGAATTTCTTGAAGAAGATCCATCTCAGAACTTGGTTACTCGCACTCTGACTACAGCTGCTGTCCCGGACACGTCCCAGAGGACAAACATTTTCCATGCCCGCACCAAGGTAAATGGAAAGTTATGTGTTCTGATTATTGATGGAGGGAGTTGTACTAATGTTGCTAGTGAGTATATGGTTGATAAGCTGCGCCTCCCTATCATCAATCATCCTCGTCCTTATCGGCTTCAATGGCTCGACAGCTCAGACGGCTACAGAGTCACCAAGCAGGTAAGCGTACCATACGCTATCGGTAAGTTCGAATCCACGGTCTTATGTGATGTTCTGCCAATGGAGGCTTGTCACATTCTACTCGGACGACCATGGCTCTTTGACCTGAAGGCAACACATGATGGGGTCGCCAACACTTACTCGGTCTGCCAGGAGGGCAAGATCCACACGTTCCTACCAATGCCGCCGACTGAAGTGCGATCCGAAGCAGTTCGCATGAAGGAGTCCATCGAAAACTGGGAAGCTGAAAGGCGCCAAGCGAAGGGTAAGGGGAAAGAACTTGTAAAGGGTAGTAAGGCGAACTCTGACAAGCCTGATCAGGACAAAGTTAGAAGTAGTTGTTTTACAACTAAGGAAGAAATAGGTCATGTGTTAGATAGCAAAAATGATGTACTGGTTTTAGTATGTAAGGATAATTGCACTAACCCTGACGATATCCCTCGTGATATCCCTCTGCAAGTCGTTTCTTTGTTGCAGGAAGAAGACAAACCGAAGGAGACAAAGAAGTTGCAAAGACAGTTCGACGAGCTTTTGGAGCACGATCAGAACTACTGCAAAGCACTGTTGCCTGTTGTCTACGCTGCCAAAGAGATGTCAAATGAGCTTAACGCCCGTGATGGCGATATACCTTTTCCAATCGTGTCAACAATTGGGCATCATGCTTACACGCTTACAGGTAAGTATGATCTATGTTTTGTGTTAATCTTCCTGACTTGTTTCTGTTTGTTTTCAGCGCCTTGGATTCGAGGACGAATCCTTTCCAACTAGGAGGGGATGATGAGGATATCCAGAGCTAAAACAGCACACATTATGAGTCAGAAAGATGGACGCCAAATGGAAGCTCACGCCTTGGAGGAAAATAGAGGAAATGTGCAAATTGCAAATCTTCTACACATCTTTGAAGAAGAAGCGCAATTCACCAAGTCCAAATAATGAAGAAGGCTGTTTCTTGAAGTCTTGAAGATGCCGGAAGGTTCTTGGGCTTTAAAGAAACAAATCATGAAATTCCCTACACATTGGGCCGACCCAAAATCATGGAACCAAAGTCCACAAGATTTCGCCCAGCCCAAAGGAGCAAGGAAGCCGCACAGCCCAAAGAAAACAGCCCACACGGCTGCTTAGTGAGATTAGGGAATTCTTCTTTTAAATTAATTATGTTCTTTTATTCTTTTAAGTTAGTTTCCAAAAAGGGTTTCCTTATTCTTTTTGGAAGTAGGAATTTTATTCTTTTCCTTATTTTTAGATTGCAAATTCGGTTACCACTTGTTAAGGGTAAAACCGAATTGCCTTTTCTTTTTCTTACCAAATTCTACTTCTTTCCGGGTTTGGTAAAGGAAATTAACCTCTTGGTTAATTTCCAATTCTTTTCCTTACTGATTTCTTCCTTATTTTCGGCTGAACCTACACCTATAAATAGGGCAGCCATGCATAATAATATTCAGAGTATTTCAGATCAAAAACTTAGTGTTTGAGATACCTCCTTTTATTGCTTTATGTATTTGCATGTCGTAGTTTACATAATTGCATGAACTTAGCTAATTAGGTTATTTGCTCTACCTAATTATTCGCATGTTCAAAACTCTTTTCTTGCACTTGGTTCGAATCTAAAACAAAAACAACTAGATTAGGTCTTTTTGTTTATTCTGATTTCGAAGGTAAGATAAGAGTCTTATACGAGCTCGCCGCTTAATCACAAGGTCCTTGGCAACTTAATCCGCATGTGTACAACCGTCCACATCACTTCCTTTCTGACGTAAACGGCTTCTTAGCTGGTGGAGAGTAAACCGAATTCTTTCTCCAAGCCGGTGGGGCGCTGGTAGGCGTCCGGACGGGTGGAACTGTCTTCAGGTATTCCTCCGGATTTGTACTGCCGGCGAAGGGTGGAACAGTCGTTTTGCATTGAATGAGACCCTCGAAGGGCTTGGCAGTGGCATTGTCATTGGCAGGGGCGTCCTCCTCTGACTCTGTACGCCGTTGTTCCCGCTCGGTACGTAGTTCAGCGACCTCCTCCGTGAGGGTAGCAAATCGCGCAGAGAGTTGCGCTATTGCAGCCAGTATTTGCTCACTCCCCAAAGGGGCAGAAGCACCTCCTCCTGACATCGGTAATCAGCGAAAATCTGTCTGCTAAGAACAAGGAAAAAGGAGTAGTAACCTTACCCCCTTGTCCCGCAAGTGTATCCCACCTAACAGCTACACAAACCAGTGTTTCACTCTAGGGTGCCACCCTTATAGTATGTTCACTCAAGCCTTTTTCCACTCTACCTCCCGGTATTGACAAATGTATAAAGGCAAACAGTAATTCACACACAGCAATGATACTTAAGGAAAAAGCACAAATTTTCGAAAAATAGATACTTGGTTCTATTTTGATGTTGAAAAATCTTTTCGCAAACGATATTTGTAATATAGTTCAGATAAGAAGTACACAACAAGGAAATTTCGGGGTGAAGCCCTCAAATTTCAGAAAAGATGGGTGTGCACAATGACAAAATCCAAACTATAATTCAAGAGTAAATGTTCAGGTCGCTTGAAAATATACAACTAGCAGTTGAAAGCAGGGCAATTCAAGAATTGAATAGAATCAAGAAAATAAGCAGAGTTGAAACAACTTTAGGAAAGTCCTAAAACTACCCAAAGAAGAGATCACCCACCCAATAGGTAATCAAAGAAACCAATCCCAGCAAATTATTAATTCTTTTCAATATGCCGACAACCCAATTTGCGATTTTTAAACCCCTAAGTGGCGGCAAAAGCTTACTAATATGCGATATTAAGAAAAGGAAACCCTAGGGCCAGTAAAGTTCAATTTTTGACTCACTAACCAATTCCCAGGGATAATCTCAGCAGCACAAGGACACAAAATTAAGAATTCACTATATTTTCAAGAATTCACAACAAGGTATCCGAAACTAGTGCATGCAAATCATAATGCGCAGATAAGGTGAGCTGCTTAACATCAACCGCAAAAACTCACCAACTTTCACAAAATCAGCACAAGAGGGGTAGAAAAACAGTCGCAAAAACCCAGCAATTTAGACGCAAAAACAGCAGCACTAAAGTGTCTCTCAAAACCCTAGTGTCGCAAGGTAAAGGCGCCTAAAAGATTCAACAAAATCGAAACCCTAGCTAAGCCCAAAATCCGAACCCTAACTTTGTTTCTAAAGTCCGAATTTTAACTTTGAATTTGCAGCAAGGGATATGCGATTTTAATTTAAGAAAAACAGTTCCAAAATAGTACAAGCTTTTCGCAAAAAGAAGGTGATTTTAAAACCCTAAGATGCGTTTTTCAGTACTTTAAAATTTGGTTCAATTTTTCTAAGGAATTTCGATTTTAAGATAGGGAAAACAGCACCAATAATCGAAATTCAAAGCTTGAAAGAAAAAAAAAATTTCCCCCAAGAAGATGCGTTCTACTTCCAAGAATTTCAAGACAAACAAGACTAACAAGGAAAAGAAAACACCTGATAAAGATTCGATTGGGTTACTTCGACCTTCTCCAGCCACGAAACCACTCCTAAGCTCTGATACCAATTGATGTGGACGGTTGTACACATGCGGATGAAGTTGCCAAGGAAAGTGTGATTAAGCGGCGTAGCTCGTATAGGTTCTAACTTACCCGAATTTCAAAGAACAAAAATAAACTAACCTAAGCTAATTTACTTTAGATTTCGAACCAAGTAAGAAAGAGTTGAAACATGCGAATTTAATTAGGTAGAGCAATTAACCTAATTAAGCTAAGTTTCATGCAAAATATAAATTACAATCATGCAAAATACATAAAGCAATAAAGGGAGAGTACTCAAAACTAATAGTTTTATGATCTGAATACTTGTATTAAATTTGGAGTTTCGAACAGCCGAAAAAGTCACCTAAAAGAAGTAGGAAAAAGAAGTAGAATTGGAAATCAATCAAGAGATTGATTTCCTTTACAATACCAAAACCTGAAAGAAGTGGGTAATGGTAAAAAGAAAAGGAAATTTTCGGTCACCTTATTTCTTTAGTGGTAGCCGAAATTACAACTTAAAAACAATAAGGAAAAGGAATAAAAATTCTACTCCAAAAAGGAGATCAGGGAGGAACCCTTTTTGGAAACTAATTAAACTAAGGGCAAAATAGGGAACATGCACAAACCCTTATTTTTCCCCAAACCCTAACCCTTAATTTCCAACCCTAATGGACTAGGCTTGGCCGTGTGGGCTTCTTTGTTTGGCTGGCCGACTTTGTGGAATGGATTCCATGAGTTGGGTCGACCCAATGTTGATGTCGCATTATGGAATGATGTAGGGAGCTTCTGGAATCTTCTGGAACCTCCCGAAATCATTTCAGAATCAAGATTTTCAAGATTTCAAGATTCTTCAAGATTCTGCAAAATATGAAATTCAAGAATTTTAAGAAAAATCAAGAACTTCAAGAAATGTTTCTTTAAAGTCCAAGAACCTTCGGCGTCTTCAAGAACTTCAAGAAACAGCCTTCTTCTTCATTGTGGATTGGGGAATTGCGCCTCTTCTTCAAGAATTGTAAGGAGAGTTGCAATTTGAACCTTTCCGTCTTTGTTCTCCAAGGCGTTGGCTTCTACTATCAATTGGGCGTCCTGTTAGCAGGCTTGTACAAGGTTGTTGAGTGTCTCTTGAATCTTCTTTGCTCTGCTTCTGGTCATTGGCCCAATGATGTCTACAAGTGGATCCCTTTGATATGGACTTGGATCCTGAAGCATTGTTGGACCTCGGTGTAGAACCCGAACCTCCTCAGCTTCTCTGGACTCACTTGCTTGTGGACTTGTTGCTGGACTTGGGATGCCCTCGTCAGAAGCCATAGGCAACTTCGAATGGACAGAACCCTGTTGAGGAGTGCTTGGTACGGTTGTAGGCAAACTCTGCAACCGGTAAGATTTCTTCCCAACGTTTGAGATTCTTCTGTATTAAAGCCCGAAGTAGATTGCCAACGGTGCGGTTGCTGACTTCCGTCTGACCATCCGTCTGGGGATGACTTGTAGTCGAAAACAATAGTTTTGTGCCGAGGCGTGACCACAAAGTCTTCCAAAAGTAACTCAGAAATTTGACGTCGCGATCAGACACAATAGTGCGCGGAATACCATGAAGCCGAACTATCCCCTGAAAGAACAAGTCCGCAACATGTTTGGCATCATCCAATTTCCTGCAAGGAATAAAGTGAGCCATCTTAGAAAAGCGATCGACTACAACAAATAAGGAGTCATTACCTCTTTGCGTCCTCGGAAGACCTAGAATAAAATCCATTCAAATGTCAGTCCAAGGTAAAGAAGGAATAGGTAAAGGCGTGTAAAGTCCATGAGGCTTAGATGTAGATTTAGCTTTTAAACAATTAATACAACGAGTGCAAACATGTTGTACATCTTTTCGCATATGAGGTAAAATAAAAACGTTCCTGTAACACATCAAGTGTTTTATGTACACCAAAATGACCCATAAGTCCCCCATTGTGAGCTTCACGAACCAGTAATTCCCTAGTAGAACTACGAGGGATGCATAACCTATGTTCCCTAAACAAGAAACCATCCTGTCTATAGTACTTATGGAATGCACCAGATTCACATGCTTTATATAAAGTAGCAAAATCAATATCAGAAGCATACAAATCCTTTAGATATGCAAATCCTAGCAAAGAATGATCTAAAATAGCCAGAATTTCATACCTGCGGGATAGAGCGTCAGCAACCAAATTATCTTTCCCTTTCTTATATTTAATAATGTAAGGAAAAGTTTCAATAAAATTAACCCATTTAGCATGACGTCTATTTAACTTACTTTGTCCCTTTAAGTGTTTAAGGGACTCGTGATCACTGTGAACAACAAATTCCTTGGCCATTAAATAATGTGACCAAGTCTCGAAAGCACGGACCACTGCATAGAACTCCTTATCGTAAGTTGGATAATTTAAGGCAGCTCCCTTTAACTTCTCACTGAAATAGGCGATTGGCTTGCCTTCTTGCATTAAAACTGCGCCAATTCCTATACCTGATGCATCACATATTAGTTCAAAGACTTTATCAAAATCAGGTAATGCTAAAATAGGTGCATGAGTGAGATCATGCTTAAGAACCGTAAAGGCATTTTCCTGAGCTTGCCCCCACACGAACGGAACATTCTTCTTGCGCAAATCGTTCAGAGGTGCTGCTTTGGTGGAAAAGTCCCTCACAAACCGTCGGTAAAATCCAACCAAACGTGGAAAGACCTTACTTGTGTGGCCGAGATTGGTGTAGGCCACTCCCTAATGGCTTTCACCTTGGCGTTGTCAACTTTGACACCAGCTTTAGAGACCACAAAACCGAGAAACAAAACTTCCTCAACACAGAAAGTACATTTCTTCACATTGGCATACAATTTATTAGCACGTAATTCAATTAATACCAAGCGAATATGTTCTACATGCGATTTCATGTCTCTGGAATAGATCAAGATATCATCAAAATAAACCACAACAAATTTCCCTATGAACTTTCTAAGCACATGATTCATTAATCGCATAAAAGTACTAGGTGCATTTGTTAGGCCGAAGGGCATTACTAACTGCTCATACAAACCAAACTTAGTTTTAAAAGCAGTTTTCCATTCATCCCCCTCCCTCATGCGAATTTGATGATAGCCCTGTGTAAGATCTATTTTAGTGTAAATCGTGGAGCCATACAAGTCCTCTAACATGTCATCAAGCCTAGGGATAGGATGCCTATACTTGATTGTTATCTTATTAACAGCTCTACAATCAACACACATTCTCCATGTATCATCTTTCTTAGGGACAAGAATTACAGGTACAGCACAAGGACTAAGTGATTCCCTTACCTGACCGTTAGCCAAAAGTTTGTCGATCTGCTTCTGCAATTCCTTTGTTTCCTCTAGATTTGCTTTGTAGGCAGGCCGATTTGGAATAGATGCGCCAGGTATGAAGTCGATTTGATGTTCAATCTCACGCAAAGGCGGCAATCCCTGCGGCAGCTCTCCTGGAAAGACATCGTTGTATTCCTGCAACAAACAATCAACTTCTATAGGAATATCCCGAGGGATATCTTCAGGGTTAGCATAAGTATCTTTACATACTAAAACTAGTACACAACCTTTGTTACCTAACACCTGTCCTATTTCCCCCACTGTAGCGAAAAAACTACTTCTAACTTCTTCCTGATTAGGCTTATCAGAGTTCGCCTTACATCCCATTACAAGTTCTTTCCCTTTCCCCTTATCTAGGCGCTTTCCAGCTTCCCATTTGGCGAGGGCGTCCTTCATTCGGATTGCTTCTGAACGCACTTCATTAGGTGGCATAGGTAGGAACGTGTGGATCTTGCCCTCCTGGCAGACCGAGTAAGTGTTGGCGACTCCATCATGTGTTGCCTTCAAATCGAAGAGCCATGGGCATCCGAGCAGAATGTGACAAGCCTCCATTAGCAGAACATCACATAAAACAGTGGATTCGAACTTCCCGATAGCATATGGTACGCTTACCTGCTTGGTGACTGATGAGGATATCCAGAGCTAAAACAGCACACATTATGAGTCAGAAAGATGGACGCCAAATGGAAGCTCACGCCTTGGAGGAAAATGGAGGAAATGTTCAAATTGCAACTCTTCTAACAATCTTTGAAGTAGAGGCGCAATTCAGCACTTCACATTAAAGAAGAAGGCTGTTTCTTGAAGTCTTAAAGATGCCGGAAGGTTCTTGGCAACTTAATCCGCATGTGTACAACCGTCCAAATCAATGGTATCAGAGCTAAGGAGTGGTTTCGTGGCTGGAGGCGATCAACCGATCAAATCCTTTCCAGGTGTTTTCTTTTCCTTGTTCATCTTGATTATTCTTGGACTAGAACTCATCTTCTTGGGGGAAAATTTTTTTTCTTCAAGCTCTTCAAATTTGCGATTTCGGTACTGTTTTCCATCTTTAAAAATCGCAAATAATTTCTAAATACCCAGACTGCCCTTGCTGTAAATTTCAGAAATTAAATCGGGTTTTAGAAAATAAAATCGGGTTTAGACAATTTGGGTTTTCAGAATTCTTGAAGGGTTCGGTTTAGTACTTTAAAGAAAGGGTTCGGTTTTCAGTTTTGCTAGGGTTGTGCTGCTCGGGTTTTGGTTTATTCCCTAGGCTTCAGGTTCTCAATTATAAACCCTAACCCTAAACCCTAAACCCTAACCCTAACCCTAAACCCTAACCCTAACCCTAAACCCTAAACCCTAACCCTAACCCTAAACCCTAAACCCTAATTTTGGTTTTTGGGTTCGGTTTTCTGTTTTGGTTTTTCTATTCGGGTTTTCAGTTTCCGGTTCCATTCACGGGTTTACCTACATTCTAAGGGTTTTCGGGTCTTGCTTGGGTTTATCTATTGCTGGGCTTCTTGCGAATTATTTCTATCCCTCTTGTGCTGTTTTGTTGAGAAATAGTGAGTTTTTGCAGTTGATGTTAAGCAGCTCACTTTGTTTGCGCATTGAAAAATTATATGCTCTAGTTTGGGATATCTTGTTTTGAATTCTTGGTTTTGTATCCTTGTGCTGCTAAGATAATTCCTAGGAATAGGTTAGTGAGTCAAAATTTGAACTTGCTAGCCCTAGGGTTGTCAATTCTTGAAATCGCATCTTGCTGCAATTTGGTGCTGTTTTTGGTTAATTGAGGGATTAGAAATCGCAAGTTGAGTACTGTTTTGCCTATTAGGAGCATTGATAATTTGTGGGGATTGGTTTCTTGATTACCTATTGGGTGGGTGATCTCTTCTTTGGGTAGTTTTAGGCCTTTCCTAAAGTTGTTTCAATTCTGCTTATATTTCTTTGCTTCTATTCAATTTTGAATTGCCCTGCTTTCATATTGCCTAGTTATCTTTTCGTGCTACCTGAACATTAGCTCTCTAATTATAGTTTGGATTTTGTCATCGTGCACACTCATCTTTTCTGAAATTTGAGGGCTTATCCCCGAAATTTCCTGTTGTGTACTTCATATCTGAACTATATTACAAATATCATTTTGCGAAAAGATTTTTCAAAATTAGAACCAAGTGTTGGTTTTAGCGAAAATTTTTGCTTCTTTCTTAAGTGTATTGCTTTTGTGTGATTGGCTGCGTGCCTAATACATTTATCAATACCGGGAGGTTTGAGTGGTAAAAGGCTTGAGTGCACATCTTATACAGGGCGCCAATGGAACACAGGGTTATGTGTAGCTATTAAGTGGGAAACACTTGAGGGAATAAGGGGGTAAGGTTATTTCTCACTTTTCCTTATTCTTAGCAGACAGGTTTTCGCTTTCTTATCCAATGTCAGGTGGAGGTGCTCCTAACCCTATAGGAAACGAGCAAATCCTGGCTGCGATTGCGCAACACTCCGCGCGATTCGCTACTCTCACGGAGGAAGTCGCCGACCTCAGGACTGAACGGGATCAGAGGCGCACAGACTCAGACGACGATGTTGCCGCCCCAGGCACCAACGCCACAGACCAGCCATTCGCAGGCCTCAGTCAGTGCAAAACTACCGTTCCACCCTTTGCCGGAGGCACGAATCCTGAGGAGTACTTAGACTGGGAGATGAAGATGGAGCGCATCTTTGAGCTTCATGCGATCCCAGAGCACAAGAAGGTCCAGCTCGCAGTTGTACATTTCACAGACTATGCCCTAATCTGGTGGAATCAGCAGCAGGACAGCGCAGAAATACACGCCCAATGCGTGCCCGCGCACCGCCTCTCTCTTGGTTTGATTTGACTACTTCTATGCGTAGGACTTTTGTACCGGACTATTATTTTAGAGAATTGTATAGGAAATTACATACTCTTGTACAAGGTTCTATGTCTGTAGATGAGTACTATAGAAAGTTGGAGATGGCTAAAATTAGGGCTAATGTACAGGAAGATGAGCTCGCATCTATGGCTCGCTTCCTTAGTGGTTTAAACAGGGGTATTGCTTTAGCTGTGGAATTGCAGAATGCTACAACGCTGACAAACATGCTGCACAAAGCTCGGGTTATGGAGGAGTATCTGAAGTCCGTTCCACCAGTCCGGACACCTACTAGCGCCCCACCAACTTGGCGCAAGAATCCTGCCTACTCTCCACCGGCACGGAGGCCGATCATGTCTGAGCGCAAAGCCCTAGTCCCTGTTGCCGCCGCCACCTCTTCTTCATCACAGCAGAAAACGCCATCCACTCCCAGACAGTCTATCAGCAACGTAACTTGCCACAAGTGCTCAGGCCGTGGCCACTACATGAGGGATTGTCCAAATATCCGGAAGGTCTTGTTGGGACAAGATGGTGAGTACATTTCAGAGGAGGATGAAGAAGACCCAACCGTTGACCCTACAAAGGAGTTAACTGACAGCACTCCGTCAGAGCCTATGGAGCAGGTCGAATTTCTTGAAGAAGATCCATCTCAGAACTTGGTTACTCGCACTCTGACTACAGCTGCTGTCCCGGACACGTCCCAGAGGACAAACATTTTCCATGCCCGCACCAAGGTAAATGGAAAGTTATGTGTTCTGATTATTGATGGAGGGAGTTGTACTAATGTTGCTAGTGAGTATATGGTTGATAAGCTGCACCTCCCTATCATCAATCATCCTCGTCCTTATCGGCTTCAATGGCTCGACAGCTCAGACGGCTACAGAGTCACCAAGCAGGTAAGCGTACCATACGCTATCGGTAAGTTCGAATCCACAGTTTTATGTGATGTTCTGCCAATGGAGGCTTGTGACATTCTATTCGGACGACCATGGCTCTTTGACCTGAAGGCAACACATGATGGGGTCGCCAACACTTACTCGGTCTGCCAGGAGGGCAAGATCCACACGTTCCTACCCATGCCGCCGGCTGAAGTGCGATCAGAAGCTGTTCGTATGAAGGAGTCACTCGCAAACTGGGAAGCTGAAAGGCGCCAAGCGAAGGGTAAGGGGAAAGAACTTGTAAAGGGTAGTAAGGCGAACTCTGATAAGCCTGATCAGGACAAAGTTAGAAGTAGTTGTTTTACAACTAAGGAAGAAATAGGTCATGTGTTAGATAGCAAAAATGATGTACTGGTTTTAGTATGTAAGGATAATTGCACTAACCCTGACGATATCCCTCGTGATATCCCTCTGCAAGTCATTTCTTTGTTGCAGGAAGAAGACAAACCGAAGGAGACAAAGAAGTTGCAAAGACAGTTCGACGAGCTTTTGGAGCACGATCAGAACTACTGCAAAGCACTGTTGCCTGTTGTCTACGCTGCCAAAGAGATGTCAAAGGAGCTTAACGCCCGTGATGGCAATATACCTTTTCCAATCGTGTCAACAATTGGGCATCATGCTTACACGCTTACAGGTAAGTATGATCTATGTTTTGTGTTAATCTTCCTGACTTGTTTCTGTTTGTTTTCAGCGCCTTGGATTCGAGGACGAATCCTTTCCAACCGGGAGGGGATGATGAGGATATCCAGAGCTAAAACAGCACACATTATGAGTCAGAAAGATGGACGCCAAATGGAAGCTCACGCCTTGGAGGAAAATGGAGGAAATGTTCAAATTGCATCTCTTCTAACAATCTTTGAAGTAGAGGCGCAATTCAGCACTTCACATTAAAGAAGAAGGCTGTTTCTTGAAGTCTTAAAGATGCCGGAAGGTTCTTGGGCTTTAAAGAAACAATTAATAAAGTTCCCTACAATTTGGGCCAACCCAAAACTCATGGACCAGCCCACAAGTTTTCGGCCAGCCCAAAGAAGCAAGGAAGCCGCATGGACAGCCCACAAAGGAAGCCCACACGGCTTTAATTAGTTAGGGACTTTTAAGTCACTTAAGTGTTCTTTTTACTCTTTTAGTTAGTTTCCAAAAAGGGTTCCTTCTTGATCTCTTTTTGGGAGTAGGAATTTTATTCTTTCCTTATTGTTTTTAAGTGTAAATTCGGCTGCCTCTTAACAAAAAGGGGGTGAACGAAATTTCCTTTCCTTTTCTTACCATTCCTACTTCTTTCCGGGTTTGGTAAAGGAAATTAATCTCTTGGTTAATTTCCAATTTATTTCTTTCTTATTTTCGGCCATACCTTCATCTATAAATAGGGCAGCCATGCATAATAATATTCAGAGTATTTCAGATCAAAAACTTAGTGTTTGAGATACCTCCTTTTATTGCTTTATGTATTTGCATGTCGTAGTTTACATAATTGCATGAACTTAGCTAATTAGGTTATTTGCTCTACCTAATTATTCGCATGTTCAAAACTCTTTTCTTGCACTTGGTTCGAATCTAAAACAAAAACAACTAGATTAGGTCTTTTTGTTTATTCTGATTTCGAAGGTAAGATAGAGTCTTATACGAGCTCGCCGCTTAATCACAAGGTCCTTGGCAACTTAATCCGCATGTGTACAACCGTCCACATCAGTGACTCTATAGCCATCTGAGCTGTCGAGCTATTGGAGCCGATAAGGACGTGGATGATTGAGTATAAGGAGCTTCAGCTTTTCGACCATATACTCGCTGGCCACATTTGTGCAACTCCCTCCATCAATGATCAGAACACACAACTTCCCATTGACCTTAGTCCTGGCGTGGAAGATGTTTGCCCGTTGAGACGTATCCTGGACAGCAGCTGTAGTCAAGGTGCGAGTAACCAAGTTCTGATTAGGATCTTCTTCGATGAACTCAAATTGCTCAACCGGTGCAGACGTAGTGCTGTCAGGTAACTCCGGCAAGGGGTTACCAGTTTGATCTTCTTCATCCTCTTCGGAAATGTACTCACCATCTTGCCCTAATAAGACCTTCCGAATGTTAAGACAATTGCGAATGTAGTGGCCACGGCCTGAGCATTTGTGGCAAGTGACATTACTAATGGATTACCGAGGTGTTGATGGCGTTCTGGATTGGGATGAAGATGGGGTGGTGGCGGGGACTATAGCCTTCCGTTCTGACACAAACGGCTTCTTAGCGGGTGGCGAGCAAACCGGATTCTTTCTCCAAGCCGGTGGGGCGCTGGTAGGCGTCCGGACAGGTGGAACTGTCTTCAGGTATTCCTCCATGACCCGAGCTTTGTGCAACATGTTCGTCAAAGTTGTTGCATTCTGAAGTTCAACGGCTAAAGCTATACCCCTGTTTAGGCCATTAAGAAAACGAGCCATCGAAACAGCCTCATCTTCCTGTACATTTGCCCTAATTTTGGCCATCTCTAACTTTCTATAATATGCGTCTACAGATAAAGATCCTTGTACAAGAGTATGTAACTTCCTATACAATTCTCTAAAATAATAATCAGCAACAAAAGTTCTACGCATGGACGTCGTCAAATCATACCAAGTTCGAGGCGGAGCACGGGCCCGCATGGGACGCGTATTCCTTCGCTGGTCCATCTCTTGATTCCACCAGACCAGGGCATAGTCCGTGAAATATACCACCACGAGTGGGACCTTCTTGTGTTCTGGGATCGCATGAAGCTTGAAGATGCGCTCCATCTTCATCTCCCAGTCTAGGTAATCCTCCGGATTCGTACCACCGGCGAAGGGTGGAACAGTTGTTTTGCATTGACTGAGACCCTCAAAAGGCTTGGCAGCGGCATTGTTGTCTTGGGCAGGGGTGTCCTCCTCTGAATCCGTACGCCGTTGTTCCCGCTCGGCCTGCAAGTCAGCAACCTCCTCCGTGAGGGTAGCAAATCGCGCAGAGAGTTGCGCTATCGCAGCCAGTATTTGCTCACTTCCCAAAGGGGCAGAAGCACCTCCTAACATCGGTTATAGGCGAAAATCTGTCTGCTAAGAAGAAGGAAAAATGAGTAGTAACCTTACCCCCTTGTTCCCCAAGTGTATCCCACCTAACAGCTACACACAAACCAGTGTTTCACTCTAGGGCTGGCGCCCTTATAGTATGTTCACTCAAGCCTTTTTCCACTCTACCTCCCGGTATTGACAAATGTATAAGGCAAACAGTAATTCACACACAGCAATGATACTTAAGGAAAAAGCACAAATTTTCGAAAAATAGATACTTGGTTCTATTTTGGAGTTGAAAAATCTTTTCGCAAATGATATTTGTAATATAGTTCAGATAAGAGGTACACAACAAGGAAATTTCGGGGTGAAGCCCTCAAATTTGAGAAAAGATGGGTGTGCACGATGACAAAATCCAAACTATAATTCAAGAGTAAACGTTCAAGTAGCTTGAAAAGATACAACTAGCAGTTGAAAGCAGGGCAATTCAAGAATTGAATGGAATCAAGAAATAAGCAGAGTTGAACAACTTTAAGAAAGTCCTAAAACTAACTAAAGAAGAGATCACCAAACCCAATAGGTAATCAAAGAAACCAATCCCAGCAAATTATCAATTCTTTCAATATGCAGATAACCCAATTACGAATTTTAAAAACCCCCAAGTGGCGGAAAAATTTCTCAGAATTCCAGTGTAGTGCTGTGGGGAGTAGCGTCAGTAATCGAACACTATCAACTTTGCAAGTACACTGAAAAAGAAAAAGATTCCCAATGAAGGACAGAGTCCTCCTTGGCCGAAGGGTAGTGCTGTGGGGAGTAGTGTCGGTAATCGAACACTATCAACTTTGCAAGTACACCTCAAGCCATAGAGAAAACAATCCTTACTCAATAGGTGCCACAAAAAAAACACCAATTTGCGATTTTAAGAAAAAGCCCTAGGGTCAGCAAAGTTCAAGTTTGACTCACTAACCAATTCCCAGAGATAATTTCAGCAGCACAAGGACACAAAATCAAGAATTCAATATATTTTCAAGAATTCAAAACAAGGTATCCGAAACTAGTGCATGCAAATCACAATGTGCAGATAAGGTGAGCTGCTTAACATCAGCCGCAAAACTCACCAACTTTAAACAAAATCAGCACAAGAGGAGTAGAAAAACAGTCGCAAAAACCCAGCAATTTAGACGCAAAAACAGCAGCACTAAAGTGTCTCTCAAACCCTAGTGTCGCAAAGCAAAGGCGACTAAAAGATTCAACCAACAAACCGAAACCCTAGCTAAGCCAAAAATCCGAACCCAATTTTATTTCTAAAGTCCGAATTTAATTGTGAAATTTCAGCAAGGGATATGCGATTTTTAATTTAAGAAAAATAGCCCAAAAACAGTACAAGCTTTTCGCAAAAAGAAGGTAATTTTAAAACCCTAAGTTGCATTTTTCAGTACTTTTAAAATTTGGTTCAATTTTTCTAGGGAATTTCAATTTTAAGATAGGGTAAAACAGTACCAAGAAACTGAAATTCAGAGCTTGAAAGAAAAAAAAATTTCCCCCAAGAAAATGCGTTCTAATTCCAAGAATTTCAAGACAAGCAAGACTAACAAGGAAAAGAAAACACCTGATAAAGATTTGGTTGGGTTACTTCAACTGATGTGGACGGTTGTACACATGCGGATAATGTTGCCAAGGACCTTGTGATTAAGCGGCGAGCTCGTATAAGACTCTATCTTACCTTCGAAATCAGAATAAACAAAAAGACCTAATCTAGTTGTTTTTGTTTTAGATTCGAACCAAGTGCAAGAAAAGAGTTTTGAACATGCGAATAATTAGGTAGAGCAGATAACCTAATTAGCTAAGTTCATGCAATTATGTAAACTACGACATGCAAATACATAAAGCAATAAAAGGAGGTATCTCAAACACTAAGTTTTTGATCTGAAATACTCTGAATATTATTATGCATGGCTGCCCTATTTATAGATATAGGGGTGGCCGAAAATAAGAAAGAAAATAAGGAAAAGAATTGGAAATTAACCAAGAGGTTAATTTCCTTTACCAAATCCGGAAAGAAGTAGAATTTGGTAAGAAAAAGAAAAGGTAATTTCGTTCACCCCCTTTTTGTTAAGAGGCAGCCGAATTTACACTTAAAAACAATAAGGAAAGAATAAAAATCCTACTCCCAAAAAGAGATCAAGAAGGAACCCTTTTTGGAAACTAACTAAAAGAGTAAAAAGAACACTTAAGTGACTTAAAAGACCCTAACAAATTAAGGCGGTGTGGGCTTCCTTTGTGGGCTGTCCATGCGGCTTCTTGTGGGCTTCTTGGGCTGGCCGAAACTTGTGGACTTGGTCTCAATGAGTTTGGGTCGGCCCAAAATGTAGGGACTTCATGAATTGTTTCCTTAAAGCCCAAGAACCTTCCGGCATCTTCAAGACTTCAAGAAACAGCCTTCTTCTTTATTAGGAAGTGGAGAATTGCGCCTCTTCTTCAAGAATGGTTAAAAGAGTTGCAATTTGAACATTTCCTTCATTTTGCTCCAAGGCGTTTGCTTCCTTTTGGCGTCCATCTTTCTGACTCATAATGTGTGCTGTTCTAGCTCTGGATATCCTCATCATCCCCTCCCGGTTGGAAAGGATTCGTCCTCGAATCCAAGTGGCTGAAAATAAACAGAAACAAGTCAGGAAGATTAACACAAAACATAGATCATACTTACATGTAAGCATGTAAGCATGATGCCCAATTGATGACACGATCTGAAAAGGTATATCGCCATCACGGGCGTCAAGCTCCTTTGACATCTCTTTGGCAGCGTAGACAACAGGCAACAGTGCTTTGCAGTAGTTCTGATCGTGAGCCAAAAGCTCGTCGAACTGTCTTTGCAACTTCTTTATCTCCTTCGGTTTGTCTTCTTCCTGCAACAAAGAAACGACTTGCATAGGGATATCCCGAGGGATATCGTCAGGGTTAGTGCAATTATCTTTACATACTAAAACAAGTACATCATCATTGCTGTCTAACACTTGACCTATCTCTCCCCTAGCAAAACAACTACTCCTAACTTTGTCCTGATCAGGCTTATCAGAGTTCGCCTTACTACCCTTTACAACAATTTCTTTCCCCTTACCCTTCGCTTGGCGCCTTTCAGCTTCCCATTGAGCGAGTGACTCCTTCATACGAACAGCTTCTGATCGCACTTCCGGTGGCATGGGTAGGAATGTGTGGATCTTGCCCTCCTGGCAGACCGAGTAAGTGTTGGCGACCCCATCATGTGTTGCCTTCAGGTCAAAGAGCCATGGTCGTCCGAGTAGAATGTGACAAGCCTCCATTGGCAGAACATCACATAAAACCGTGGATTCGAACTTACCGATAGCGTATGGTACGCTTACCTGCTTGGTGACTCTATAGCCGTCTGAGCTGTCGAGCCATTGAAGCCGATAAGGACGGGGATGATTGATAATAGGGAGGCGCAACTTATCAACCATATACTCACTAGCAACATTAGTACAACTCCCTCCATCAATAATCAGAACACATAACTTTCCATTTACCTTGGTGCGGGCATGGAAAATGTTTGTCCGCTGGGACGTGTCCGGGACAGCAGCTGTAGTCAGAGTGCGAGTAACCAAGTTCTGAGATGGATCTTCTTCAAGAAATTCGAACTGCTCCACAGGTTCTGACGGAGTGCTGTCAGTCAACTCCTTTGTAGGGTCAACGGTTGGGTCTTCTTCATCCTCCTCTGAAATGTACTCACCATCTTGTCCCAACAAGACCTTCTGGATATTTGGACAATCCCTCATGTAATGGCCACGGCCTGAGCACTTGTGGCAAGTTACGTTGCTGATAGACTGTCTGGGAGTGGATGGCGTTTTCTGCTGTGATGAAGAGGAGGTGGCGGCGGCAACAGGGACTAGGGCTTTGCGCTCAGACATGATCGGCCTCCTTGCTGGTGGCGAGTAGGTCGGATTCTTGCGCCAAGTTGGTGGGGAGCTGGTAGGTGTCCGGACTGGCGGAACGGACTTCAGATACTCCTCCATAACCCGAGCTTTGTGCAGCATGTCTGTCAGCGTTGTAGCATTCTGCAATTCCACAGCTAAAGCAATACCCCTGTTTAAACCACTAAGAAAACGAGCCATAGATGCGGGCTCATCTTCCTGTACATTAGCCCTAATTTTTGCCATCTCTAACTTTCTATAGTACTCATCTACGGACATAGAACCTTGTACAAGAGTATGTAATTTCCTATACAATTCTCTAAAATAATAGTCCGGTACAAAAGTCCTACGCATAGAAGTAGTCAAATCAAACAAAGAGAGAGGCAGTGCGCGGGCACGCATTGGGAGTGTATTTCTGCGCTGGTCCTGCTGCTGATTCCACCAGATTAGGGCATAGTCTGTGAAATGTACAACTGCGAGCTGGACCTTCTTGTGCTCTGGGATCGCATGAAGCTCAAAGATACGCTCCATCTTCATCTCCCAGTCTAAGTACTCCTCAGGATTTGTGCCTCCGGCAAAGGGTGGAACGGTAGTTTTGCACTGACTGAGGCCTGCGAATGGCTGGTCTGCGGCGTTGGTGCCTGGGGCGGCAACATCGTCGTCTGAGTCTGTGCGCCTCTGATCCCGTTCAGTCCTGAGGTCGGCGACTTCCTCCGTGAGAGTAGCGAATCGCGCGGAGAGTTGCGTAATCGCAGCCAGGATTTGCTCGTTTCCTATAGGGTTAGGAGCACCTCCACCTGACATTGGATAAGAAAGCGAAAACCTGTCTGCTAAGAATAAGGAAAAGTGAGAAAATAACCTTACCCCCTTATTCCCCCAAGTGTTTCCCACCTAATAGCTACACACAACCCTGTGTTTCAATCTAGGGTGGCGCCCTGTATAAGATGTGCACTCAAGCCTTTTACCACTCAAACCTCCCGGTATTGATAAATGTATTAGTCACGCAGCAAATCACACAAAAGCACTACACTTAAGAAAGAAGCAAAAATTTTCGCTAAAACCAACACTTGGTTCTAATTTTGAAAAATCTTTTGGCAAAACGATATTTGTAATATAGTTCAGATATGAAGTACACAACAGGAAATTTCGGGGATAAGCCCTCAAATTTCAGAAAAGATGAGTGTGCACGATGACAAAATCCAAACTATAATTAAAGATCTAATGTTCAGGTAGCACGAAAAGATAACTAGGCAATATGAAAGCAGGGCAATTCAAAATTGAATAGAAGCAAAGAAATATAAGCAGAATTGAAACAACTTTAGGAAAGTCCTAAAACTACCCAAAGAAGAGATCACCCACCCAATAGGTAATCAAGAAACCAATCCCCACAAATTATCAATGCTCCTAATAGGCAAAACAGTACCCAACTTGCGATTTCTAATCCCTCAATTAACCGAAAACAGCACCAAATTGCAGCAAGATGCGATTTCAAGAATTGACAACCCTAGGGCTAGCAAGTTCAATTTTTGACTCACTAACCGATTCCTAGGAATTATCTTAGCAGCACAAGGATACAAAACCAAGAATTCAATATATTTCAAGAATTCAAAACAAGGTATCCCAACGAGAGCATATAATTTTTTCAATGCGCAAACAAATTGAGCTGCTTAACATCAACCGCAAAAACTCACTAGTTCTCAACAAAACAGCACAAGAGGGATAGAAATAATTCGCAAGAAGCCCAGCAATAGAGAAACTGATGTGGACGGTTGTACACATGCGGATTAAGTTGCCAAGGACCTTGTGATTAAGCGGCGAGCTCGTATAAGACTCTATCTTACCTTCGAAATCAGAATAAACAAAAAGACCTAATCTAGTTGTTTTTGTTTTAGATTCGAACCAAGTGCAAGAAAAGAGTTTTGAACATGCGAATAATTAGGTAGAGCAAATAACCTAATTAGCTAAGTTCATGCAATTATGTAAACTACGACATGCAAATACATAAAGCAATAAAAGGAGGTATCTCAAACACTAAGTTTTTGATCTGAAATACTCTGAATATTATTATGCATGGCTGCCCTATTTATAGATATAGGGGTGGCCGAAAATAAGAAAGAAAATAAGGAAAAGAATTGGAAATTAACCAAGAGGCTAATTTCCTTTACCAAATCCGGAAAGAAGTAGAATTTGGTAAGAAAAAGAAAAGGTAATTTCGTTCACCCCCTTTTTGTTAAGAGGCAGCCGAATTTACACTTAAAAACAATAAGGAAAGAATAAAAATCCTACTCCCAAAAAGAGATCAAGAAGGAACCCTTTTTGGAAACTAACTAAAAGAGTAAAAAGAACACTTAAGTGACTTAAAAGACCCTAACTAATTAAGGCCGTGTGGGCTTCCTTTGTGGGCTGTCCATGCGGCTTCTTGTGGGCTTCTTGGGCTGGCCGAAACTTGTGGACTTGGTCTCCATGAGTTTGGGTCGGCCCAAAATGTAGGGACTTCATGAATTGTTTCTTTAAAGCCCAAGAACCTTCCGGCATCTTCAAGACTTCAAGAAACAGCCTTCTTCTTTATTAGGAAGTGGAGAATTACGCCTCTTCTTCAAGAATGGTTAAAAGAGTTGCAATTTGAACATTTCCTTCATTTTGCTCCAAGGCGTTTGCTTCCTTTTGGCGTCCATCTTTCTGACTCATAATGTGTGCTGTTCTAGCTCTGGATATCCTCATCATCAACCTTCTCCAGCCACGAAACCAGCCCAAGCTCTGATACCAATTGATGTGGACCAAGGTAGACATGCGGATGAATTGCCAAGGAAAGTCGATTAAGTGGCGTAGCTCGTATAGACTCTTTACTTACCCGAAATCCAGATAACAAAAATAAACTAACCTAGGCTAATTTACTTAAAGAATTCAAACCAAGTAAGAAAGAGTTGAAACATGCGATTTTAATTAGGTAGAGCAAATAACCTAATTAAGCTAAGTTTCATGCAATATATAAATTACAAGTATGAAAAATACATAAAGCAATAAAGGAAGAGTACTCAAACTAATAGTTTTTAAGATCTGAATACTTGTTTTATTATTGAGTTTTGGCTGCCTATTTATAAGGCAAAGGGCAGCCGAAATTCTACCCTAAAAGAAGTAGGAAAAGAATTAGAATTGGAAACCAATCAAGAGATTGATTTTCTTTACAATACCAAAACCTGAAAGAAGTGGGAAATGGTAAAAAGAAAAGGAAATTTGGTCACATTAATCTTAATGGCAGCCGAAATTACAAGTAAAAACAAGAAGGAAAAGGAATTGAAAATCCTATTCCAAAAAGAGATCAAGAAGGGATCATTTTTGGAAACTAATAAACTAAGGGCAAAATAGGGAACATGCACAAACCCTTATTTTCCCCCAAACCCTAACCCTTAATTTCGCAACCCTAATGGACTAGGCCTTGCGTGTGGGCTTCTTGGTGGGCTGGCCGAATGGATGATGTGGAATGGACTCCATGGATTGGGTCGGCCCAATTGTTGATGGCGCATGATGGAATGGTGTAAGGAGCTTCCAGAATCTTCTGGAACCTCCCGGAATCATTTCGGAATCAAGAATTTTCAAGATTCTTCAAGATTCTACAAAATATGAAATTCAAGATTTTCAAGAAAATCAAGAACTTCAAGAAATGTCTCTTTAAAGTCCAAGAACCTTCCGGCGTCTTCAAGAACTTCAAGAAACAGCCTTCTCTTCATTGTGGAATGGGGAATTGCGCCTCTTCTTCAAGAATTGTAAGGAGAGTTGCAATTTGAACCTTTCCAGCTTTGTTCTCCACGGCGTTGGCTTCTACTAACAATTGAGCATCCTGTCGGTAAGCTTGTACAAGGTTGTTGAGAGTCTCTTGAACCTTCTTTGCTCTGCTTCTTATCATTGGCCCAATGATATCTACAAGTGGATCCCTTTGATATGGACTTGGATCCTGAAGCATTGTTGGGCCTCGGTGTAGAACCCGAACCTCCGCAGCTTCTCTGGACTCACTTGTCTATGGACTTGTCGATGGACTTGGGATGCCCTCATCACCTGTATACTACTCAAAGTTCTCAGATATTGAGCAAAGGTAATAAGCAATAAGTAAATCACACAAGCACGAAACTATATAGGAATGTAGCAAAAGAAATTTTTGAAAACAGAACTTGGTTCTATTTTGTTTTGTAAAAACCTTTCGAAAAGAAATTTTGCAGTATAACTTGAATAAGATATGCACACAAAGGAACTTTCGGGGATAAGCCCTCAAAGTTCAAGAAATTAATGTAATGCGCACGATGACAAAATTCAAGTTATAGTGCAGAGTAGGCGTATAAGGTGGCACGAAAAGTATTCAGTTTACGGAGAAAACAGGGCAATTCAAGTGAAAGAAGCAAGAAATAATGAGCAGATTTGAATGAATCAGGAATATTACTACCCCAGATGTGATCACCTACCCAATTGGTAATCAAGAAACCAATTCCCACTAATTAAGAGCTTCTAGAAAAATTTACCCCAAAGTTGCGAAAATAGTAACCCCCCTGCAGAAATGTGAAATTCCAAAATTTTGAGTACCCCGAAAAAAAGTGATTTTTACTCTTTTTTTTTTTTGTTTTTTTTGTTTTTTTGCTAACCACTAATTTTAGAAGCAAGGGGTAAGAATGTAGCACAGAGAATTCACAAATTGCATAAACAAAGTGAGCTACTGAACTTCAACCGCAAAACTGAAAAATTCTTGATATTTCCTTTTCTTTTCCAAAAAAATTTTGGTTTTGATGTATAAAAACGGTAGGGTAGTACCAAAATTTAATTTTCTTAAAAAAAATTTTCTTAAGAAGGAGCGTTCTAATTCCGAGAATTTCAAGAAGAATTCAAGACTAACAAGGATTAGAAAACACCTGATGATTTGGCTGAGTTACTTCAGCCTCCTCTTGTCACGCAACCAGCCTTGGCTCTGATACCAATTGATGTGGACCGGAGTTCACGATGCGGAATACTTGCCAAGGAAAGTCTGGAAATTGCGAAACGCAGCTCTTAACCTTTAGAATCCCTACCTCGGATTCGGCAGTCTACTAAAATTAACCTAAGCTAATTTTAAACACACAAATCAAACCAAGTTTAAGAACAAAAGAGTCGAAACAAAAGCATGCATTCTAGGCAGAGCAATTACCTAAAAATCTATAGTTTCTAAACTTATAGTAATTCACAAAGCATGCAAACTACGAAAGCTCAAAATAAGAGAATGATTCAAGAAGTATAAAACTATACTATTCTATTACTTGAATCAAAATTGTGTGTTGAAAAATGAAGAAGAGGACCCCTATTTATAGTTATAGGTAGCCGAATTCTTCAGTACAAGTAGGTAGAAATCAACTGAAATTGGAACTCAATCAAGAGATTGATTCCTTACAAACTGAAACCTAAAAGAACTAGGTTTAGTTAAAATGATGAATTCGGTTTTATCACTAATGTATCTAGCCGAAATTCCTAGCTAAATAAAGAAGTAGAAATGAATCAAAACTAAGAAGTAGAAATCAATCAAGAGATTGATCTCTTGAAAAGAAACAAACCTAAAGGAACTAGGTTTGTTTAAGTGATAATATTTCGGTTGTATTAAGGGATAATGGCAGTCGAAAATTAGAAGTAAAAATGAAATAAACTACTAGAATTAATTGGAGTTGTAAACTCAAACTAACTCCTTTACAACCCTAACTCAAATTCAGATGTGGGCTGCTCCATTGGGCTTCCAATTTCGGATTCCTCTCCTTCCTTTGGGTCTGGGCTGGCCGAATTTATGAAGGTGGGTTGCAAGTGAATTCGGCCCAAAACTCAATGGCGTGTCTGTGAAAAGTGTAGGAAGCTTCTGGAAGCTTCCGGAATCATTTCTGAAACTCAAATTTTACAAATTCTCCTGATGTGAACGTTGTACACATGCGGATGAAGTTGCCCGGAAAGTGTGATTAAGTAGCTACGTATAACCCCTAACTTACCCAAAAATAAGAGAACCAAAAATAAACTAACCTAAGCTAATTTATTTTAAGAATTCGAACCAAGTGTAAGAAAGAGTTGAAACATGCGAATTTAATTAGGTAGAGCAATTAACCTAATTAAGCTAAGTTTCATGCAATATATAAATTACAACATGCAAAATACATAAAGCAATAAAGGGAGAGTACTCAAACTAATAGTTTTATGATCTGAATACTTGTATTAAATTTGGAGTTTCGGCTGCCTATTTATAAGGCAAGAAGCAGCCGAAAATATCACCTAAAAGAAGTAGGAAAAGAAGTAGAATTGGAAACCAATCAAGAGATTGATTTCCTTTACAATACCAAAACCTGAAAGAAGTGTGTAATGGTAAAAAGAAAAGGAAATTTTCAGTCACCTTATTTCTTTAGTGGTAGCCGAAATTACAACTTAAAAACAATAAGGAAAAGGAATAAATATCCTACTCCAAAAAGGAGATCAAGAAGGAACCCTTTTTGGAAACTAATTAAACTAAGGGCAAAATGATGAGGGCATCCAAAGTCCAGCAACAAGTCCACCAGCAAGTGAGTCCAGAGAAGCTGAGGAGGTTCGGGTTCTACACCGAGGTCTAACAATGCTTCAGGATCCAAGTCCATATCAAAGGGATCCACTTGTAGACATCATTGGGCCAATGACCAGAAGCAGAGCAAAGAAGGTTCAAGAGGCACTCAACAACCTTGTCCAAGTTTGCCATCAAGACGCCCAAGTGATAGTAGAAGCAAACGCCTTGGAGAACAAAGAGGGAAAGGTTCAAATTGCGACTCTCCTAACCATTCTTGAAGAAGAGGCGCAATTCCCCAATCCACAATGAAGAAGAAGGCTATTTCTTGAAGTTCTTGAAGACACCGGAAGGTTCTTGGACTTTAAAGAAACATTTCTTGAAGTTCTTGATTTTACTTAAATTCTTGAATTTCATATTTTGCAGAATCTTGAAGAATCTTGAAAATCTTGATTCCGAAATGATTCCGGGAGGTTCCAGAAGATTCCGGAAGCTCCCTACACCATTCCATAATGCGACATCAACAAATTGGGCTGACCCAACCCATGGAGTCCAGTCCACAACAATCGGATCGGCCAGCCCACAACAAAAGCCCACACGGCCAAGCTTAAGTCATTAGGGTTGGAAGTTAAGGGTTAGGGTTTGGGGGAAAATAAGGGTTTGTGCATGTTCCCTATTTTGTCCTTAGTTTATTAGTTTTCCTTCTTGTTTCCAAATTAGTTTTCCTTCTTGTTTTCAGATTGTAAATTTCGGCTACCATTAAAATTAAAGGGTGACCAAAAATTTCCTTTTCTTTTACCATTCCCCACCTCTTTCAGGTTTTGGTATTGTAAAGGAAATCAATCTCTTGATTGATTTCCAATTCTACTTCTTTTTCCTTATTCTTTTAGATGACTTTTTCGGCTGTTCTTACCTATAAATAGGCAGCCGCCCCTCATTAATAAAACAAGTATTCAGATATAAGAACTATTAGTTTTGAGTACTCTCCCTTTATTGCTTTATGTATTTACATGCGTGTAGTTTACATATTGCATGAAACTTAGCTAATTAGGTTAATTGCTCTACCTAATTATTTCGCATGTTTCAACTCTTTCTTACACTTGGTTCGAAAATCATTAAGTAAACTTAGCTTAGGTTAGTTTATTTTGGTTCTCATATTTTCGGGTAAGATAGAGGTTATACGAGCTACGCTACTTAATCACACTTTCCGGGCAACTTTCATCCGTATGTGTACAACTGTCCACATCACAAAATAGGGAACATGCACAAACCCTTATTTTCCCCCAAACCCTAACCCTTAATTTCCAACCCTAATGAACTAGGCTTGGCCGTGTGGGCTTCTTTGTTGGGCTGGCCGACTTTGTGGAATGGAATGGTGTAGGGAGCTTCTGGAATCTTCTGGAACCTCCCGGAATCATTTCGGAATCAAGATTTTCAAGATTTCAAGATTCTTCAAGATTCGGCACAATATGAAATTCAAGATTTTCAAGAAAATCAAGAACTTCAAGAAATGCCTCTTTAAAGTCCAAGAACCTTCCGGCGTCTTCAAGAACTTCAAGAAACAACCCTTTTCTTTATTGTGAAGAGTTTGGAGATGCATTGTCTTCAAGTATCCTTTTGAATAGAATGACTCTCACACTCTTCTCGGCATTCCTTTCAAGGGCTTTGCCTTCAGGTTGGCTTCGTGGATTCTGACTCGTAATGTGTGTTGTTTTAGCCCTGGATGTCCTCATCATTCCCTCCGGGTTGGAAAGGATTCGTCCTCGAATCCAATTTGCTGAAAACAAACAGGAACAAGTCAGTAATATTAACACAAAACATAGATCATACTTACCCGGCAATGAAGTTTGTATGCTATGCCCCTCAATTGCGCAACTACGGTGAATGTTGATGTAGGAAGTTCTCATCTCCCTGCGCTTTTGAAGACGATTTCAAGAACAATGATAATCATCCTTAATTCTTCAAGAACTCTCAAGAACCTTCTAAACGCTTGCAGGAAACTATCAGGAAGCATCTAAAACCTCAGGAACTTATCCCTACTCCTCAAGAAGGATTACATATCGAACAAGAAATCTCAAACTTTATTCACAGGCAGATATAGTTAGAACAACATAGCTACATACTCAACACATAGCACAAAAGAATTATGCATGTGATATATGTCATTTTCACAATTGCATAATTTTTAATGTAACAAGCAGAAATCGCATGTATAACTGATGTAAATACCAATTAGTAATTACAGAGACAATTTCTGAGAAAGACATCTTAGGGAATAGTTGAACTACAAAATCATGCAGTTGTGAAACCAAAAGATGTATTCCAAGAGGCTATGCACATGTTTAAGATTAACAATACTGAAGATGTTGTAAAATCCCTAACATGATGATAACCAATAGAAGGAGAATCAATGTAAAAGTAAAGGCGTACCTTTGCAAAGCAAGTGCTAAAAGATACCTTACACTGTGACTTACACTTTGATTCTCAGGCCAAGTAAGAAGAAACAACAATGGCACCACATCTCCCTATAGGGGTCAATTTGCACAATGTTGTAGGCTTACACCGCCGTTTGAAGGGCTCGTAATACGAAACCCTAAGCAAATTGCGCTGAGAGTTGCGCTATTGCAGCCAATATTTGCTCACTCCCCAAAGGGGCAGAAGCACCTCCTCCTGACATCGGTGATAGGCAAAACTTTGTCTGCTAAGAACAAGGAAAAATTAGTAGTAACCTTACCCCCTTGTCCCCCAAGTGTATCCCACCTAACAGCTACACACAAACCAGTGTTTCACTCTAGGATGGCACCCTTATAGTATGGTCACTCAAGCCTTTTTCCACTCTACCTCTCGGTATTGACAAATGTATAAAGGCAAACAGTAATTCACAGACAGCAATGATACTTAAGGGAAAAGCACAAATTTTCAAAAATAGATACTTGGTTCTATTTTGATGTTGAAAAATCTTTTCGCAAACGATATTTGTAATATAGTTCAGATAAGAGGTACACAACAAGGAAATTTCGGGGTGAAGCCCTCAAATTTCAGAAAAGATGGGTGTGCACGATGACAAAATCCAAACTATAATTTAAGAGTAAATGTTCAGGTCGCTTGAAAAGATACAACTAGCAGTTGAAAGCAGGGCAGTTCAAGAATTGAACAGAATCAAGAAAATAAGCAGAGTTGAAACAACTTTAGGAAAGTCCTAAAACTACCCAAAGAAGAGATCACCCACCCAATAGGTAATCAGAGAAACCAATCCCAGCAAATTATTAATTCTTTCAATATGCAAACAGTCCAATTGCGAAATTTTACAAACCCCTAAGTGGCGAAAATTATATTAATATGCGAGTTTAAGAAAAGAAAACCCTAGGGCCAGCAAAGTTCAATTTTGACTCACTAACCAATTCCCAGGGATAATTCCAGCAGCACAAGGACACAAAATCAAGAATTCACTATATTTTCAAGAATTCAAAACAAGGTATCCGAACTAGTGCATGCAAATCACAATACGCAGATAAGGTGAGCTGTTTAACATTAGCCGCAAAAACTCACCAAGTGTCACAAAATCAGCACAAGAGGGGTAGAAAAAAAATAGTCGCAAAACCCAGCAATTTAGACGCAAAAACAGCAACACTAAAGCGTCTCTCAAAACCCTAGTGTCGCAAGCAAGGCGACTAAAAAGAATCAACAAAAACTGAAACCCTAGTTTTAGCCAAAAACCTGAACCCTAAGTTGATTTCTAAAGTCTGAATTTCTTTGTGAATTTATAACAAGGGATATGCGATTTTAATGTAAGAAAAACAGCCCCAAAACAGTACAAGCTTTTCGCAAAAAGAAGGTAATTTTAAAACCCTAAGATGCGTTTTTCAGAACTTTAAAATTTGGTTCAATTTTTCTAAGGAATTTTTGATTTTAAGATAGGGTAACCAGCACCAAAAACCAAAATTCAAAGCTTGAAAGAAAAAAAAATTTCCCCAAGAAGATGCGTTCTAAATCCAAGAATTTCAAGACAAGCAAGACTAACAAGGAAAAGAAAACACCTGAAAAAGATTTGGTGGGGTTACTTCGACCTTCTCCAGCCACGAAACCACTCCTAACCTCTGATGCCAATTGATGTGGACGGTTGTACACATGCGGATGAAGTTGCCCAGAAAGTGTGATTAAGTAGCGTAGCTCATATAACCCCTAACTTACCCGAAAATAAGAGAACCAAAAATAAACTAACCTAAGCTAATTTATTTTAAGAATTCGAACCAAGTGTAAGAAAGAGTTTAAACATGCGAATTTAATTAGGTAGAGCAATTAATGTAATTAAGCTAAGTTTCATGCAATATATAAATTACAACATGCAAAATACATAAAGCAATAAAGGGAGAGTACTCAAACTAATAGTGTTATGATCTGAATACTTGTATTAAATTTGGAGTTTCGGCTGCCTATTTATAAGGCAAGAAGCAGCCGAAAATATCACCTAAAAGAAGTAGGAAAAGAAGTAGAATTGGAAACCAATCAAGAGATTGATTTCCTTTAAAATACCAAAACCTAAAAGAAGTGGGTAATGGTAAAAAGAAAAGGAAATTTTCGGTCACCTTATTTCTTTAGTGGTAGCCGAAATTACAACTTAAAAACAATAAGGAAAAGGAATAAAAATCCTACTCCAAAAAGGAGATCAAGAAGGAACCCTTTTTGGAAACTAATTAAACTAAGGGCAAAATAGGGAACATGCACAAACCCTTATTTTCCCCCAAACCCTAACCCTTAATTTCCAACCCTAATGAACTAGGCTTGGCCGTGTGGGCTTCTTTATTGGGCTGGCCGACTTTGTGGAATGACTCCATGAGTTGCGTCGGCCCAATTGTTGATGTCGCATTATGGAATGATGTAGGGAGCTTCTGGAATCTTCTGGAACCTCCTGGAATCATTTCGGAATCAAGATTTTCAAGATTTCAAGATTCTTCAAGATTCTGCAAAATATGAAATTCAAGATTTTCAAGAAAATCAAGAACTTCAAGAAATGTCTCTTTAAAGTCCAAGAACCTTCCGGCGTCTTCAAGAACTTCAAGAAACAACCCTTTTCTTTATTGTGGAGAGTTTGGAGATGCATTGTCTTCAAGGATCCTTTTGAGTAGAATGACTCTCACACTCTTCCCGGCATTCCTTTCAATGGCTTTGCCTTCAGGTTGGCTTCGTGGATTCTGACTCATAATGTGTGTTGTTTTAGCCCTGGATGTCCTCATCATCTCCATTTCTTCATGATTCTTCAATTCAGACCCCTTTTCGGAAATGGTGAGTAAAATAACCATTTTACCCTTCTGACTCTTCTGGGCTTTATCTTCAGGGGTTTGTGCTTCGGATGCCATCTGGGATTGCCGGGAACACTCTTGGACTAGGTTCTCAAGGTCGGCCTTGAGTTTCCTTGTCCTTCTACGTGTCATTGGCCCAATGATATCTACCAATGGATCTCTTTGGTATGGGCTCGGGTCCTGGAGCATAGCTAGGCCTCGATGTAGCACATGAACAGGCTCTGCTTCCTTTCTCGAGTCCCCTGCCTCAACTTGTAGATCCTCTCTGCTTGGACTTGTCGATGGGTTGGGGATGGCCTCATCAGTTCTTTATCTGTTGATGCTTATTATAAGAAATTAGAGATGGCTAAGATTAGGGCCAATGTAATAGAAGACGATGCCGCCAGCATGGCACGTTTTCTTAGTGGGCTTAATAGAGGGATAGCTTTAGCGGTAGAATTGTAGAATGCTACAAGTTTGACGGATATGCTCCACAAAGCCAGGGTGATGGAAGAATACCTGAAGAGAGTTCCACCAGCTAGGACGCCTACCAGCGCCCCTACTGCTTGGAGAAAGAATCCGATGTACACGCCAACACCCGCTAAGAAGCCGTTCAACCCTGAGCGTAAAGCTATTCAATCTGCCCCAACCACCTCTTCTTCTTCAGCAGCTAAAACGCCAAGCACCCCCAGGCAGAGCATTTCGCAGATCACTTGCCATAGGTGTTCTGGCCGCGGGTATTACATGCGGGACTGTCCTAACATCAGAAATGTACTACTAGGGCAGGATGGTGAGTACATCTCAGAAGAAGAAGAAGAAGACGAGGAAGAAGCCAGTCGCATCCCAGAGTTGCCAGACGACAGCAAATCTGATACTGAGGAGGACATTCATCGCCCTGAAGACTATAGCCAGATGGCCATTGTGTCCCGATCCTTAACTACAGCTGTTGCCCAGGATGCTTCTCAACGGACCAACATCTTCCACACCAGGACCAAAGTTAATGGAGGTGTTTGCGTTCTGATAGTTGACGGCGGGAGCTGCACCAATGTCGCCAGTGAGTACATGGTTGAAAAGCTCAAGCTCCCAATAGTTAACCATCCACATCCGTACCGGCTGCAATGGCTTGACAGCTCAGATGGCTACAGAGTCATGAAGCAGGTGCGAGTTACTTTCGCTATAGGTAAGTTCGAGGGACAGGTTACTTGTGATGTGCTCCCTATGGAAGCGTGTCACATTCTGCTCGGACGACCATGTGATGAGGGCATCCCAAGTCCACCGACAAGTCCACAGACAAGTGAGTCCAGAGAAGCTGAGGAGGTTTGGGTTCTACACTGAGGCCCAACAATGCTTCAGGATCTAAGTCCATATCAAAGGGATCCACTTGTAGATATCATTGGGCCAATGACTAGAAGCAGAGCAAAGAAGGTTCAAGAGACACTCAACAACCTTGTACAAGCTTGCCGACAGGATGCTCAATTGATAGTAGAAGCCAACGCCTTGGAGAACAAAGCCGGAAAGGTTCAAATTGCAACTCTCGTTACAATTCTTGAAGAAGAAGCGCAATTCCCCATTCCACAATGAAGAGAAGGTTGTTTCTTGAAGTTCTTGAAGACGCCGGAAGGTTCTTGGACTTTAAAGAGACATTTCTTGAAGTTCTTGATTTTCTTGAAAATCTTGAATTTCATATTTTGCAGAATCTTGAAAATCTTGAAAAATCTTGATTCCGAAATGATTTCGGGAGGTTCCAGAAGATTCTGGAAGCTCCCTACACCATTCCATCATGCGCCATCACCAATTGGGCCGACCCAATCCATGGAGTCCATTCCACACCATCAAGTCTGCCAGCCCATCAAGAAGCCCACACGCAAGGCCTAGTCCATTAGGGTTGCGAAATTAAGGGTTAGGGTTTGGGGGAAAATAAGGGTTTGTGCATGTTCCCTATTTTGCCCTTAGTTTATTAGTTTCCAAAAAGGATCCCTTCTTGATCTCCTTTTTGGAGTAGGATTTTCAATTACTTTTCCTTCTTGTTTTTAACTTGTAATTTTGGCTGCCACTAAGAATTAAAGGTGACCGAATTTTCCTTTTTCTTTTACCATTACCCACTTCTTTCAGGTTTTGGTATTGTAAAAGAAATCAATCTCTTTATTGGTTTCCAATTCTAATTCCTTTCCTACTTCTTTTAGGGTAGAATTTTTGGCTGCTCTTTGCCTTATAAATAGGCAGCCAAAACTCCATAATAAAATAAGTATTCAGATATTAAAACTATTAGTTTGAGTACTCTCCCTTTATTGCTTTATGTATTTTGCATGCTTGTAATTTATATATTGCATGAAACTTAGCTTAATTAGGTTATTTGCTCAACTGATTAAATTCGCATGTTTCACCTCTTTTCTTACTTGGTTCAAATTCTTTAAGTAAATTAGCTTAGGTTAGTTTATTTTTGTTATCTGGATTTCGGGTAAGTAAAGAGTCTATACGAGCTACGCCACTTAATCAGACTTTCCTTGGCAATTAATCCGCATGTGTACCTTGGTCCACATCACCATGGCTCTTTCACATGAAGGCTACACATGACGGGGTTGCTAATACCTACTCAATTTGCCAAAGGGGCAAGATCCATACCTTTTTACCTCTCTCCCCACAGGAAGTTCGTGCTGAGTTCGTCAGCATAAAGGACAAGATCACCACCTGGGCAGCTGAAAAGCGACAAGACAAGGGAAAGGGTAAACAAATTGTAAAGGGTAGTAGTAAGGCGAACTCTGATAAGCCTTCAGAAAAAGATACTAGTCGTGGTCTTTTTGCCATAGTGGGGGAAGTCGAACAAGTGTTAAGGGGAAATAGTTGTATCTTTGTACTTATTGCTAAGGATGATTCCACTAACCTTAACGACGTCCCTAGGGATCTCCCTATAGAAGTCAAGTTTCTTTTGCAGGAATATGAAGATGTGTTCCCTGAAGAGCTACCAGCAGGAGCCCCCTCTTTGTGGAATTGAGCATCAGATTGACTTCGTGCCTGGCTCATCCATTCCAAACCGCCCCGCGTACAAAGCAAATCCGGAGGAAAGAAAGGAGCTGCAACGTCAGGTTGACAAACTCTTAGGTAATGGTCAGGTAAGGGAATCTTTAAGCCCTTGTGCAGTACCTGTTATTCTTGTTCCAAAAAAAGATGGTACTTGGAGAATGTGCATGGATTGTAGAGCTATTAATAAAATCACCATTAAGTATAGGCATCCTATCCCTAGGCTTGATGACATGCTAGAAGATTTATATGGCTCTACTATTTACACAAAAATAGATCTCACACAAGGCTATCATCAAATAAGAATGAAAGAAGGAGATGAATGGAAAACTGCTTTAAAACTAAATTTGGTTTGTATGAGTGGTTAGTTATGGCGTTCGGCCTCACAAATGCACCTAGTACTTTCATGAGATTAATGAATCATGTGCTTAGGAAGTTTATAGGGAAATTTGTTGTGGTTTATTTTGATGATATTCTGATCTATAGTCGAAGCATGCCTGAACACATAGAGCACATTAAGTTGGTATTAATTGAGTTACGTGATAATAAATTATATGCCAATATTAAAAAGTGTACATTCTATGTGGAGGAAGTTGTCTTTCTTGGTTTGTTGTTTCGAAGGATGGTGTCAAGTTGATGACACAAAGGTGAAAGCCATTCGTGAATGGCCTACTCCCACCTTGGCCTCGCAGGTAAGATCATTCCATGGGTTAGCTAGTTTTTTACCGCAGGTTCGTGAAGGATTTCTCAACCAAGGCAGCACCCCTCAATGAATTGTGTAAGAAGAATGTCCCTTTTTGTGGGGTCAGGCACAGGAAAACGCCTTCACTGTTCTAAGCATGATCTCACTCATGCTCCTGTTTTAGCATTACCTGATTTTGATAAAGTGTTTGAACTAATGTGTGATGCTTCAGGAATTGGTATAGGTGCTGTTTTAATGCAGGAAGAAAACCTATTGCCTACTTTAGTGAGAAACTCAAGGGAGCTGCCTTAAATTATCCGACATATGATAAGGAGCTCTCGCCGTGGTAAGGGCATTACAAACTTGGCAGCACTACTTGATGGCCAAGGAGTTTATTGTCCATTCAGATCACGAGTCCTTAAACACTTAAGGGACAGGGTAAGTTGAACAGGCGTCATGCTAAATGGGCTGCTTTTATTGAAACTTTTCCTTATATTATTAAGTATAAAAAGGGAAAAGATAATATGGTAGCTGATGCTCTGTCACTCAGGTATGAATCCCTCTCTATTCTTGATCATGCATCTATAGGGTTTTCATATCTAAAGGAATTGTATGCTTCTGATCCTGATTTTTCTATGTTATATGAAGCATGCGAAAATGGTGCATTTCAGAAGTTCTTTAAGCAGAATGGTTTTTTATATAATAACAATAAGTTATGCATCCCACGTAGTTCATATAGGAAACTGCTGGTGCGTGAAGCATATAATGGGGGGCTAATGGGTCACTTTGGTGTAACTAAAACACTTGACATGTTAAAGGAACACTTTTACTGGCCTAAAATGCGAAAGGATGTAGAAACTATTTGCTCACGTTGCATTAACTGTTTAAAAGAAAAATCTACTTCCAAACCTCATGGTCTTTATACACCTTTGCCTTTTCCAACTGTTCCTTGGACTGACATCTCTATGGATTTTATTTTAGGGTTGTCGAGGACACAGCGAGGTAATGACTCAATTTTTGTCGTGGTGGATAGATTTTCTAAAATGGCTCACTTTATTCATTGCAGGAAAACAGATGATGCTAGACACATTTCTGAACTGTTCTTCAGTGGAGTGGTTCGGCTACATGGAATCCCACGCACAATCGTCTCGGATAGGGATGTTAAATTTTTGAGTTATTTTTGGAAAACATTGTGGTCTAGACTAGGCACTAAATTGTTATTTTCTACTACTAGTGATGAGGGCATCCTAAGTCCATCGAAAAGTCCATCCAAGTCCTAAAGCTATACCCCTGTTTAGGCCATTAAGAAAACAAGCCATCGAAGCAGCCTCATCTTCCTGTACATTTGCCCTAATTTTGGCCATCTCTAACTTTCTATAATATGCGTCTACAGATAAATATCCTTATACAAAAGTATGTAATTTCCTATACAATTCTCTAAAATAATAATTAGGAACAAAAGTTCTACGCATGGACGTCGTCAAATCATACCAAGTTAGAGGCGGAGCACGGGCCCGCATGGGACGCGTATTCCTTCGCTGGTCCATCTCTTGATTCCACCAGACCAGGGCATAGTCCGTGAAATGTTGATGAGGGCATCCCAAGTCCACAGACAAGTGAGTCCGGAGAAGCTGAGGAGGTTCGAGTTCTACACCGAGGCCTAACAATGCTTCAGGATCCAAGTCCATATCAAAGGGATCCACTTGTAGACATCATTGGGCCAATGACCAGAAGCAGAGCAAAGAAGGTTCAAGAGACACTCAACAACCTTGTACAAGCCTGCCAACAGGATGCCCAATTGATAGTAGAAGCCAACGCCTTGGAGAACAAAGACAGAAAGGTTCAAATTGCAACTCTCCTTACAATTCTTGAAGAAGAGGCACAATTCCCCAATTCACAATGAAGAGAAGGCAATTTCTTGAAGTTCTTGAAGACGCCGGAAGGTTCTTGGACTTTAAAGAAACATTTCTTGAAGTTCTTGGTTTTTATTGAAAATCTTGAATTTCATATTTTGCAGAATCTTGAAGAATCTTGAAAATCTTGATTCCAAAATGATTCCGGGAGGTTCCAGAAGATTCCGGAAGCTCTCTACACCATTCCATCATGCGCCATCAACAATTGGGCCGACCCAAATCATGGAGTCCATTCCACATCATCAAAAGTCGGCCAGCCCAACAAAGAAGCCCACACGGCCAGACCTAGTCCATTAGGGTTGGAAATTAAGGGTTAGGGTTTGGGGGAAAATAAGGGTTTGTGCATGTTCCCTATTTTGCCCTTAGTTTATTAGTTTCCAAAAAGGATCCCTTCTTGATCTCCTTTTTGGAGTAGGATTTTTATTCCTTTTCCTTCTTGTTTTTAACTTGTAATTTTCGGCTGCCACTAAACTTAAAGGTGACCGAAATTTCCTTTTCTTTTACCATTACCCACTTCTTTTAGGTTTGGTATTGTAAAGGAAATCAATCTCTTGATTGGTTTCCAATTCTAATTCTTTTCCTACTCTTTTAGGTAGAATTTTCGGCTGTTCTTTGCCTATAAATAGGCAGCCGAAACTCCATAATAAATAAGTATTCAGATCTTAAAACTATTAGTTTGAGTACTCTCCCTTTATTGCTTTATGTATTTTGCATGCTTGTAATTTATATATTGCATGAAACTTAGCTTAATTAGATTAATTGCTCTACCTAATTAAATTCGCATGTTTCAACTCTTTCTTACTTGGTTCGAATTCTTAAGTAAATTAGCTTAGGTTAGTTTATTTTTGTTCTCTGGATTTCGGGTAAGTAAAAAGCCAATACGAGCTACGCCACTTAATCAAACTTTCCGGGCAACTTCATCCGCATGTGTACAACCGTCCACATCAATTGGTATCAGAGCCAGGTTTGGTTTTGTGGCTGGAGAAGGTTGAAGTAACCCAACCAAATCTTTATTAGGTGTTTTCTTTTCCTTGTTAGTCTTGCTTGTCTTGAAATTCTTGGAATTAGAACGCATCTTCTTGGGGGAAATTTTTTTTTTCTTTCAAGCTTTGAATTTCAGTTTTTGGTACTGTTTACCCTCTCTTAAAATCGAAATTCCCTAGGAAAAATTGAACCAAATTTTAAAGTACTGAAAAATGCAACTTAGGGTTTTAAAATTACCTTCTTTTTGCGAAAAGCTTGTACTGTTTTGGGGCTATTTTTCTTACATTAAAAATCGCATATCCCTTGCTGCAATTTCACAATTAAGTTCGGCCTTTAGAAATAAATTGGGTTCGGATTTTTGGGCTTAGCTAGGGTTTCGGTTTTTGTTGAATCTTTTAGTCGCCTTTGCTTTGCGACACTAGGGTTTTGAGAGACACTCTAGTGCTGCTGTTTTTGCGTCTAAATTGCTGGGTTTTTACGACTGTTTTCTACCCCTCTTGTGCTGATTTTGTTAAAGTTGGTGAGTTTTTGCGGCTGATGTTAAGCAGCTCACCTTATCTGCGTATTGTGATTTGCATGCACTAGTTTCGGATACCTCGTTTTGAATTCTTGAAAATATATTGAATTCTTGATTTTATGTCCTTGTGCTGCTGAAATTATCCCTGGGAATTGGTTAGTGAGTCAAAATTGAACTTTGCTGGCCCTAGGGTTTTCTTTTCTTAAAATCGCATATTAGTAGGCTTTTTCGCCACTTAGGGTTTGAAATTTCGTAATTGGGTTGTCTGCATATTGAAAGAATTAATAATTTGCTGGGATTGGTTTCTTTGATTACCTATTGGGTGGTGATCTCTTCTTTGGTTAGTTTTAGGACTTTCTTAAAGTTGTTTCACATCTGCTTATTTTTTTTATTCTATTCAATTCTTGAATTGCCCTGCCTTCAACTGCCAGTTGTATCTTTTCAAGCTACCTGAACATTTACTCTTGAATTATAGTTTGGATTTTGTCATCGTGCACACCTATCTTTTCTGAAATTTGAGGGCTTCACCCCGAAATTTCCTTGTTGTGTACCTCTTATCTGAACTATATTACAACTATCATTTGCGAAAAGATTTTTCAACATCAAAATAGAACAAAGTATCTATTTTTCAAAAATTTGTTCTTTTCCTTAAGTATCGTTGCTGTGTGTGTGATGTGGACGGTTGTACACATGCGGATGAAGTTGCCCGGAAAGTTTGATTAAGTGGCGTAGCTCGTATTGGCTCTTTACTTACCCGAAATCCATAGAACAAAGATAAACTAACCTAAGCTAATTTACTTAAGAATTCGAACCAAGTAAGAAAGAGTTGAAACATGCGAATTTAATTAGGTAGAGCAATTAACCTAATTAAGCTAAGTTTCATGCAATATATAAATTACAAGCATGCAAAATACATAAAGCAATAAAGGAAGAGTACTCAAACTAATAGTTTTAAGATCTGAATACTTGTTTTATTATGGAGTTTCGGCTGCCTATTTATAAGGCAAAGAGCAGCCGAAAATTCTACCTAAAAGAAGTAGGAAAAGAATTAGAATTGGAAACCAATCAAGAGATTGATTTTGATGTGGACGGTTGTACACATGCGGATGAAAGTTGCCCGGAAAGTGTGATTAAGTAGCGTAGCTCGTATAATCTCTAGCTTACTCGAAAATAAGAGAAACAAAAAGAAGCTAACCTAAGCTAATTTGTTTTAGATTTTCGAACCAAGTGTAAGAAAGAGTTGAAACATGCGAAATAATTAGGTAGAGCAATTAACCTAATTAGCTAAGTTTCATGCAATATGTAAACTACACGCATGCAAATACATAAAGCAATAAAGGGAGAGTACTCAAAACTAATAGTTTTTATGATCTGAATGCTTGTTTATTATTGATCTGCGGCTGCCTACTTATAAGTAGCAAATAGCCGAAAAAATCATCTAAAAGAATAAGGAAAAAGAAGTAGAATTGGAAATCAATCAAGAGATTGATTTCCTTTACAATACCAAACCCTGAAAGAAGTGGGGAATGGTAAAAGAAAAAGGAAGTTTCGGTTTTACCTTTAACTTATGGTAGCCGAAATTACAAACTAAAAACCATAAGGAAAAGGAATAAAAATCATACTCCAAAAAGGAGATCAAGAAGGAACCGTTTTTGGAAACTAATTAAACTAAGGGCAAAATAGGGAACATGCACAAACCCATATTTTCCCCCAAACCCTAACCCTTAATTTCCAACCCTAATGGACTAGGCTTGGCCATGTGGGCTTCTTTGTGGGCTGGCCGACTTTGTGGAATGGACTTCATGAGTTGGGTTGGCCCAATGTTGATGTCGCATTATGGAATGATGTAGGGAGCTTCTGGGAGCTTCTGGAATCTTCTGGAAACAGCCGAAAAAGTCACCTAAAAGAAGTAGGAAAAAGAAGTAGAATTGGAAACCAATCAAGAGATTGATTTCCTTTACAATACCAAAACCTGAAAGTAGTGGGTAATGGTAAAGGAAATTTCGGTCACCTTTAATCTTAGTGGCAGCCGATTTTACAAGCTAAAAACAAGAAGGAAAAGGAATAAAAATCCTACTCCAAAAAGGAGATCAAGAAGGGATCCTTTTTGGAAACTAATAAACTAAGGGCAAAATAGGAAACATGCACAAACCCTTATTTTCCCCCAGACCCTAACCCTTAATTTCCAACCCTAATGGACTATGGCTGGCCGTGTGGGCTTCTTTGTTGGGCTAGCCGACTCTTGATGAGGTGGAATGGACTCCATGTGATGTGGACGATTGTACACATGCGGATTAAGTTGCCAAGGACCTTGTGATTAAGTAGCAAGCTCGTATAATTCCCTAACTTACTTTCGAACTAAGAGAAACAAAGAGAAGCTAACCTAGCTAGTTTGTTTTATAGTCGAACCAAGTGTAAGAAGAGAGATTGAAACATGTGAATAATTAGGTAGAGCAAGTAACCTAATTAGCTAAGTTTCATTCAATTATGTAAACTACAACATGCAAATACATAAAGCAATAAAAGGAGGGTACTCAAACACGAAGTTTTATGATCTGAATACTCTAAATTATTATAAGGGCAGCCGAAAATAATACAAGAAGTAGAAGAAGGAAAGAAGTAGAATTGGAAATTTACCAAGAGGTTAATTTCCTTTACCAAACCCGGAAAGAAGTAGGAGAATGGTAAGAAAAGGAAAAGGCAATTCGATTTTACCATGAACATGTGGTAGCCGAATTTGTAAAGTAAAAATTAAGGAAAAGAATAAAATTCCTACTCCCAAAAAGAGATCAAGAAGGAACCCTTTTTGGAAACTAACTAAAAGAGTAAAAAGAAATTTAAAGAACCCTAACTAATTAAGAGCCGTGTGGGCTTCCTTTGTGGGCTTGGCCGTGCGGCTTATTTTGTGAGCTCCTTGGGCTGGCCGAAACTTGTGGGCTGGTCTCCATGAGTTTAGGTCGGCCCAAATTGTAGGGAATTTTAATAATTGTTTCTTTAAAGTCCAAGAATCTCCCGGCATCTTCAAGAACTTCAAGAAACAGCCTTCTTCTTTAATGGGAAGTACTGAATTGCGCCTCATCTTCAATAATGGTTAGAAGAGTTGCAATTTGAACATTTCCTTCTTTCTGCTTCAAGGCGTTGGCTTCTACAGTCAACTGAGCGTCCTGAGGGAAAGCTTGAACAAGGCTGTTGAGTGCATCTCGAACCTTCTTCGCTCTGCTTCTGGTCATTGGCCCAGTGATGTCTACAAGTGGATCCCTCTGATATGGGCTTGGATCCTGAAGCATTGTTGGGCCTCGATGTAGAACTCGAACCTCCTCAGCTTCTCCGGAACCACTTGCATCTTGACTTGTTGCGTGACTCTGGATGCCCTCATTATCCCCTCCCGGTTGAAAAGGATTTGACCTCAAATCAGCACCCTGTTCATGAGTAAAAGGAGACAAGTCAGCAACATTAAAGGAGGAACTAACACCATACTCACCTAGTAAATCGAGTTTGTAGGCGTTAGGCCCAATCTTGGAAACGATCTGAAAAGGTCCATCGCCCCTTGGATGGAGTTTGGTCCTTCTTGCAGCAGGGAATCGGTCCTTCCTCATGTGAACCCAAACCCAGTCGCCTGGTTCAAAGTTCACAGCCTTGCACCGTTGGTTTGCACTGGCGGCGGTTTTGGGGTATGTCTTCTCCAGATTAGCTCAAAATTTGGCTTGTATGCGCTGCATAGTTTCAGCTTTCTTTGCACCATCGAGATTAACCTGTTCCTTTAGCGGCAAAGGGATGAGATCCATCACCGTCAAAGGAGTAAAGCCGTAGGCAACTTCAAATGGACAGAACCCTGTTGAGGAGTGCTTGGTTCGATTGTATGCAAACTCTGCAACCGGCAAGATGTCTTCCCAACGCTTGAGATTCTTCCGAATTAACGCCCTAAGGAGATTGCCAACGGTGCGGTTGGTGACTTCCGTCTGACCATCCGTCTGTGGATGACTTGTAGTCGAAAATAGTAGTTTTGTGCCGAGGCGGGACCACAAAGTCTTTCAAAAATAACTCAGAAATTTGACATCGCGATCTGAGACAATGGTTCTCAGAATTCCATGCAACCGAACTATCCCTTGAAAGAATAACTCAGCTACATGCCTGGCATCATCTGATTTCCTGCAAGGAATAAAATGCGCCATTTTAGAGAATCGATCAACAACGACAAATAAAGAATCATTACCTTTCTGCGTCCTCGGAAGCCCTAGAATAAAATCCATAGAAATGTCAGTCCAAGGTACAGAAGGTACAGGCAAAGGTGTGTAAAGTCCATGGGGTTTAGATGTAGATTTAGCTTGCAAACAATTAATGCAACGAGTGCAAACATGCTGTACATCCCTTCTCATATGCGGCCAATAAAAGTGCTTATGCAACAGTTCAAGTGTTTTATGCACACCAAAATGACCCATAAGACCCCCACTATGAGCTTCACGAACCAGTAATTCCCTAGCAGAACTACGAGGGAAGCATAACCTATTTTCCTTAAACAGAAAACCATCCTGTCTATAGTACTTATGGAATGCACCAGATTCACATGCTTTATATATATCCGAAAAATGATCATCACAAGCATATAAATCTTTGAGATATGCAAATCCTAGCCAAGAATGATCTAAAACAGCCAGAATTTCATACCTGCGAGATAGAGCGTCAGCAACTAAATTATCCTTACCTTTCTTATACTTAATAATATAAGGAAAAGATTCAATAAAGTTAACCCACTTAGCATGACGTCTATTCAACTTATTCTGTCCTTTTAAATGCTTAAGAGACTCATGATCACTATGAACAACAAATTCTTTAGCCATCAAATAATGCGACCAAGTCTCAAACGCGCGGACAACTGCATAGAGCTCCTTATCATATGTAGGATAATTCAAGGCAGCTCCTTTAAGCTTCTCACTGAAAAAGGCGATTGGCTTTCTTTCTTGCATTAAAAATGCGCCAATTCCAACACCTGATGCATCACACATTAGTTCAAACACTTTATCAAAATCAGGTAATGCTAAAACAGGTGCATGAGTGAGATCATGCTTAAGTACAGTAAAGGCGTTTTCCTGAGGCTGCCCCCATACAAATGGAACATTCTTTTTACATAATTCATTGAGAGGCGCGGCTTTAGTGGAAAAATCCTTCACAAGCCGTCTGTAGAATCCAGCCAATCCATGGAATGACCGAACCTGGGCGGCCGAAGTTGGCTGCGGCCAATCCCTAATGGCCTTAACCTTGGCATCATCAACTTTGACACCTTCTGCAGAAACTACAAAACCGAGAAAAACAACCTCCGAAACACAAAAAGTACATTTTTGCATCTTGGCATATAATTGGTTAGCACGCAATTCAATTAAAACCAAACGAAGATGTTCAACATGCGATTTGAAGTCTTTAGAATAGATCAGAATATCATCAAAATACACAACAACAAATTTACCTAAAAACTTTCTAAGTACATGATTCATTAATCTCATGAAAGTACTAGGTGCATTTGTTAGGCCAAAGGGCATGACTAACCACTCATACAAACCAAATTTAGTCTTAAAAGCAGTTTTCCATTCATCCCCCTCCCTCATGCGAATTTGATGATAGCCCTGTGTAAGATCTATTTTCGTGTAAATTGTTGAACCATGCAAATCTTCTGACATGTCATCAAGCCTAGAGATAGGATGCCTATACTTGATTGTTATCTTATTTACAGCTCTACAATCAACACACATTCTCCAAGTACTGTCTTTCTTAGGGACTAGAATAACAGGTACAGCACAAGGACTTAGATATTCCCTTACCTGACCATTCGCGAGCAGCTTGTCTATTTGTCTTTGCAACTCCTTTGTTTCCTCCGGATTTGCTTTGTAGGCAGGTCTGTTCAGAATTGGTGCGCCAGGGATGAAGTCAATCTGATGTTCAATTCCTCGAAGTGGCGGCAGACCCTGCGGCAACTCTTCGGGAAAAACATCCTTGAATTCCTGCAACAAAGAATTGACTTCTATAGGGATATCCCGACGGATATCGTCAGGGTTAGCACAATTATCTTTACACACTAAAACTAGTACATCATCATTGTTGTCTAACACTTGGCCTATCTCCCCTAAAGTAGCGAAACAACTACCCTTAATTTTGTCCTGATCAGGCTTATCAGAGTTCGCCTTACTACCCTTTACAATTTCCTTCCTCTTACCCTTCTCTTGGCGTTTCTCAGCTCCCCAAGTCGCGATCGTATCCTTGATTCGAACAGCTTCGGATCGCACTTCGTGAGGTGGCATGGGTAGGAACGTGTGGATCTTGCCCTCCTGGCAGACCAAGTACGTGTTGGCGACCCCATCATGTGTTGCCTTCAGGTCAAAGAGCCATGGTCGTCCGAGCAGAATGTGACAAGCCTCCATTGGCAGAACATCACATAAAACAGTGGATTCGAACTTACCGATAGTGTATGGTACGCTTACCTGCTTTGTGACTCTGTAGCCGTCTGAGCTGTCGAGCCATTGTAGCCGATAAGGACGTGGATGATTGATAACAGGAAGCTTCAGCTTGTCAACCATGTATTCACTAGCAACGTTTGTGCAGCTCCTTCCATCAATAATCAGAACACACAACTTTCCATTTACCTTAGTTCTGGCGTGGAAGATGTTTGTCCGTTGAGTTGTGTCTGGGACAGCAGCTGTAGTCAGAGTGCGAGTAACCAAGTTCTGATTCGGATCCTCCTCTATGAACTCGAATTGCTCCTCTAGTGCAGACGGAGTGCTGTCAGTTAACTCCTGTGAAGGGTCAACGGTTGGATCTTCTTCATCTTCTTCTGAAATGTACTCACCATCTTGGCCCAATAATACCTTCCGGATGTTGGGACAATCACGCATGTAGTGGTCACGGCCTGAGCATTTGTGGCAAGTAACGTTGCTAATGGACTGTCTGGGAGTTGATGGCGTCCTGGACTGTGATGAAGAAGGGGTGGCGACAGGAACTATAGCTTTTCTCTCTGACATGATCGGCCTCTTTGCTGGTGGAGAAGATACCGGATTCTTTCTCCAAGCTGGCGGGGCGCTGGTTGGCGTCCGGATTAGTGGAACAGACTTCAGGTACTCCTCCATGACTCCAGCTTTATGCAGCATGTCTGTCAGAGTTGTGGCATTTTGCAATTCAACAACTAAAGCTAAACCCCTATTCAAACCATTAAGAAAACGAGCCATTGATGCGGGCTCATCTTCTTGTGCATTAGCCCTAATTTTAGACATCTCTAATTTTCTATAATATTCATCTACAGACATAGAACCTTCTACAAGAGTATGTAACTTTCTATACAATTCTCTAAAATAGTAATCAGGCACAAAAGTTCTACGCATAGATGTAGTCAAATCAAACCACGAGAGAGGCGGAGCACGGGCCCGCATGGGACGCGTGTTTCTGCGTTGGTCCTGCTGTTGATTCCACCAGATTAGGGCATAGTCTGTGAAATGTACTACTGCGAGCTGAACCTTCTTGTGCTCTGGGATCGCATGAAGCTCAAAGATGCGCTCCATCTTCATCTCCCAGTATAAATAATCCTCAGGATTTGTGCCGCAAGCAAAGGGTGGAACAGTCATCTTGCACTGACTGAGGCCTGTGAAAGACTGATCAGCGGCGTTGGTTCCCGGTGCGGCGACGTCGTCATCGGACTCTGTGCGCCGTTGTTCCCTTTCAGTCCTGAGTTCGGTGACTTTCTCCGTGAGTGTAGCAAATCGCGCGGAGAGTTGTGCAATTGCAGCCAGTATTTGCTCGTTCCCCAAAGGGTTAGGAGCACCTCCACCTGACATTGGTTAAAAGAAGCAAAAACCTGTCTGCTAAGAACAAGGAAAAGTGAGTAGTAACCTTACCCCCTTGTTCCCCCAAGTGTATCCCACCTAACAGCTACACACAACCTTGTGTTTCACTCTAGGGTGGCGCCCTTTATAGTATGATCACTCAAGCCTTTTTCCACTCTACCTCCCCGTATTGATAAATGTATTAGGCAAGCAGCAATTCACACAAAAGCAATGACACTTAAGAAAGAAGCAAATTTTCGCAAAAATAGACACTTGGTTCTATTTTGAGTAGAAAAATCTTTTCGCAAACGATAGTTGTAATATAGTCCAGATAAGATGTACACAACAGGAAATTTCGGGGTTAAGCCCTCAAATTTCAGAAAAGATGAGTGTGCACGATGACAAAATCCAAACTATAATTCAAGAGCAAATGTTCAGGTCACACGAAAAGATAACTAGGCAATAGAAAGCAGGGCAATTCAAAATTGAATAGAAGCAAAGAAAATAAGCAGAGTTGAAACAACTTCAGGAAAGGCCTAAAACTACCCAAAGAAGAGATCACCCACCCAATAGGTAATCAAGAAACCAATCCCCGCAAATTATCAATTCTTCCAATATGCAAAACAGTACCCTAATTGCGATTTCTTAAACAAAACCCCCAAGTGGCCGAAACCTTAAGCAATTATGCGATTTCAAGTATGAAAACCCTAGGGCTAGCAAAGTTCAATTTTTGACTTACTAACCTATTCCCAGGGATAATCTTAGCAGCACAAGGATACAACACCAAGAATTCACTATATTTTCAAGAATTCAAAACAAAGTATCCCAAACTAGAGCATGCAATTTATAATGCGCAAACAAAGTGAGCTGCTTAACATCAACCGCAAAAACTCACTATTTCTCAACAAAACAGCACAAGAGGGGTAGAATTAATTCGCAAAAACCCAGCAATTGCAACTGAAACCGAAACCCTTAGGATGAGCAAAAATCCAAACCCTAGCTTATAGGCAAAACCCGAAAACTGAAAAACCAAAACAGAAAATCGAATTGAAAACTGAAACCCTAGGTTAGGGTTTAGGGTTTAGGGTTTAGGGTTAGGGTTTAGAGTTAGGGTTTAGGGTTTAGGGTTTAGGGTATACAATTGAAAACAAAAACCCTAGGTTGAACAAAACCGAACCCTAGCAGCACCAACCCTAGCAAAAACTGAAAACCGAACCCTTGGTTTTAAAACCCGATGTGAATTCTAAAAACCCGATTTAAAAATCTGAAATTACAGCAAGGGCAGTCCGGGTTTTAAGAGAAATTTTTTATTTTTAAAGATTGGAAAACAGTACCAAAAACTGAGAATTTGTAAAGCTTGAAAGAAAAAAAATTTCCCCAAGAAGATGAGTTCTAATCCAAGAATTTCAAGAATAATCAAGACTAGCAAGGAAAAGAAAACACCTGATTAAGATTTGGTCGGGTTACTTCGACCTCTTCCAGCCACGAAACCACTCCTTAGCTCTGATTCCAATTGATGTGGACGGTTGTACACATGCGTATTAAGTTGCCAAGGACCTTGTGATTAAGTAGCAAGCTCGTGTAATTCCCTAACTTACTTTCAAACTAAGAGAAACAAAGAGAAGCTAACCTAGCTAGTTTGTTTTATAGTCGAACCAAGTGTAAGAAGAGAGATTGAAACATGCGAATAATTAGGTAGAGCAAGTAACCTAATTAGCTAAGTTTCATGCAATTATGTAAACTACAACATGCAAATACATAAAGCAATAAAAGGAGGGTACTCAAACACGAAGTTTTATGATCTGAATACTCTAAATTATTATTGATGATTCGGCCCCTATTTATAGGTGTAAGGGCAGCCGAAAATAATACAAGAAGTAGAAGAAGGAAAGAAGTAGAATTGGAAATTAACCAAGAGGTTAATTTCCTTTACCAAACCCGGAAAGAAGTAGGAGAATGGTAAGAAAAGGAAAAGGCAATTCGGTTTTACCATGAACATGTGGTAGCCGAATTTGTAAAGTAAAAATTAAGGAAAAGAATAAAATTCCTACTCCCAAAAAGAGATCAAGAAAGAACCCTTTTTGGAAACTAACTAAAAGAGTAAAAAGAAATTTAAAGAACCCTAACTAATTAAGAGCCGTGTGGGCTTCCTTTGTGGGCTTGGCCGTGCGGCGTATTTTGTGAGCTCCTTGGGCTGGCCGAAACTTGTGGGCTGGTCTCCATGAGTTTGGGTCGGCCCAAATTGTAGGGAATTTTAATAATTGTTTCTTTAAAGTCCAAGAATCTTCCGGCATCTTCAAGAACTTCAAGAAACAGCCTTCTTCTTTAATGGGAAGTGCTGAATTGCGCCTCTTCTTCAAGAATGGTTAGAAGAGTTGCAATTTGAACATTTCCTTCTTTTTGCTTCAAGGCGTTGGCTTCTACAATCAACTGAGCGTCCTGATGGCAAGCTTGAACAAGGTTTTTGAGTGCATCTCGAACCTTCTTCGCTCTGCTTCTGGTCATTGGCCCAGTGATGTCTACAAGTGGATCCCTCTGATATGGGCTTGGATCCTGAAGCATTGTTGGGCCTCGATGTAGAACTCGAACCTCCTCAGTTTCTCCGGAACCACTTGCATCTTGACTTGTTGCGTGACTCTGGATGACCTCATCACCATGAGTTGGGTCGGCCCAATCGTTGGTGGCGCATGATGGAATGGTGTCGGGAGCTTCCGGAATTTTTTGGAACCTCCCGGAATCATTTCGGAATCAAGATTTTCAAGATTCTTCAAGATTCTGCAAAATATGAAATTCAAGATTTTCAATAAAAACCAAGAACTTCAAGAAATGTTTCTTTAAAGTCCAAGAACCTTCCGGCGTCTTCAAGAACTTCAAGAAACAGCCTTCTCTTCATTGTGGATTTGGGAATTGCGCCTCTTCTTCAAGAATTGTAAGGAGAGTTGCAATTTGAACTTTTCCGTCTTTGTTTTCTAAGGCGTTGGCTTCTACTATCAATTGGGCATCCTGTTGGCAAGCTTGTACAAGGTTGTTGAGTGTCTCTTGAACCTTCTTTGCTCTGCTTCTGGTCATTGGCCCAATGATGTCTACAAGTGGATCCCTTTGATATGGACTTGGATCCTGAAGCATTGTTGGGCCTCGGTGTAGAACCCGAACCTCCTCAGCTTCTCCGGACTCACTTATCTGTGGACTTGTTTGTGGACTTGGGATGCCCTCATCAGTGTGAATTACTGTTTGCCTTATACATTTGTCAATACCGGGAGGTAGAGTGGAAAAAGGCTTGAGTGAACATATTATAAGGGCGCCAACCCTAGAGTGAAACACTGGTTTGTGTGTAGCTATTAGGTGGGATACACTTGGGGGACAAGCGGGTAAGGTTACTACTCATTTTTCCTTGTTCTTAGCAGACAGATTTTCGCCTATAACCGATGTCAGGAGGAGGTGCTTCTGCCCCTTGGGGGAGTGAGCAAATACTGGCTGCAATAGCGCAACTCTCTGCGCGATCTGCTACCCTCACGGAGGAGGTTGCTGACTTGCGGGCTGAGCGGGAACAACGACGTACGGAGTCAGAGGAGGACAACCCTACCAATGACAACAATGCCGCTGCCAAGCTTTTCGAGGGTCTCAGTCAATGCAAAACGACTGTTCCACCCTTCGCCGGCGGTACGAATCCGGAGGATTACCTAGACTGGGAGATGAAAATGGAGCGCATCTTCGAGCTTCATGCGATCCCAGAACACAAGAAGGTCCCACTCGCGGTGGTACACTTCACGGACTATGCCCTGGTCTGGTGGAATCAAGAGATGGACCAATGAAGGAATACGCGTCCAATGCGGGCCCGTGCTCCGCCTCTGACTTGGTTTGATTTGACTACTTCCATGCGTAGAACTTTTGTTCTTGATTATTATTTTAGAGAATTGTATAGGAAATTACATACTCTTGTTCAAGGTTCTTTATCTGCAGACGTATATTATAGAAAGTTAGAGATGGCCAAAATTAGGGCAAATGTACAGGAAGATGAGGCTGCTTCGATGGCTCGTTTTCTTAATGGCCTAAACAGGGGTATAGCTTTAGCCATTGAACTTCAGAATTCAACAACTCTGACGGACATGTTGCACAAAGCTCGGGTTATGGAGGAATACCTGAAGACCGTTCCACTCGTCAGGACGTCTACCAGCTGCCCACCGGCTTGGAGAAAGAATCCGGTTTACTCACCACCCGCTAAGAAGCCGTTTACCTCAGAACGGAAGGCTATAGTCCCCGCCACCACCTCGTCTTCATCCCAATCCAGGACGCCATCAACACCTCAGCAATCCATCAGCAATGTCACTTGCCACAAATGCTCAGGCCGTGGCCACTACATGCGCGATTGCCCTAACATCCAGAAGGTCTTATTGGGGCAAGATGGTGAGTACATTTCCGAAGAGGATGAAGAAGATCAAACTGTTGACCCCTTGTCGGAGTTAACTGACAGCACTACGTCTGCACAGGTCGAGCAATTTGAGTTATGATGTGGACGATTGTACACATGCGAATGAAGTTGCCAAGGAAAGTGTGATTAAGCGGCGTAGCTCGTATAGGCTCTAACTTACCCGAACTTCAAGAAACAAAAATAAACTAACCTAAGCTAATTTACTTAAGAATTCAAACCAAGTAAGAAAGAGTTGACACATGCGAATTTAGCTAGGTAGAGCAATTAACCTAATTAAGCTAAGTTTCATGCAATATATAAATTACAAGCATGCAAAATACATAAAGCAATAAAGGGAGAGTACTCAAAACTAATAGTTTTTATGATCTGAATACTTGTTTTATTAGTGAATTGCGGCTGCCTATTTATAGGCAAAGAACAGCCGAAAAAGTCACCTAAAAGAAGTAGGAGAAACAAGTAGAATTGGAAACCAATCAAGAGATTGATTTCCTTTACAATACCAAAACCTGAAAGAAGTAGGTAATGGTAAAAAGAAAAAGGAAATTTCGGTCACCTTAATTCTTAGTGGCAGCCGAAAATTACAAGCTAAAAACAAGAAGGAAAAGGAATAAAAATCCTACTCCAAAAAGGAGATCAAGAAGGGATCCTTTTTGGAAACTAATTAAACTAAGGGCAAAATAGGGAACATGCACAAACCCTTATTTTCCCCCAAACCCTAACCCTTAATTTCCAACCCTAATGGACTAGGCTTGGCCGTGTGGGCTTCTTTGTTGGGCTGGCCGACTTTGTGGAATGGACTTCATGAGTTGGGTCGGCCCAATGTTGATGTCGCATTATGGAATGATGTAGGGAGCTTCTGGAATCTTCTGGAACCTCCCGAAATCATTTCGGAATCAAGATTTTCAAGATTTCAAGATTCTTCAAGATTCTGCAAAATATGAAATTCAAGAATTTTAAGAAAACCCAAGAACTTCAAGAAATGTTTCTTTAAAGTCCAAGAACCTTCCGGCGTCTTCAAGAACTTCAAGAAACAGCCTTCTTCTTCATTGTGGATTGGGGAATTGCGCCTCTTCTTCAAGAATTGTAAGGAGAGTTGCAATTTGAACCTTTCCGTCTTTGTTCTCCAAGGCGCTGTGATGTGGACGGTTGTACACATGCGGATGAAAGTTGCCAAGGACGTGTGATTAAGTAGCGAGCTCGTATAACCTCTTAGCTTACCCGAAAATAAGAGAAACAAAAAGAAGCTAACCAAGCTAGTTTGTTTTGTATTTTCGAACCAAGTGTAAGAAAAGAGTTTGAAACATGCGAATTAATTAGGTAGAGTAATTAACCTAATTAGCTAAGTTTCATGCAATATGTAAACTACACGCATGCAAATACATAAAGCAATAAAGGAATGGTACTCAAAACTAATAGTTTTATGATCTGAATACTCTGTTTATTATAGATGTGCGGCTGGCTATAAATAGGTAAGAAGCAGCCGAAAAAAGTCACCTAAAAGAATAAGGAAAAGAAGTAGAATTGGAAATCAATCAAGAGATTGATTTCCTTTACAATACCAAACCCTGAAAGAAGTGGGTAATGGTAAAAGAAAAGGAAAGGAATTTCGGTCACCCCTTTTAGTTAGTGGCAGCCGAATTTACACTTAAAAACAATAAGGAAAAGGAATAAAAATCCTACTCCAAAAAGGAGATCAAGAAGGAACCCTTTTTGGAAACTAATTAAACTAAGGGCAAAATAGGAAACATGCACAAATCCTTATTTTCCCCAAAACCCTAACCCTTAACTTCCAACCCTAACTAATTAAGCTTGGCCGTGTGGGCTTCCTTGGGCTTGGCCAATCCGAATTGTTGTGGAATGGACTCCATGAGTTTGGGTTGGCCCAATGTTGATGTCGCATTTATGGAATGATGAAGGGAGCTTCTGGAATCTCCCGGAATCATTTTGGAATCAAGATTTTCAAGATTCTTCAAGATTCTGTAAAATATGAAATTCAAGAAATTTAAGTAAAATCAAGAACTTCAAGAAATGTTTCTTTAAAGTCCAAGAACCTTCCGGCGTCTTCAAAAACTTCAAGAAACAGCCTTCTTCTTCATTGTGGATTGGGGAATTGCGCCTCTTCTTCAAGAATTGTAAGGAGAGTTGCAATTTGAACCTTTCCGTCTTTTCTCTGCAATGCGTCGGCTTCTCCTATCACTTGGGCTTCTTTTCGGCAAGCATTGACAAGGTTGTTGAGTGTCTCTTGAACCTTCTTTGCTCTGCTTCTGGTCATCGGCCCAATGATGTTGACAAGTGGATCCCTTTGATATGGACTTGGATCCTGAAGCATTGTTAGACCTCGATGTAGAACTCGAACCTTCTCAGCTTCTCTGGACTCACTTGCTTCTGGACTTGTTGCTGGACTTTGGATGCCCTCATCATCCCCTCCCGGTTGAAAAGGATTTGACCTCAAATCAGCAACCTGTTCATAAGAAAAAGGAGACAAGTCAGCAACATTAAAGGAAGTACTAACACCATACTCACCTGGTAAATCAAGCTTGTAATCGTTAGGTCCCATCTTGGACACGATTTGAAAAGGCCCATCACCCCGGGGATGGAGTTTGGTCCTTCTTGCAGCAGGGAATCGTTCCTTCCTCATGTGAACCCAAACCCAGTCGCCTGGTTCAAAGTTCACAGCCTTGCGCCGTTGGTTTGCATGGGTGGCGGCTCTGGCATGTAGGCGCTTCACGGTTTCAGCTTTCTTAGCGCCGTCGGGATTAACCTGTTCCTTTAGCGGCAAAGGGATGAGATCCATAACCGTCAAAGGAGTGAAGCCATAGGCAACTTCAAATGGACAGAACCCTGTTGAGGAGTGCTTTGTGCGGTTGTATGCAAACTCTGCAACCGGCAAGATTTCTTTCCAACGCTTTAGATTCTTCTGAATTAACCGCCTAAGGAGATTGCCAAAGGTGCGGTTGGTGACTTCCGTCTGACCATCCGTCTGTGGATGACTTGTAGTCGAAAACAGGAGTTTTGTGCCAAGGCGTGACCACAAAGTCTTCCAAAAGTAACTCAGAAATTTGACGTCGCGATCAGAGACAATGGTGCGCGGAATTCCATGAAGCCAAACGATTCCGTGAAAGAACAACTCAGCTACATGTCTGGCATCAGCTGATTTCCTGCAAGAAATAAAGTGTGCCATTTTAGAAAATCAATCAACAACGACAAATAAAGAGTCATTACTTCTTTGCGTCCTCGGAAGACCTAGAATGAAATCCATTGAAATGTCATTCCAAGGTAAAGAAGGAATAGGTAAAGGCGTGTAAAGTCCATGGGGTTTAGATGTAGATTTAGCTTTTAAGCAATTTATACAACGAGTGCAAACATGCTGTACATCCTTTCGCATATGAGGCCAATAAAAATGTTCCTGTAACACTTCAAGTGTTTTATGCACACCAAAATGACCCATAAGACCCCCACTGTGAGCTTCACGAACCAGTAATTCTCTAGTGGAACTACGAGGGATGCATAACCTATGTTCCTTAAACAAGAATCCATCCTGTCTATAGTACTTATGGAATGCACCAGATTCACATGCTTTATACAAATCCGAAAAATCAATATCAGAAGCATACAAATCTTTTAGATATGCAAATCCTAGCAAAGAATGATCTAAAACAGCCAGAATTTCATACCTGCGAGATAGAGCGTAAGCAACCAAATTATCTTTACCTTTCTTATACTTAATAATGTAAGGAAAAGTTTCAATAAAATTAACCCATTTAGCATGACGTCTATTTAATTTATTCTGTCCCTTTAAGTGTTTTAGGGACTCGTGGTCACTGTGTACAACAAATTCTTTGCCCATTAAATAATGTGACCAAGTCTCAAACGCGCGGACCACTGCATAGATCTCCTTGTCGTAAGTTGGATAATTTAAGGCAGCCCCTTTTAACTTCTCACTGAAAAAGACGATTGGCTTGCGTTCCTGCATTAAGACTGCGCCAATTCCAATACCTGATGCATCACACATTAGTTCAAACACTTTATCAAAATCAGGTAATGCTAAAACAGGTGCATGAGTGAGATCATGCTTAAGAACCGTAAAGGCGTTTTCCTGAGCTTGCCCCCACACGAATGGAACATTCTTTTTTGCACAAATCATTGAGAGGCGCTGCTTTGGTGGAAAAGTCCTTCATAAACCGTCGGGAAAATCCAGCCAAACCGTGGAAAGATCTCACCTGTGCGGCCGAGGTTGGTGTGGGCCACTCCCTAATGGCTTTCACCTTGGTGTCGTCAACTTTGACACCATCTTTAGAGACTACAAAACCGAGAAAAACAACTTCCGAAACACAAAAAGTGCATTTCGTCATCTTGGCATACAATTGATTAGCACGCAATTCAATCAAAACCAATCGAAGATGCTCAACATGCGATTTTAAGTCTTTTGAATAGATCAGAATATCATCAAAATAAACCACAACAAATTTCCCTATGAACTTTCTAAGCACATGATTCATTAATCTCATAAAAGTACTAGGTGCATTTGTTAGGCCGAGGGCATGACTAACCACTCATACAAACCAAATTTAGTTTTAAAAGCAGTTGTCCATTCATCCCCCTCCCTCATGCGAATTTGATGATAGCCCTGTGTAAGATCTATTTTAGTGTAGATTGTTGATCCATACAAATCTTCTAACATGTCATCAAGCCTAGGGATAGGATGCCTATACTTGATTGTTATCTTATTGACAGCTCTACAATCAACACACATTCTCCATGTACCATCTTTCTTAGGGACTAGAATTACAGGTACAGCACAAGGACTTAGAGATTCCCTTACCTGACCGTTAGCCAAAAGCTTGTCGATCTGCCTTTGCAACTCCTTTGTTTCCTCTGGATTGGCTTTGTAGGCAGGTCGATTTGGAATAGGTGTGCCAGGTATGAAGTTGATCTGATGTTCAATTCCGCGTAGAGGTGGCAATCCCTGCGGCAGCTCTTCTGGAAAGACATCGTTGAATTCCTGCAACAAACAATCAACTTCTATAGGGATATCCCGAGGGATATCGTCAGGGTTAGCAAAATTATCTTTACAAACTAAAACCAGTACAGACTCTTTGTTATCTAACACTTGGCCTATTTCCCTACTGTAGCGAAACAGCTACCTTTAACTTCTTCCTGTGTAGGCTTATCAGAGTTCGCCTTACTACCCTTTACAAGTTCTTTCCCCTTCCCTTTTTCTTGGCGCCTTTCAGCTTTCCACTTTGCGATTGCTTCCTTCATGCGAATGGCTTCGGATCGCATTTCACTGGGCGGCATAGGGAGGAACGTGTGGATCTTGCCCGCCTGGCAGACCGAGTAAGTGTTGGCGACTCCATCATGTGTTGCCTTCAGGTCAAAGAGCCATGGTCGTCCGAGTAGAATGTGACAATCCTCCATTGGCAGAACATCACATAAAAATAGTGGATTCGAACTTACCGATAGTGTATGGTACGCTTACCTGCTTGGTGACTCTGTAGCCGTCTGAGCTGTCGAGCCATTGTAGCCGGACGTGGATGATATGGACCTGTTGGCAGGCTTGTACAAGGTTGTTGAGTGTCTCTTGAACCTTCTTTGCTCTGCTTCTGGTCATTGGCCCAATGATGTCTACAAGTGGATCCCTTTGATATGGACTTGGATCCTCAAGCATTGTTGGACCTCGGTGTAGAACCCGAACCTCCTCAGCTTCTCTGGACTCACTTGTTTGTGGACTTGTTGCTGGACTTGGGATGCCCTCATTAAGTTCATCGAAGAAGATCCTAATTAGAACTTGGTTACTCGCACCTTGACTACAGCTGCTATCCAGGATACGTCTCAACGAACAAACATCTTCCACGCCAGGACTAAGGTCAATGGGAAGTTGTGTGTTCTGATCATTGATGGAGGGAGCTGCACAAATGTGGCCAGCGAATATATGGTCGAAAAGCTTAAGCTCCCCATACTCAATCATCCACGTCCTTATCGGCTCCCATGGCTCGATAGCTCAGATGGCTACAGAGTCACCAAGTAGGTAAGCGTACCATATGCTATCGGTAAGTTCGAATCCACTGTTTTAGGTGATGTTCTGCCAATGGAGGCTTGTCACATTCTGCTCGGACGCCCATGGCTCTTTGACCTGAAGGCAACGCATGATGGGGTCGCCAACACTTACTCGGTCTGCCAGGCGGGCAAGATCCACACGTTCCTCCCTATGCCACCTAATGAAGTGCATTCAGAAGCAATCCGCATGAAGGACGCCATCGCCAAATGGGAAGCTGGAAAGCGCCTAGATAAAGGGAAGGGGAAAGAACTTGTAATGGGTAGTAAGGCGAACTCTGATAAGCCTAAACAGGAAGAAGTTAAAGGTAGCTTTTTCGCTACAGTAGGGGAAATAGGACAAGTGTTAGGTAATAACGGTTGTGTACTAGTTTTGGTATGTAAAGATACTTGTGCTAACCCTGAAGATATCCCTCGGGATATCCCTATAGAAGTTGATTGTTTGTTGCAGGAATTCAATGATGTCTTTCCAGAAGAGCTGCCGCAGGGATTGCCGCCTCTGCGTGGGATTGAACATCAAATCGACTTCATACCTGGCGCATCTATTCCAAATCGACCTGCCTACAAAGCAAATCCGGAGGAGACAAAGGAGTTGCAAAAGAAGATCGACAAGCTTTTGGCTAACGGTCAGGTAAGGGAATCTCTTAGTCCTTGTGCTGTACCTGTAATTCTTGTCCCTAAGAAAGATGGTACTTGGAGAATGTGTGTTGATTGTAGAGCTGTTAATAAGATAACAATCAAGTATAGACATCCTATCCCTAGGCTTGATGACATGTTAGAGGACTTGTATGGCTCAACGATTTACACTAAAATAGATCTTACACAGGGCTATCATCAAATTCACATGAGGGAGGGGGATGAATGGAAAACTGCTTTTAAAACTAAATTTGGTTTGTATGAGTGGTTAGTAATGCCCTTCGGCCTAACAAATGCACCTAGTACTTTTATGAGATTAATGAATCATGTGCTTAGAAAGTTAATAGGGAAATTTGCTGTGGTTTATTTTGATGATATATTGATCTATTCCAGAGACATGAAATCGCATGTAGAACATATTCGCTTGGTGTTGATTGAATTACGTGCTAATAAATTGTATGCCAATGTGAAGAAATACTTTCTGTGTTTCGGAAGTTGTGTTTCTCGGTTTTGTGGTCTCTAAAGCTGGTGTCAAAGTTGACGATGCCAAGGTGAAAGCTATTAGGGAGTGGCCCACACCAACCTCGCCCGCACAGGTAAGGTCTTTCCACGGTTTGGCTGGATTTTACGGACGGTTTGTGAAGGACTTTTCCACCAAAGCAGCACCTCTGAACGATTTGTGCAAGAAGAATGTTCCGTTCGTGTGGGGGCAAGCTCAGGAAAACGCCTTTACGGTTCTTAAGCATGATCTCACTCATGCACCTGTTTTAGCATTACCTAATTTTGATAAAGTCTTTGAACTAATGTGTGATGCATCAGTGATGTGGACGGTTGTACACATGCGGATGAAGTTGCCAAGGAAAGTGCGATTAAGTGGCGTAGCTCGTATATGCTCTAACTTACCCGAATTTCAAAGAACAAAAATAAACTAACCTAAGCTAATTTACTTAAGAATTCGAACCAAGTAAGAAAGAGTTGAAACATGCAAATTTAATTAGGTAGAGCAATTAACCTAATTAAGCTAAGTTTCATGCAATATATAAATTACAATCATGCAAAATACATAAAGCAATAAAGGGAGAGTACTCAAACTAATAGTTTTTATGATCTGAATACTTCTATTATTAAGTTCGTGGATGCCCCTATTTATAGGTATAGGGGTATCCAAATTACAATAGGAAAAGAATAACTGAAAGCAGAGAAAGTGGAAACCAATCAGAATTGGATTTTCCTTACAAACCAAGTCCTAAATGAACAAGGACAATGGTGAACGAATTAAGTCACCTTTATATGATTAGGTGGACGAAATTCTACCCTATTTAGACTAGGAAAATAATTAAAATTGGAAACCAATCAAGAGATTGATTTCTTACAAACCCAAAACCTAAAGGAACTAGGTTTTGGAAGTTGCTGAATTCTTCTGCACTTGGAATGGCTATGGACGAAATTAACAAATAAAATAGGTAGGAAAATAATATAAATCCTATCCAAAAAGGGAGATCAAGAAGGGATCCCTTTTTGGAAACTAATAAACTAAGGGCAAAATAGGGAACATGCACAAACCCTTATTTCCCCCAAACCCTAAACCTTACTTTCGCAAACCCTAATGGACTAGGCCTTGCATGTGGACTTCTTGATGGGCTGGCCGACTTGATGATGTGGAATGGACTCCATGGATTGGGTCGGCCCAATTGTTGATGGCGCATGATGGAATGGTGTAGGGAGCTTCCGGAATCTTCTGGAATCTCCCAGAATCATTTCGGAATCAAGATTTTCAAGATTTTTCAAGATTCTGCAAAATATGAAATTCAGGATTTTCAAGAAAATCAAGAACTTCAAGAAATGTCTCTTTAAAGTCCAAGAACTTTCCGGCGTCTTCAAGAACTTCAAGAAACAACCCTTTTCTTTAATGTGGAGAGTTTGGAGATGCATTGTCTTCAAGGATCCTTTTGAATAGAATGACTCTCACACTCTTCCCTGCATTCTTTTCAAGGGCTTTGCCTTCAGGTTGGCTTCGTTGATTCTGACTCATAATGTGTGTTGTTTTAGCCCTGGATTTCCTCATCAATCAGGTATTGGAATTGGCGCAGTTTTAATGCAGGAACGCGAGCCTATCGCCTATTTCAGTGAGAAGTTAAAAGGGGCTGCCTTAAATTATCCAACTTACGATAAGGAGCTCTATGCAGTGGTCCGTGCTTTTGAGACTTGGTCACATTATTTAATGGCCAAGGAATTTGTTGTTCACAGTGATCACGAGTCCCTTAAACACTTAAAGGGACAGAGTAAGTTAAATAGACGTCATGCTAAATGGGTTAATTTTATTGAAACTTTTCCTTACATTATTAAATATAAGAAAGGGTATGAAATTCTGGCAATTTTAGATCATTCTTTGTTAGGATTTGCATATCTAAAAGATTTGTATGCTTCTGATAGTGATTTTGCGACTTTATATGAAGCATGTGAATCTGGTGCATTCCATAAGTACTATAGATAGGATGGTTTCTTGTTTAGGGAACATAGGTTATGCATCCCTCATAGTTCTACTAAAGAATTACTGGTTCGTGAAGCTCTCAATGGGGGTCTTATGGGTCATTTTGGTGTACATAAAGCACTTGAAGTGTTACAAGAACATTTTTATTGGCCTCATATGCGAAAAGATGTACAGCATGTTTGCACTCGTTGTATTAATTGTTTAAAAGCTAAATCTACATCTAAACCTCATGGACTTTACACACCTTTACCTATTCCTTCTTTACCTTGGACTGACATTTCAATGGATTTTATTCTAGGTCTTCCGAGGACGCAAAGAGGTAATGACTCCTTATTTGTCGTAGTCGATCGCTTTTCTAAGATGGCTCACTTTATTCCTTGCAGGAAATCAGATGATGCCAAACATGTTGCGGACTTGTTATTTCAAGGAATAGTTTGGCTGCATGGTATTCCGTGCACTATTGTTTCTGATCGCGACGTCAAATTTCTGAGTAACTTTTGGAAGACTTTGTGGTCACGCCTTGGCACAAAACTACTGTTTTCGACTACAAGTCATCCACAGACGGATGGTCAGACGGAAGTCACCAACCGCACCGTTGGCAATCTACTTCGGGCCTTAATACAAAAGAATCTCAAACGTTGGGAAGAAATCTTACCGGTTGCAGAGTTTGCCTACAACCGCACCAAGCACTCCTCAACAGGGTTCTGTCCATTCGAAGTTGCCTACGGCTTCACTCCTTTGACGATGCTGGATCTCATCCCTTTACCGCTAAAGGAACAGGTTAATCTCGACGGTGCCCAGAAGGCTGAAAGCGTCAGACGCCTACATGCCTTGGGCCAACCTTGAGAAAAACTACGCCAGAGCCGTCGCCCATGGAAACCAACGCGCAAGGCAGTGAACTTTGAACCAGGCGACTGGGTTTGGGTTCACATGAGGAAGGAACGATTCCCTGCTGTGAGGAGGACGAAACTCCATCCCCGGGGCTATGGGCCTTTGCAAATCGTGTCCAAAATGGGGTCTAATGCTTACAAGCTTGATTTACCAGCTGAGTATGGTGTTAGTACTTCATTTAATGTTGCTGACTTGTCTCCTTTTACTTATGAACAGGGTGAAGATTTGAGGTCAAATCCTTTTCAATCGGGAGGGGATGATGAGGGCATCCCAAGTCCACAGACAAGTGAGTCCACAGACACTCAACAACCTTGTACAAGCCTGCCAACAGGATGCCCAATTGATAGTAGAAGCCAACGCCTTGGAGAACAAAGCTGGAAAGGTTCAAATTGCAACTCTCCTTACAATTCTTGAAGAAGAGGCGCAATTCCCCAATCCACAATGAAGAGAAGGCTGTTTCTTGAAGTTCTTGAAGACGCCGGAAGGTTCTTGGACTTTAAAGAAACATTTCTTGAAGTTCTTGGTTTTTATTGAAAATCTTGAATTTCATATTTTGCAGAATCTTGAAGAATCTTGAAAATCTTGATTCCGAAATGATTCCGGGAGGTTCCAGAAGATTCCGGAAGCTCCCTACACCATTTCATCATGCACCATCAACAATTGGGCCGACCCAACTCATGGAGTCCATTCCACATCATCAAAAGTCGGCCAGCCCAACAAAGAAGCCCACACGACCAGACCTAGTCCATTAGGGTTGGAAATTAAGGGTTAGGGTTTGGGGGAAAATAAGGGTTTGTGCATGTTCCCTATTTTGCCCTTAGTTTATTAGTTTCCAAAAAGGATCCCTTCTTGATCTCCTTTTTGGAGTAGGATTTTTATTCCTTTTCCTTCTTGTTTTTAACTTGTAATTTTCGGCTGCCACTAAACTTAAAGGTGACCGAAATTTCCTTTTCTTTTACCATTACCCACTTCTTTCAGGTTTTGGTATTGTAAAAGAAATCAATCTCTTGATTGGTTTCCAATTCTAATTCTTTTCCTACTCTTTTAGGTAGAATTTTCGACTGTTCTTTGCCTATAAATAGGCAGCCGAAAATCCATAATAAATTAAGTATTCAGATCTTAAAACTATTAGTTTGAGTACTCTCCCTTTATTGCTTTATGTATTTTGCATGCTTGTAATTTATATATTGCATGAAACTTAGCTTAACTAGGTTAATTGCTCTACCTAATTAAATTCGCATGTTTCAACTCTTTCTTACTTGGTTCGAATTCTTAAGTAAATTAGCTTAGGTTAGTTTATTTTTGTTCTCTGGATTTCGGGTAAGTAAAGAGCCAATACGAGCTACGCCACTTAATCAAACTTTCCGGGCAACTTCATCCGCATGTGTACAACCGTCCACATCAAATGTACCACCGCGAGTGGGACCTTCTTGTGGTCTGGGATCGCATGAAGCTCGAAGATGCGCTCTATCTTCATCTCCCAGTCCAGGTAATCCTCCGGATTCGTACCGCCGGCAAAGGGTGGAACAGTCGTTTTGCATTGACTGAGACCCTCAAAAGGCTTGGCAGCGGCATTGTTGTCATTGGCAGGGGCAATGGGCCTTTTCAAATCGTGTCCAAGATGGGGCCTAATGCTTACATGCTTGATTTGCCAGGTGAGTATGGTGTTAGTACTTCATTTAATGTTGCTGACTTGTCTCCATTTACTTATGAACAGGATAAAGATTTGAGGTCTAATCCTTTTCAACCGGGAGGGGATGATGAGGGCATCCTAAGTCCATCGACAAGTCCACAGACAAGTGAGTCCTGAGAAGGTGAGGAGGTTCGGGTTCTACACCGAGGCCCAACGATGCTTCAGGATCCAAGTCCATATCAAAGGGATCCACTTGTAGATATCATTGGGCCAATGACCAGAAGCAGAGCAAAGAAGGTTCAAGAGACACTCAAAAACCTTGTACAAGCTTGCCTACAAGATGCTCAATTGATAGTAGAAGCCAACGCCTTGCAAAACAAAGCCGGAAAGGTTCAAATTGCAACTCTCCTTACAATTCTTGAAGAAGAGGCGCAATTCCCCATTCCACAATGAAGAGAAGGCTGTTTCTTGAAGTTCTTGAAGATGCTGGAAGGTTCTTGGACTTTAAAGAGACATTTCTTGAAGTTCTTGATTTTCTTGAAAATCTTGAAATTCATATTTTGCAGAATCTTGAAGAATCTTGAAAATCTTGATTCCGAAATGATTCTGGGAGATTCCAAAAGATTCCGGAAGCTCCCTACACCATTCCATCATGCGCCATCAACAATTGGGCCGACCCAATCCATGGAGTCCGTTCCACATCATCCATTCGGCCAGCCCACCAAGAAGCCCACACGCAAGGCCTAGTCCATTAGGGTTGCAAAATTAAGGGTTAGGGTTTGGGAGAAAATAAGGGTTTGTGCATGTTCCCTATTTTGCCCTTAGTTTATTAGTTTCCAAAAAGGATCCCTTCTTGATTTCCTTTTTGGAGTAGGATTTTCAATTCCTTTTCCTTCTTGTTTTTAACTTGTAATTTCGGCTGCCATTAAGATTAAGGTGACCGAATTTCCTTTTCTTTTTACCATTACCCACTTCTTTCAGGTTTTGGTATTGTAAAGGAAATCAATCTCTTGATTGGTTTCCAATTCTAATTCTTTTCCTACTTCTTTTAGGGTAGAATTTCGGCTGCCCTTTGCCTTATAAATAGGCAACCGAAACTCCATAATGAAACAAGTATTCAGATCTTAAAACTATTAGTTTAAGTACTCTCCCTTTATTTCTTTATGTATTTTGCATGCTTGTAATTTATATATTGCATGAAACTTAGCTTAATTAGGTTATTTGCTCTACCTAATTAAATTCGCATGTTTCACCTCTTTTCTTACTTGGTTCGAATTCTTTAAGTAAATTAAATTAGGTTAGTTTATTTTTTTATTATCTGGATTTTGGGTAAGTAAAGAGTCTATACGAGCTACGCCAATTAATCATACTTTCCTTGGCAATTCATCCGCATGTGTACCTTGGTCCACATCAACTAGTCATCCACAAACGGATGGTCAAACTGAGGTGACCAACCGAATAGTAGGGAATTTGTTAAGGGCACTGGTTAAAAGTAATCTTGCAGGTTGGGAACAGGTCTTGCCGATTGCAGAATTTGCCTACAATTGCTCCAAGCATTCATCAACTGGATTTTCGCCCTTTCAAGCTGCCTACGGCATCAATCCGTTGACGGCTTCAATCCCTTTAGAAACAAGGCTGTAAACTTTGAACCAGGCGACTGGGTTTGGGTTCACATGAGGAAGGAACGATTCCCTGATGCGAGGAGGACGAAACTCCATCCCTGGGGCAAGGGGCCTTTTCAAATCGTGTCCAAGATGGGGCCTAATGCTTACAAGCTTGATTTACCAGGTGAGTATGGTGTTAGTACTTCATTTAATGTTGCTGACTTGTCTCCATTTACTTATGAACAGGATAAAGATTTGAGGTCTAATCCTTTTCAACCGGGAGGGGATGATGAGGGCATCCTAAGTCCATCGACAAGTGAGTCCGGAGAAGCGGAGGAGGTTCGGGTTCTACATCGAGACCCAACAATGCTTCAGGATCCAAGTCCATATCAAAGGGATCCACTTGTAGACATCATTGGGCCAATGACCAGAAGCAGAGCAAAGAAGGTTCAAGAGACACTCAACAACCTTGTACAAGCTTGCCAACAGGATGCCCAATTGATAGTAGAAGCCAACGCCTTGGAAAACAAAGACAGAAAGGTTCAAATTGCAACTCTCCTTACAATTCTTGAAGAAGAGGCACAATTCCCCAATCCACAATAAAGAGAAGGCTGTTTCTTGAAGTTCTTGAAGACGCCGGAAGGTTCTTGGACTTTAAAGAACATTTCTTGAAGTTCTTGGTTTTTATTGAAAATCTTGAATTTCATATTTTGCAGAATCTTGAAGAATCTTGAAAATCTTGATTCCGAAATGATTCCGGGAGGTTCCAGAAAATTCCGGAAGCTCCCTACACCATTCCATCATGCGCCATGAACGATTGGGCCGACCCAACTCATGGAGTCCATTCCACCTCATCAAGAGTTGGCCAGCCCAACAACGAAGCCCACACAGCCAGCCATAGTCCATTAGGGTTGGAAATTAAGGGTTAGGGTCTGGGGGAAAATAAGGGTTTGTGCATGTTCCCTATTTTGCCCTTAGTTTATTAGTTTCCAAAAAGGAGGGTCTTGATCTCCTTTTTGGAGTAGGATTTTTATTCCTTTTCCTTCTTGTTTTTAGCTTGTAAATCGACTGCCACTAAGATTAAAGGTGACCGAAATTTCCTTTTCTTTTACCATTACCCACTTCTTTCAGGTTTTGGTATTGTAAAGGAAATCAATCTCTTGATTGGTTTCCAATTCTAATTCTTTTCCTACTTCTTTTAGGTAGAATTTTTGGCTGCTCTTTGCCTTATAAATAGGCAGCCGAAACTCCATAATAAAACAAGTATTCAGATCTTAAAACTATTAGTTTGAGTACTCTCCCTTTATTGCTTTATGTATTTTGCATGCTTGTAATTTATATATTGCATGAAACTTATCTTAATTAGGTTAATTGCTCTACCTAATTAAATTTGCATGTTTCAACTCTTTCTTACTTGGTTCGAATTCTTAAGTAAATTAGCTTAGGTTAGTTTATCTTTGTTCTCTGGATTTCGGGTAAGTAAAGAGCCAATACGAGCTACGCCACTTAATCAAACTTTCCGGGCAACTTCATCCGCATGTGTACAACCGTCCACATCAATTGGTATCAGAGCTTAGGTTTGGTTTCGTGGCTGGAGAAGGTTGAAGTAACCCAACCAAATCTTTATCAGGTGTTTTCTTTTCCTTGTTAGTCTTGCTTGTCTTGAAATTCTTGGAATTAGAACGCATCTTCTTGGGGGAAATTTTTTTTTCTTTCAAGCTTTGAATTTCGGTTTTTTGGTACTGTTTACCCTCTCTTAAAATCGAAATTCCCTAGGAAAAATTGAACCAAATTTTAAAGTACTGAAAAACGCAACTTAGGGTTTTAAAATTACCTTCTTTTTGCGAAAAGTTCGTACTGTTTTGGGGCTGTTTTTCTTAAATTAAAAATCACATATCCCTTGCTGCAACTTCAAAATTAAGTTCGGCCTTTAGAAACAAAATTAGGGTTCGGATTTTTGGGCTTAGCTAGGGTTTCGGTTTTGTTGAATCTTTTAGTCGCCTTTGCTTTGCAACACTAGGGTTCTGAGAGACACTTTAGTGCTGCTGTTTTTGCGTCTAAATTGCTGGGCTTTGCGACTATTTTTCTACCCCTCTTGTGCTGATTTTGTGAAAGTTGGTGAGTTTTTGCGGCTGATGTTAAGCAGCTCACCTTATCTGCGTATTGTGATTTGCATGCACTCGTTTCGGATACCTCATTTTGAATTCTTGAAAATATATGGAATTCTTGATTTTGTGTCCTTGTGCTGCTGAAATTATCCTTGGGACTTGATTAGTGAGTCAAAACTGAACCCTAATTTTGGAGCCGTCGAGATTAACCAGTTCCTTTAGCGGCAAAGGGATGAGATCCATAACCGTCAAAGGAGTGAAGCCGTAGGCAACTTCGAATGGACAGAACCCTGTTGAGGAGTGCTTGGTGCGGTTGTAGGCAAACTCTGCAACCGGTAAGATTTCTTCCCAACGTTTGAGATTCTTCTGTATTAAAGCCCGAAGTAGATTGCCAACGGTGTGGTTGGTGACTTCCGTCTGACCATTCGTCTGAGGATGACTTGTTAACAGTAGTTTTGTGCCGAGGCGTGACCACAAAGTCTTCCAAAAGTAACTCAGAAATTTGACGTCGCGATCAGAAACAATGGTGCGTAGAATACCATGAAGCCAAACTATTCCTTGAAAGAACAAGTCCGCAACATGTTTGGCATCATCTGATTTCCTGCAAGGAATAAAGTGAGCCATCTTAGAAAAACGATCGACTACGACAAATAAGGAGTCATTACCTCTTTGCGTCCTCGGAAGACCTAGAATAAAATCCATTGAAATGTTAGTTCAAGGTAAAGAAGGAATAGGTAAAGGCGTGTAAAGTCCATGAGGTTTAGATGTAGATTTAGCTTTTAAACAATTAATACAACGAGTGCAAACATGCTGTACATCTTTTCGCATATGAGGCCAATAAAAATGTTCCTGTAACACTTCAAGTGTTTTACGTACACCAAAATGACCCATAAGACCCCTATTGTGAGCTTCACGAACCAGTAATTCTCTAGTAGAACTACGAGGGATGCAAAACCTATGTTCCCTAAACAATAAACCGTCCTGTCTATAGTACTTATGGAATGCACCAGATTCACATGCATTATATAAAGTCAAAAAATCACTATCAAAAGCATACAAATCTTTTAGATATGCAAATCCTAGCAAAGAATGATCTAAAACAGCCAGAATTTCATACCTGCGAGATAGAGCGTCAGCAACCAAATTGTCTTTCCCTTTATTATATTTAATAATGTATGGAAAAGTTTCAATAAAATTAACCCATTTAGCATGACGTCTATTTAACTTACTCTGTCCCTTTAAGTGTTTAAGGGACTCGTGATCACTGTGAACAACAAATTCCTTGGCCATTAAATAATGTGACCAAGTTTCGAAAGCACGGACCACTGCATAGAGCTCCTTATCGTAAGTTGGATAATTTAAGGCAGGCCCTTTTACCTTCTCACTGAAATAGGCGATTGGCTTGCGTTCCTGCATTAAAACTGCGCCAATTCCTATACCTGATGCATCACACATTAGTTCAAAAACTTTATCAAAATCAAGTAATGCTAAAACAGGTGCATGAGTGAGATCATGCTTAAGAACCGTAAAGGCGTTTTCCTGAGCTTGCCCCCACACGAACGGAACATTCTTCTTGCACAAATCGTTCAGAGGTACTGTTTTGGTGGAAAAGTCCTTCACAAACCGTCGGTAAAATCCAGCCAAACCATGGAAAGACCTTACCTGTGCGGCCGAGGTTGGTGTAGGCCACTCCCTAATGGCTTTCACCTTGGCGTCGTCAACTTTGACACCAGCTTTAGAGACCACAAAACTGAGAAACACAATTCCTCAACACAGAAAGTACATTTCTTCACATTGGCATACAATTTATTAGCACGTAATTCAATTAATACCAAGCGAATATGTTCTACATGCGATTTCATGTCTCTGGAATAGATCAATATATCATCAAAATAAACCACAACAAATTTTCCTATGAACTTTCTAAGCACATGATTCATTAATCTCATAAAAGTACTAGGTGCATTTGTTAGGCCGAAGGGCGTGACTAACCACTCATACAAACCAAATTTTGTTTTAAAAGCAGTTTTCCATTCATCCCCCCCCCCCCCCCCCCCCCCCCCCCTCATGCGAATTTGATGATATCCCTGTGTAAGATCTATTTTAGTGTAAATCGTTGAGCCATACAAGTCTTCTAGCATGTCATCAAGCCTAGGGATAGGATGACTATTGATGAGGATATCCAGGGCTAAAACAACACACATTATGAGTCAGAATCTACGAAGCCAACCTGAAGGCAAAACGCCTTGGAGCAAAAAGAAGGAAAGGGTCAACTTGCAACTCTTCTAACCATCTTTAAGAAGAGGCGCAAATCACCAAGTCCTAATGAAGAAGAAGGCTGTTTCTTGAAGTTCTTGAAGACACCGGAAGGTTCTTGGACGTGAAAGAGACATTTCTTGAAGTTCTTGATTTTCTTGAAAATCTTGAATTTCATATTTTGCAGAATCTTGAAGAATCTTGAAAATCTTGAAAAATCTTGATTCCGAAATGATTCCGGGAGGTTCCAGAAGATTCCGGAAGCTCTCTACACCATTCCATAATGCAACGCCAACATTGGGCCGACCCAAATTCATGGAGTCCATTCCACACCAATTCAGATCGGCCAAGCCCAAGGAAAAGCCCACACGGCCAGCTCAATTAATTAGGGTTACAACTTAATTAATTAGGGTTGAAAGTTAAAGGTTAAGGGTTTTGGGAAAAATAAGGATTTGTGCATGTTTCCTTATTTTGCCCTTAGTTAATTAGTTTCCAAAAAGGGCTCCTTCTTGATCACCTTTTTGGAGTAGGATTTTTATTCTTTCCTTATTGTTTTTAAGTGTAAAATTCGGCTGCCTCTTAACAAAAAGGGGGTGAACGAAATTTACTTACCTTTTCTACCATTACCCACTTCTTTCCGGGTTTGGTATTGTAAAAGAAATTAACCTCTTGGTTAATTTCCAATTCTAATTCTTTTCCTTATTATTTTCTTTCTTATTTTCGGCCATCCCTACCTCTGTAAATGGGGCAGCCGTGCATAATAATAAACAGAGTATTTCAGATCAAAAACTTAGTGTTTGAGATACCTCCTTTTATTGCTTTATGTATTTGCATGTTGTAGTTTACATAATTGCATGAAACTTAGCCTTTTAGGTTCTTGCTCAACCTAATTGTTCGCATGTTTCACACCTCTTTTCTTGCACTTGGTTCGAGTTTATAAACAAATTGGTCAGGATAGTTTATCCCTTGTTTTATCAAATTCTGAACGTAAGTTAAAGGTTTTGTAAGAGCTTGTCACTTAATCACAAGGTCCTTGGCAACATTATCCGCATGTGTACAACCGTCCACATCAACTATACTTGATTGTTATCTTATTAACAGCTCTACAATCAACACACATTCTCCATGTACCATCTTTCTTAGGGACAAGAATTACAGGTACAGCACAAGGACTAAGAGATTCCCTTACCTGACCGTTAGCCAAAAGCTTGTCGATCTGCTGTTGCAACTCCTTTGTTTCCTCCGGATTTGCTTTGTAGGCAGGTCGATTTGGAATAGATGCGCCAGGTATGAAGTCGATTTGATGTTCAATCCCACGCAGAGGCGGCAATCCCTGCGGCAGCTCTTCTGGAAAGACATCGTTGAATTCCTGCAACAAACAATCAACTTCTATAGGGATATCTCGAGGGATATCTTCAGGGTTAGCACAAGTATCTTTACATACCAAAACTAGTACACAACTGTTATTATCTAACACTTGTCCTATTTCCCCTACTGTAGCGAAAAAGTTACTTTTAACTTCTTCCTGTTTAGGCTTATCAGAGTTCGCCTTACTACCCATTACAAGTTCTTTCCCTTTCCCTTTATCTAGGTGCTTTCCAGCTTCCCATTTGGCGATGGCGTCCTTCATGCGGATTGCTTCTGAATGCACTTCATTAGGTGGCATAGGGAGGAACGTGTGGATCTTTCCCGCCTGGCAGACCGAGTAAGTGTTTGCGACCCCATCATGTGTTGCCTTCAGGTCAAAGAGCCATGGGCGTCCGAGCAGAATGTGACAAGCCTCCATTGGCAGAACATCACATAAAACAGTGGATTCGAACTTACCGATAGCATATGGTACGCTTACCTGCTTGGTGACTCTGTAGCCATCTGAGCTGTCGAGCCATTGGAGCCGATAAGGACGTGGATGATTGAGTATGGGGAGCTTCAACTTTTCGACCATATATTCGCTGGCCACATTTGTGCAACTCCCTCCATCAATGATCAGAACACACAACTTCCCATTGACCTTAGTCCTGGCGTGGAAGATGTTTGTCCGTTGAGACGTATCCTGGACAGCAGTTGTAGTCAAGGTGCGAGTAACCAAGTTCTAATTAGGATCTTCTTCGATGAACTCAAATTGCTCTACTAGTGCAGACGTAGTGCTGTCAGTTAACTCCGACAAGGGGTCAACAGTTTGATCTTCTTCATCCTCTTCGGAAATGTACTCACCATCTTGCCCCAATAAGACCTTCCGCCTTCCGTTCTGATGTAAACGGCTTCTTAGCGGGTGGCGAGTAATCCGGATTCTTTCTCCAAGCCGGTGGGACGCTGGTAGGCGTCCGGACGGGTGGAACGGTCTTCAGGTATTCCTCCATGACCTGAGCTTTGTGGAACATGTCCGTCAAAGTTGTTGCATTCTGAAGTTCAACGGCTAAAGCTATTCCCCTGTTTAGGCCATTAAGAAAACGAGCCATCGAAGCAGCCTCATCTTCCTGTACATTTGCCCTAATTTTGGCCATCTCTAATTTTCTATAATATGCATCTACAAATAAAGAACCTTGTACAAGAGTATGTAATTTCCAATACAATTCTCTAAAATAGTAATCAGGAACAAAAGTTCTACGCATGGAAGTAGTCAAATCAAACCAAGTTAGAGGCGGAGCATGGGCCCGCATTGGACGCGTATTCCTTCGTTGGTCCATCTCCTGTTCCACCAGACTATGGCATAGTCCGTGAAATGTACCACTGCGAGTGGGACCTTCTTGTGTTCTGGGATCGCATGAAGCTCGAAGATGCACTCCATTTTCATCTCCCAGTCTAGGTAATCCTCCGGATTCGTACCGCCGGCGAAGGGTGGAACAGTCGTTTTGCATTGACTGAGACCCTCGAAAGGCTTGGCAGCGGCATTGTTGTCATTAGTAGGGTTGTCCTCCTCTGACTCCGTACGTCGTTGCTCCCGCTCAGCCCGCAAGTCAGCAACCTCCTCCGTGAGGGTAGCAAATCGCGCAGAGAGTTGCGCTATTGCAGCCAGTATTTGCTCACTCCCCAAAGGGGCAGAAGCACCTCCTCCTGACATCGGTTATAGGCGAAAATCTGTCTGCTAAGAACAAGGAAAAATGAGTAGTAACCTTACCCCCTTGTCCCCCAAGTGTATCCCACCTAACAGCTACACACAAACCAGTGTTTCACTCTAGGGTGGCGTCCTTATAGTATGTTCACTCAAGCCTTTTTCCACTCTACCTCCCGGTATTGACAAATGTATAAGGCAAACAGTAATTCACACACAGCAATGATACTTAAGGAAAAAGCACAAATTTTCGAAAAATAGATACTTGGTTCTATTTTGATGTTGAAAAATCTTTTCGCAAACGATAGTTGTAATATAGTTCAGATAAGAGGTACACAACAAGGAAATTTCGGGGTGAAACCCTCAAATTTCAGAAAAGATGGGTGTGCACGATGACAAAATCCAAACTATAATTCAAGAGTAAATGTTAAGGTCGCTTGAAAAGATACAACTAGCAGTTGAAAGCAGGGCAATTCAAGAATTGAATAGAATCAAGAAAATAAGCAGAGTTGACCAACCCAATAGGTAATCAAAGAAACCAATCCCAGCAATTTATTAATTCTTTCAATATGCAGACAACCCAATTACGAAATTTTAAACCCCTAAGTGGCGAAAAATTTACTAATATGCGATTTTAAGAAAAGAAAACCCTAGGGCCAACAAAGTTCAATTTTGACTCACTAACCAAGTCCCAGGGATAATTTCAGCAGGACAAGGACACAAAATCAAGAATTCCATATATTTTCAAGAATTCAAAACGAGGTATCCGAAACTAGTGCATGCAAATCACAATACGCAGATAAGGTGAGCTGCTTAACATCAGCCGCAAAAACTCACCAACTTTCACAAAATCAGCACAAGAGGGGTAGAAAAACAGTCACAAAGCCCAGCAATTTAGACGCAAAAATAGCAGCACTAAAGTGTCTCTCAAAACCCTAGTGTTGCAATGCAAAGGCGACTAAAAGATTCAACAAAACCGAAACCCTAGCTAAGCCCAAAAATCCGAACCCTAATTTTGTTTCTAAAGGCCGAACTTAATTTTGAAGTTGCAGCAAGGGATATGTGATTTTTAATTTAAGAAAAACAGCCCCAAAACAGTACGAACTTTTCGCAAAAAGAAGGTAATTTTAAAACCCTAAGTTGCGTTTTTCAGTCCTTTAAAATTTGGTTCAATTTTTCCTAGGGAATTTCGATTTTAAGAGAGGGTAAACAGTACCAAAAAACCGAAATTCAAAGCTTGAAAGAAAAAAAATTTCCCCCAAGAAGATGCGTTCTAATTCCAAGAATTTCAAGACAAGCAAGACTAACAAGGAAAAGAAAACACCTGATAAAGATTTGGTTGGGTTACTTCAACCTTCTCCAGCCACGAAACCAAACCTAAGCTCTGATACCAATTGATGTGGACGGTTGTACACATGCGGATGAAGTTGCCCGGAAAGTTTGATTAAGTGGCGTAGCTCGTATTGGCTCTTTACTTACCCGAAATCCAGAGAACAAAGATAAACTAACCTAAGCTAATTTACTTAAGAATTCGAACCAAGTAAGAAAGAGTTGAAACATGCGAATTTAATTAGGTAGAGCAATTAACCTAATTAAGCTAAGTTTCATGCAATATATAAATTACAAGCATGCAAAATACATAAAGCAATAAAGGGAGAGTACTCAAACTAATAGTTTTAAGATCTGAATACTTGTTTTATTATGGAGTTTCGGCTGCCTATTTATAAGGCAAAGAGCAGCCAAAAATTCTACCTAAAAGAAGTAGGAAAAGAATTAGAATTGGAAACCAATCAAATGGGAGATCAAGAAAGGATCCCTTTTTGGAAACTAATAAACTAAGGGCAAAATAGGGAACATGCACAAACCCTTATTTTCCCCCAAACCCTAACCGTTAACTTCCAACCCTAATGACTTAAGCTTGGCCGTGTGGGCTTTTGTTGTTGGGCTGGCCGATCCTAATTTGTGGAATGGACTCCATGAGTTGGGTCGGCCCAATGTTGATGTCGCATTATGGAATGATGAAGGGAGCTTCTGGAATCTTCTGGAATCTCCCGGAATCATTTTGGAATCAAGATTTTCAAGATTTCAAGATTCTTCAAGATTCTGCAAAATATGAAATTCAAGAATTTAAGTAAAATCAAGAACTTCAAGAATTGTTTCTTTAAAGTCCAAGAACCTTCCGGCGTCTTCAAGAACTTCAAGAAACAGCCTTCTTCTTCATTGTGGATTGGGGAATTGCGCCTCTTCTTCAAGAATTGTTAGGAGAGTCGCAATTTGAACCTTTCCGTCTTTTTTTTCCTAGGAGTTTGCTTCTACTATCAATTGAGCGTCCTGATGGCAGGCTTGTCCAAGGTTGTTGAGTGTCTCTTGAACCTCCTTTGCTCTGCTTCTGGTCATTGGCCCAATGATGTCTACAAGTGGATCCCTTTGATATGGACTTGGATCTTGAAGCATTATTGGACCTCGATATAGAACTTGAACCTCCTCAGCTTCTCTGGACTCACTTGCGTGTGGAGTTGTTGCTGGACTTTGGATGCCCTCATCATCCCCTCCCGGTTGAAAAGGATTTAACCCCAAATCAGCTCCCTGTTCATAAGTAAAAGGAGACAAGTCAGCAACATTAAATGAAGTACTAACACCATACTCACCTGGTAAATCAAGCTTGTAAGCATTAGGCCCAATTTTGGACACGATTTGAAAAGGTCCATCGCCCCGGGGATGGAGTTTTATATTCTCGTAGCAGGGAATCGTTCCTTCCTCATATGAACCCAAACCCAGTCGCCTGGTTCGAAGTTCACAGCCTTGCGCTGTTGGTTTGCATGGGCGGCGGCCTGGCGTAAGTCTTCTCAAGGTTTGCCCTAACCTTTGCATGCAGGCGCTTAACGGTGTCAGCTTTCTTGGCGCCATCGAGATTAACCTGTTCCTTTAGCGGCAAAGGGATGAGATCCATAACCGTCAAAGGAGTGAAGCCGTAAGCAACTTCGAATGGACAGAACCCTGTTGAGGAGTGCTTTGTGCGGTTGTAGGCAAACTCTGCAACCGGGAAGATTTCTTCCCAACGTTTTAGATTCTTTTGAATTAACTCCCTAAGGAGATTGCCAACGGTGCGGTTGGTGACTTCCGTCTGACCATCCGTCTGAGGATGACTTGTAGTTGAAAACAGCAGTTTTGTGCCGAGGCGTGACCACAAAGTCTTCCAAAAGTAACTTAGAAATTTGACGTCGCGATCTGAGACAATGGTGTGCGGGATTCCATGCAACCGAACAATGCCTTGAAAGAACAAGTCCGCTACATGTCTGGCATCATCTGATTTCCTGCAAGGAATAAAGTGTGCCATTTTAGAAAATCGATCAACTAGACAAATAAATAGTCATTACCTCTTTGCGTCCTCGAAAGACCTAGAATAAAATCCATTGAAATGTCAGTCCAAGGTAAAGAAGGAATTGGTAAAGGCATGTAAAGTCCATGAGGTTTAGATGTAGATTTAACTTTTAAGCAATTAATACAACGAGTGCAAACATGCTGTACATCTTTTCGCATATGAGGCCAATAAAATGTTCCTGTAACACTTCAAGTGTTTTATGCACACCAAAATGACCCATAAGACCCTCATTGTGAGCTTCACGAACCAGTAATTCTCTAGTAGAACTACGAGGGATGCATAACCTATGTTCCCTAAACAAGAAACCATAACGTCTATAGTACTTATGGAATGCACCAGATTCACATGCTTTATACAAATCCGAAAAATCATTATTAGAAGCATACAAATCTTTGAGATATGCGAATCCTAGCAAAGAATGATCTAAAATAGCCAGAATTTCATGCCTGCGGGATAGAGCGTCAGCAACCAGATTATCTTTACCTTTCATATACTTAATAATGTAAGGAAAAGTTTCAATAAAATTAACCCATTTAGCATGACGTCTATTTAATTTATTCTGTCCCTTTAAGTGTTTAAGAGACTCGTGATCACTGTGTACAAAAAATTCTTTGGCCATTAAATAATGTGACCAAGTTTCAAACGCACGGACCACTGCATAGAGCTCTGATGTGGACGGTTGTACACATGCGGATAATGTTGCCAAGGACCTTGTGATTAAGTGACAAGCTCTAAAAACCTTTAACTTACGTTCAAATCGATAAAACAAGGGATAAACTATCCTGACCAGTTTGTTTAAGAATTCGAACCAAGTGCAAGAAAAGAGGTGTGAAACATGCGAACAATTAGGTTGAGCAAGAACCTAAAAGGCTAAGTTTCATGCAATTATGTAAACTACAACATGCAAATACATAAAGCAATAAAAGGAGGTATCTCAAACACTAAGTTTTTGATCTGAAATACACTGAATATTATTATGCATGGCTGCCCTATTTATAGATGTAGGTTCAGCCGAAAATAAGAAAGAAAATAATAAGGAAAAGAATTGGAAATTAACCAAGAGGTTAATTTCCTTTACCAAATCCGGAAAGAAGTAGAATTTGGTAAGAAAAGGTAAGTAAATTTCGTTCACCCCCTTTTTGTTAAGAGGCAGCCGAAATTACACTTAAAAACAATAAGGAAAGAATAAAAATCCTACTCCCAAAAAGAGATCAAGAAGGAACCCTTTTTGGAAACTAACTAAAAGAGTAAAAAGAACACTTAAGTGACTTAAAAGTCCCTAACTAATTAAAGCCGTGTGGGCTTCCTTTGTGGGCTGTCCATGCGGCTTCCTTGCTTCTTTGGGCTGGCCGAAAACTTGTGGGCTGGTCCATGAGTTTTGGGTTGGCCCAATTTATAGGGAACTTTATTTATTTGTTTCTTTAAGTCCAAGAACCTCCCGGCATCTTCAAGACTTCAAGAAACAGCCTTCTTCTTCATGAGTACTTGATAATTTGCGCTTCTTCTTCAAAGATATTTAGAAGAGTTGCAAATCGCACATTTCCTCCATTTTGCTCCAAGGAGTGAGCTTCCATTTGGCGTCCATCTTTCTGACTCATAATGTGTGATGTTTTAGCTCTGGATATCCTCATCATTCCCTCCCGGTTGGAAAGGATTCGTCCTCGAATCCAAGGTGCTGAAAACAAACAGAAACAAGTTAGAAAGATTAACATAAAACATAGAGCATGCTTACCTGTCAACTGAAGCTTGTAAGCAGGACGCCCTATTGTTGACAGGATTTCAAAAGGTTTATCGCCATCACGGGCGTTAAGCTCCTTGGCCATCTCTTTTGCAGTGTAGATAACAGGCAACAGGGCTTTACAGTAGTCTAGATCGTGAGCCAAAAGTTCATCGACCTGTCCTTGTAACTCCTTTGTCTCCTTCGGTGTGTCTCCTTCCTGCAACAAAGAAACGACTTTCATAGAGATATCCCGAGGGATATCGTCAGGGTTAGTGCAAGTATCTTTACATACTAAAACTAGTACATCATCTTTGCTATCTAACACTTGTCCTATGTCTCCCTATGTAGCCAAACAACTATATTTAACTTTGTCCTGATCAGGATTATCAGAGTTCGCCTTACTACCCTTTACAAGTTCTTTCCCCTTACCCTTCGCTTGGCGCCTTTCAGCTTCCCAGTTTGCGAGTGACTCCTTCATACGAATAGCTTCTGATCGCACTTCAGCCGGTGGCATTGGTAGGAACGTGTGGATCTTGCCCTCCTGGCAGACCGAGTAAGTGTTGGCGACCCCATCATGTGTTGCCTTCAGGTCAAAGAGCCATGGTCGTCCGAGTAGAATGTCACAAGCCTCCATTGGCAGAACATCACATAAAACCGTGGATTCGAACTTACCGATAGTGGATTCGAACTCAGCCTCAGCTTCCTTAGCACAATCAGGTACAGTCCTTGTTGGTACAATTGCTTGTACCAAATCTAATGACTACTGGATTTTAGATTCAGGAGCCACAGACCACATGACTGGGTCTTCAAAATTTTTTTCTTCTTACACACCTGTTGCAGGTAATTTCAAAGTAAAAATTGCTGATGGTTCATTTGCCACTGTTGCGGCAAAGGGCCTATACCTATGTCTTCCAACCTGATTCTGAAAGATGTTCTTCATATCCCCTCTCTCTCTTATAATTTGGTATCTATCAGCAAATTCACACATGACCACCATTGCACAGCTAATTTTTGCTCCTCTGTTGTGTTTTTCAGGATTTAACCTCGGGGGAGATGATTGGGGATGCTGAACAAACTGGTGGCTTATATCTCCTAAACACAAGACCTATGGGTATGCTAGATAGGAGAACATGTGTTGCTTCAACTTCAGTTTCTGAAAATAATGAAATGATGCTTTGGCATTATAGGTTAGGCCACCCTAGTTTCAGCTACTTAAAACTACTGTTTCCTAAGTTGTTTATGAATAAACAATTTTCACTCCTAAAATGTGAGTCTTGTGAATTGGCAAAGCATCATCGTGCTACATTTTCATCTCAACCATACAAACCATCTGCACCATTTTCTATGATTCACAGTGATGTTTGGGGACCCTCTAGAGTATCTACCCTATCCGGAAACGTTGGTTTGTCACTTTTATTGATGACCACACTAGAGTATCTTGGGTGTTCTTATTAAAAGATAAATCTGATGTTGCACTAGTGTTTAAACACTTTTATGCCATGATCCTAACTCAATTTCCAAACTCCCATAAAGATTTTTAGAAGTGACAATGGGAAAGAATTTTTTAATCATGTGTTAGGGCAGTTCTTCTCTACCAATGGCATTGTGCATCAAAGTTCTTGTAGTTATACACCTCAACAAAATGGGGTAGCAGAACGGAAGAACCGTCATCTTCTTGAAACAGCTCGGGCCTTAATTCTTAAAACTAAGGTTCCAAAATTTTTGTGGGGGGAAGCTGTATTAACTGCAGCATATCTAATAAATAGATTGCCTACTCGTACCTTAAAATTCAGTACTCCCATTCAACAGCTCAATACACTATTTCCAACTCTCGGTTAACCACCGATCTCCCTTTAAAAATCTTTGGCTGTGTTGCTTTTGTCCATAACTTCCATCCCCACAAATCCAAACTTGACCCTCAGGCACACCGTTGTAATTTGTAGGATACTCAACCCATCAAAAGGGATACAAATGCTATGATCCTACTTCTAAGAAAATGTATGTGTCTATACATCTTCCCACAGTCCTCATCTTCAGGGGGAGAAGTCAAGATGAGGTTTTCTGGCCACAAAAAATTCTGATCCCTGAACCAACCACTGTCACACAGCCTGAAAGCTTTGAACCTGAATTACAAAAAGTGACAGCAACACCAGGTAGAACTACCCAACACTGATCAGAACAGATTCAAAGGTCTGGTCTACTCCAGGAGAAAGAGCACCAATCCTCAGCATCATCAATCATCTCCGCCAAGGTTGGATCCTGAACTCCAAGGTCATGACATTTACTTGCAAAGTCCTGCAACTACTCCTTCAGAAAATTCAGGTTCTTCTAATCACTTGGAGTGATGAGGGCATCCAAAGTCAACCAACAAGTCAAAGTCAAGATGCAAGTGATTCCGGAGAAGCTGAGGAGGATGTTCGAGTTCTACATAGAGGTCCTACAATGCTTCAGGATCCAAGTCCGTACCAGAGGGATCCACTTGTAGACATAACTGGGCCAATGACCAGAAGCAGAGCGAAGAAGGTTCGAGATGCACTCAACAACCTTGTTCAAGCTTGCCATCAGGATGCTCAGTTAATTGTAGAAGCCCATGCCTTGGAGGAAAATGGAGGAAATGTGCAAATTGCAAATCTTCTACAAATCTTTGAAGAAGAAGTGCAATTCACCAAGTCCAAATAAAGAAGAAGGCTGTTTCTTGAAGTCTTGAAGATACCGGAAGGTTCTTGGGCTTTAAAAGAAACAAATCATGAAATTCCTACACATTGGGCCGACCCAAATCATGGAAATCAAGTCCACAAGTTCGGCCAGCCCAAGGAGCAAGGAAGCCGCACAAAGCAGCCCACAAAGGAAGCCCACACGGTTTTCTTAGTTAATTAGGGATTTCTCCTTTTAATTAATTATGTCTTTTATTTCTTTAAGATAGTTTCCAAAAAGGGTTTCCTTATTCTTTTTGGAAGTAGGAATTTTATTCTTTTCCTTATTTTTAGAGTGCAAATTCGGATTACCACTTGTTAAGGGTTAAAACTGAATTGCCTTTTTCTTTCTTACCAAAATTCTACTTCTTTCCCGGATTTGGTAAAGGAAATTAACCTCTTGGTTAATTTCCAATTCTTTTCCTTATTTTCTTTCTTATTTTCGGCCACCCCTACACCTATAAATAGGGCAGCCATGCATAATAATAGTCAGAGTATTTCAGATCAAAACTTAGTGTTTGAGATACCTCCATTTATTGCTTTATGTATTTGCATGTCGTAGTTTACATAATTGCATGAACTTAGCTGATTAGGTTATTTGCTCTACCTAATTATTCGCATGTTCAAAACTCTTTTCTTGCACTTGGTTCGAATCTAAAACAAAAACAAACTAGATTAGGTCTTTTTGTTTATTCTGATTTCGAAGGTAAGATAGAGTCTTATACGAGCTCGCCGCTTAATCACAAGGTCCTTGGCAACATTATCCGCATGTGTACAACCGTCCACATCAATTGGTATCAGAGCTAAGGAGTGGTTTCGTGGCTGGAGGCGATCAACCGATCAAATCCTTTCCAGGTGTTTTCTTTTGGAAAAAATGCAAAAGTGGTCCACAATCTTTACGCCTGTTGCAAATGTAGTCCACAATCTTTAGTAAGTAGCAAATGTAGTCCACAATGTATCCATTTTGTTGCAATTTTAGTCCAAAAACGGAAATTGGACCTTGACTAACGGTCAACGGGTTTGACCGTCAGTCAAAGGTGGTTTTGACCTCTTCAAAACCACCTTCAAAGATTGTGGACTACTTTTGAAACAAGGGTAAAGATTGTGGACTACTTTTGCAATTTTTCATATTATTTAAGAATAATACATTTATCTTACTTTTAAAGATATTGATAATTTTAATTCATTTTATACTTATTATATGAGCTTCCCAAATTACAAAAAATTATGTTACAATTGTATTATATTCATCTCAAATTCGCATTTTTAAAAATTAATTATTCTCTATGTTCCATTAGAAGAGTCCATTTTGAAAAATATTTCTTGTCATTAATTTTGTAAACAAATTGATGATGTCATTAATTTTGTTCCCAAAATACCCCCAACTAAAAAAAAATAAAAAACTGAAATGGCTAGAAATGAAACCCATCAAATGGGTTTCATTTCAATTGCTGCAACTGAAATGAAACCCATCAAATGGGTTTCATTTCAATTGTAGAATCCCGCAACTGATATGAAACCCAACAAAATGGGTTTCATATTAGTTGCGGAAATGTTTTAGGGGGTTTAGGGGGAAAAAAAAAAAAAAGAGTAAAGGAAGAAGGAAGAAGACGATGACACTGTTCATCGTCTTCTTCCTTCTTTCATTTTTCAAAACTTTTTTTATTCAGGGGTAATTTAGTTTTTTTTTTTAACACAGTTAGATAAGGCATTTTTCGTTAAGTGGACACTTCAGTCCAAAACCATGAGGGGGGAACTGTCAGTTTTGAAAGCATATAGGGGAAACTGTCCAAAGTATGAAACCACATGGGGGAAAATGTATTTCACCCTAATAAGTATATGTGTGAAATAAATAGTGTCAAATTAGTTATTTTAGTTATTGAAAAATTGTAACCCACATACAATTTTCTATTGGAATAAGAAATATTTTTTAAAATATTTTTCAAAAAATTTAATAAGTATTCTATTAAAAAAATTGTATTATTACAAATTTTCTATTGGAACAAGAAATATTTTTCAAAATGGACTCTTCTAATGGAACATAGAGAATAATTAATTTTTAAAAATGCGAATTTGAGATGAATATAATACAATTGTAACATAATTTTTTGTAATTTGGGAAGCTCATATAATAAGTATAAAATGAATTAAAATTATCAATATCTTTAAAAGTAAGATAAATGTATTATTCTTAAATAATATGAAAAATTGCAAAAGTAGTCCACAATCTTTACCCTTGTTTCAAAAGTAGTCCACAATCTTTGAAGGTGGTTTTGAAGAGGTCAAAACCACCTTTGACTGACGGTCAAACCCGTTGACCGTTAGTCAAGGTCCAATTTCCGTTTTTGGACTAAAATTGCAACAAAATGGATACATTGTGGACTACATTTGCTACTTACTAAAGATTGTGGACTACATTTGCAACAGGCGTAAAGATTGTGGACCACTTTTGCATTTTTTCCGTTTTCTTTTCCTTGTTCATCTTGATTATTCTTGAAATTCTTGGATTAGAACTCATCTTCTTGGGGGAAATTTTTTTTCTTCAAGCTCTTCCAATTTGCGATTTTTTTGTACTGTTTTCATCTTTAAAAATCGCAAATATTTTCTAAATACCCAGACTGCCCTTGCTTACTTTCAGAAATTAATCGGGTTTCAGAAAATATAGATCGGGTTTGGAAAATTGGGTTTTAAGAAATTTAAGGGTTCAGTTTTTATGCTCCAAAGTGGTTTCGGGTTTGTGCTTCTTTTAGGGTTTTTTTGGTTTTCTCTCCTAAACCCTAAACCTAAACCCTAACCCTAACCCTAAACCCTAAACCCTAAACCCTAAACCCTAAACCCTAAACCCTACACCCTAACCCTAAACCCTAAACCCTAATTTTGGTTTTTGGGTTCGGTTTTCTGTTTTGGTTTTCTATTCGGGTTTTTCAGCTTTGGGTTTTCACTTTCGGGTTTACCTACAATTCTAAGGGTTTTTGGGTCTTGCTTGGGTTTATCTATTGCTGGGCTTCTTGCGAATTATTTCTATCCCTCTTGTGCTGTTTTGTTGAAAAATAGTGAGTTTTTGCGGTTGATGTTAAGCAGCTCACTTTGTTTGCGCAATTGAAAATTATATGCTCTAGTTGGGATACCTTGTTTTGAATTCTTGAAAATATATGAATTCTTGGTTTTGTATCCCTATGCTGCTAAGATAATTCCTAGGAATAGGTTAGTGAGTCAAAAATTGAACTTGCTAGCCCTAGGGTTGTCAATTCTTGCAATCGCATACTGCTGCAATTTGGTACTGTTTTCGGTTAATTGAGGGATTAGAAATCGCAAGTTGGGTACTGTTTTGCCTATTAGGAGCATTGATAATTTGTGGGGATTGGTTTCTTGATTACCTATTGGGTGGGTGATCTCTTCTTTGGGTAGTTTTAGGACTTTCCTAAAGTTGTTTCAATTCTGCTTATATTTCTTTGCTTCTATTCAATTTTGAATTGCCCTGCTTTCATATTGCCTAGTTATCTTTTCGTGCTACCTGGACATTAGATCTTTAATTATAGTTTGGATTTTGTCATCGTGCACACTCATCTTTTCTGAAATTTGAGGGCTTATCCCCGAAATTTCCTGTTGTGTACTTCATATCTGAACTATATTACAAAATCGTTTGCGAAAAGATTTTTTTTTTCAAAACAGAACCAAGTGTTGGTTTTTGCGAAATTTTTGCTTCTTTCTTAAGTGTATTGCTTTTGTGTGATTTGCTGCGTGCCTAATACATTTATCAATACCGGGAGGTTTGAGTGGTAAAAGGCTTGAGTGCACATCTTATACAGGGCGCCACCCTAGAGTGAAACACAGGGTTGTGTGTAGCTATTAGGTGGGAAACACTTGGGGGAATAAGAGGGTAAGGTTATTTTCTCACTTTTCCTTATTCTTAGCAAACAGGTTTTCGCTTTCTTATCCAATGTCAGGTGGAGGTGCTCCTAACCCTATAGGAAACGAGCAAATCCTGGCTGCGATTGCGCAACTCTCCGCGCGATTCGCTACTCTCACGGAGGAAGTTGCCGACCTCAGGACTGAACAGGATCAGAGGCGCACAGACTCAGACGACGATGTTGCCGCCCCAGGCACCAACGCCGCAGACCAGCCATTCGCAGGCCTCAGTCAGTGCAAAACTACCGTTCCACCCTTTGCCGGAGGCACGAATCCTGAGGAGTACTTAGACTGGGAGATGAAAATGGAGCGCATCTTTGAGCTTCATGCGATCCCAGAGCACAAGAAGGTCCAGCTCGCAGTTGTACATTTCACAGACTATGCCCTCATCTGGTGGAATCAGCAGCAGGACCAGCGCAGAAATACACGCCCAATGCGTGCCCGCGCACCGCCTCTCTCTTGGTTTGATTTGACTACTTCTATGCGTAGGACTTTTGTACCGGACTACTATTTTAGAGAATTGTATAGGAAATTACATACTCTTGTACAAGGTTCTATGTCTGTCGATGAATACTATAGAAAATTGGAGATGGCTAAAATTAGGGCTAATGTACAGGAAGATGAGCCCGCATCTATGGCTCGTTTTCTTAGTGGTTTAAACAGGGGCATTGCTTTAGCTGTGGAATTGCAGAATGCTACAACGCTGACAGACATGCTGCACAAAGCTCGGGTTATGGAGGAGTATCTGAAGTCCGTTCCACCAGTCCGGACACCTACCAGTGCCCCACCAACTTGGCGTAAGAATCCGACCTACTCGCCACCAGTAAGGAGACCGATCATGTCTGAGCGCAAAGCCCTAGTCCCTGTTGCCGCCGCCACCTCTTCCCTCACAGCAGAAAACGCCATCCACTCCCAGCAGTCTATCAGCAACGTAACTTGCCACAAGTGCTCAGGCCGTGGCCACTACATGCGGGATTGTCCAAATATCCGGAAGGTCTTGTTGGGACAAGATGGTGAGTACATCTCAGAGGAGGATGAAGAAGACCCAACCGTTGACCCTACAAAGGAGTTAACTGACAGCACTCCGTCAGAACCTGTGGAGCAGTTTGAATTTCTTGAAGAAGATCCATCTCAGAACTTGGTTACTCGCACTCTGACTACAGCTGCTGTCCCGGATACGTCCCAGAGGACAAACATTTTCCATGCCCGCACCAAGGTAAATGGAAAGTTATGTGTTCTGATTATTGATGGAGGGAGTTGTACTAATGTTGCTAGTGAGTATATGGTTGATAAGCTGCGCCTCCCTATCATCAATCATCCTCGTCCTTATCGGCTTCAATGGCTCGACAGCTCAGACGGCTACAGAGTCACCAAGCAGGTAAGCGTACCATACGCTATCGGTAAGTTCGAATCCACGGTTTTATGTGATGTTCTGCCAATGGAGGCTTGTCACATTCTACTCGGACGACCATGGCTCTTTGACCTGAAGGCAACACATGATGGGGTCGCCAACACTTACTCGGTCTGCCAGGAGGGCAAGATCCACACGTTCCTACCAATGCCACCGGCTGAAGTGCGATCAGAAGCTGTTCGCATGAAGGAGTCAATCGCAAACTGGGAAGCTGAAAGGCGCCAAGCGAAGGGTAAGGGGAAAGAACTTGTAAAGGGTAGTAAGGCGAACTCTGATAAGCCTGATCAGGACAAAGTTAGGAATAGTTGTTTCGCAACTAAGGGAGAGATAGGACAAGTGTTAGCCAACAATGATGATGTACTGGTTTTGGTTTGTAAAGATAATTGTGCTGACTCTAACGATGTCCCTCGGGATAACCCGTTAGAAATCTCTTCTTTGTTGCAGGAATTCAATGATGTTTTTCCAGAAGAGTTGCCGCAGGGTCTGCCGCCACTTCGAGGAATTGAACATCAAATTGATTTCATCCCTGGCGCACCACTTCCGAACAGACCTGCCTATAAAGCAAATCCGGAGGAAACAAAGGAGTTGCAACAACAAATAGACAAGCTGCTCGCAAATGGTCAGGTAAGGGAATCTCTAAGTCCTTGTGCTGTACCTGTTATTCTAGTCCCTAAGAAAGAAGGTACATGGAGAATGTGTATGGATTGTAGAGCTGTGAATAAGATAACAATCAAGTATAGGCATCCTATCCCTAGGCTTGATGACATGTTAGAGGATTTGCATGGTTCTACTGTTTATACAAAAATAGATCTAACACAGGGCTATCATCAAATTCGCATGAGGGAGGGGGACGAATGGAATACTGCTTTTAAAACTAAATTTGGTTTATATGAGTGGTTAGTCATGCCCTTTGGTCTCACAAATGCACCTAGTACTTTCATGAGATTAATGAATCATGTACTTAGAAAGTTTATAGGTAAATTTGTTGTTGTGTATTTTGATGATATCTTGATCTATTCCAGAGATTATGATTCGCATGTTGAACATCTTCGTTTGGTTTTAATTGAATTACGTGCTAATCGGTTATATGCCAAGATGCAAAAGTGTACCTTTTGTGTTTCGGAGGTTGTTTTTCTTGGTTTTGTAGTCTCTGCAGATGGTGTCAAAGTTGATGATGCCAAGGTGAAGGCCATTAGGGATTGGCCGCAGCCAACTTCGGCCGCCCAGGTTCGGTCATTCCATGGATTGGCTGGATTCTACAGGCGGTTTGTAAAAGATTTCTCCACTAAAGCCGCGCCCCTCAATGATCTCTGCAAGAAGAACGCACCATTTGTGTGGGGGCCAGCTCAGGAAAAAGCTTTTACTGTTTTAAAGCATGATCTCACTCATGCACCTGTTTTAGCATTACCTGATTTTGATAAAGTGTTTGAACTAATGTGTGATGCATCAGGTATTGGAATTGGCGCTGTTCTTATGCAGGAAAGAAAGCCTATCGCCTTTTTCAGTGAGAAGCTTAAAGGAGCTGCTTTGAATTATCCTACATATGATAAAGAGCTCTTTGCTGTTGTCCGTGCTTTGAAACTTGGTCACATTATTTGATGGCTAAGGAATTTGTTGTTCATAGTGATCATGAGTCTCTTAAGCATCTGAAAGGACAGAATAATTTGAATAGACGTCATGCTAAGTGGGTTAACTTTATTGAATCTTTTCCTTATATTATCAAGTATAAGAAAGGTAAGGATAATTTAGTTGCTGACGCTCTATCTCGCAGGTATGAAATTCTGACAATTCTTGATCATACTTTGTTAGGTTTCGCATACCTCAAGGATTTATATGCTTCTGATGTTGATTTTGCTGATTTGTATAAAGCATGTGAATCTGGTGCATTCCAAAAGTTCTTTAGGCAGGATGGTTTTCTGTTTAAGGAAAATAGGTTATGCATTCCTCGTAGTTCCGCTAGGGAATTACTGGTTCGTGAAGCTCATAGTGGGGGTCTTATGGGTCATTTTGGTGTCAATAAAACACTTGAACTGTTGCATGAACACTTTTATTGGCCGCATATGAGAAGGGATGTACAGCATGTTTGCTCTAGATGCATTAATTGTTTGCAAGCTAAATCTACTTCTAAACCCCATGGGCTTTACACGCCATTACCCATACCTTCTGTACCTTGGACTGACATTTCTATGGATTTCATTTTAGGTCTCCCGAGGACGCAGAAAGGTAATGACTCTTTATTTGTCGTTGTTGATCGTTTCTCTAAAATGGCGCATTTCATTCCTTGCAGGAAATCAGATGATGCCAAACATGTAGCTGAGTTATTCTTTCAAGGTATTGTTCGGCTACATGGAATTCCAAGGACAATTGTGTCAGATCGCGACGTCAAATTTCTGAGTTTCTTTTGGAAGACTTTGTGGTCCCGCCTCGGCACAAAACTGTTGTTTTCGACTACAAGTCATCCACAGACGGATGGTCAGACGGAAGTCACCAACCGAACCGTTGGCAACCTACTCAGGGCGTTAATTCAGAAGAATCTCAAACGTTGGGAAGACATCTTGCTAGTTGCAGAGTTTGCATACAAACGAACCAAGCACTCCTCAACAGGGTTCTGTCCATTTGAAGTTGCCTACGGCTTTACTCCTTTGACGGTGATGGATCTCATTCCTTTGCCGCCCAAAGAACAGGTCAATCCAGACGGTGCAAACAAAGTTGAAGCAGTGCAACGCATACATGCTAAAGTTCGAGCTAATCTGGAGAAGACGTATGCCAAAGCCGCCGCCAATGCAAACCAACGGCGCAAGGCTGTGAACTTTGAACCAGGCGACTGGGTTTGGGTTCACATGAGGAAGGAACGATTCCCTGCAGCGAGAAGGACCAAACTCCATCCAAGGGGCGATGGACCTTTTCAGATCGTTTCCAAGATGGGGCCTAACGCCTACAAACTCGACTTACCAGGTGAGTATGGTGTTAGTTCTTCCTTTAATGTTGCTGACTTGTCTCCTTTTGTTGATGAACAGGTTGCTGATTTGAGGACAAATCCTTTTCAACCGGGAGGGGATGATGAGGGCATCCAAAGTCAACCAACAAGTCAAAGTCAAGATGCAAGTGATTCCGGAGAAGCTGAGGAGGATGTTCGAGTTCTACATAGAGGTCCTACAATGCTTCAGGATCCAAGTCCGTACCAGAGGGATCCACTTGTAGACATAACTGGGCCAATGACCAGAAGCAGAGCGAAGAAGGTTCGAGATGCACTCAACAACCTTGTTCAAGCTTGCCATCAGGATGCTCAGTTAATTGTAGAAGCCCATGCCTTGGAGGAAAATGGAGGAAATGTGCAAATTGCAAATCTTCTACAAATCTTTGAAGAAGAAGTGCAATTCACCAAGTCCAAATAAAGAAGAAGGCTGTTTCTTGAAGTCTTGAAGATACCGGAAGGTTCTTGGGCTTTAAAAGAAACAAATCATGAAATTCCCTACACATTGGGCCGACCCAAACTCATGGAAATCAAGTCCACAAGTTCGGCCAGCCCAAGGAGCAAGGAAGCCGCACAAAGCAGCCCACAAAGGAAGCCCACACGGTTTTCTTAGTTAATTAGGGATTTCTCCTTTTAATTAATTATGTTCTTTTATTTCTTTAAGATAGTTTCCAAAAAGGGTTCCTTATTCTTTTGGAAGTAGGAATTTTATTCTTTTCCTTATTTTTAGAGTGCAAATTCGGATTACCACTTGTTAAGGGTAAAACTGAATTGCCTTTTTCTTTTTCTTACCAAATTCTACTTCTTTCCGGATTTGGTAAAGGAAATTAACCTCTTGGTTAATTTCCAATTCTTTTCCTTATTTTCTTTCTTATTTTCGGCCACCCCTACACCTATAAATAGGGCAGCCATGCATAATAATAGTCAGAGTATTTCAGATCAAAAACTTAGTGTTTGAGATACCTCCATTTATTGCTTTATGTATTTGCATGTCGTAGTTTACATAATTGCATGAACTTAGCTGATTAGGTTATTTGCTCTACCTAATTATTCGCATGTTCAAAACTCTTTTCTTGCACTTGGTTCGAATCTAAAACAAAAACAACTAGATTAGGTCTTTTTGTTTATTCTGATTTCGAAGGTAAGATAGAGTCTTATACGAGCTCGCCGCTTAATCACAAGGTCCTTGGCAACATTATCCGCATGTGTACAACCGTCCACATCATGGAGCTTCCTATTGCACTTAGAAAAGGAGTAAGATCATGCACACAGCATCCACTATCTAATTTTGTGTCTTATGAAAACATTTCACCTCACCATTGCTCATTTATTTCACAATTGTCTAGTGTGTACATTCCTAACACTATTCAGGAGGCCCTACATGATAAAAATTGGAGGGAAGCTGTGTTCAAAGAGATGAGTGCTTTGGAAAAGAATTATACTTGGGAGAGAGTAGACCTACCCTATGGGAAGAAGCCAGTTGGATGCAAGTGGGTATTCACTGTGAAATACCACTCGGATGGATCCTTAGAAAGATACAAGGCTCGCCTTGTAGCAAAAGGATTTACTCAAACTTATGGTGTGGACTATTCTGAAACTTTCTCACCAGTAGCTAAGGTAAACTCAATTCGGGTATTACTATCTGTGGCTGCTAATCTTGATTGGCCTTTGTTCCAGCTAGATGTAAAAAATGCTTTCCTAAATGGTGATTTGCAAGAGGAGGTATTTATGGAACCACCGCCTGGATTCGTTGAGAAGTTTGGGAAGAAGGTGTGCAGGCTGAAAAGGTCCATTTATGGACTGAAACAATCCCCCGAGCTTGGTTCGACAGATTCACCAAATTTGTTAAAGGTCAAGGATATAAACAAGGGCAGTCTGATGATACCTTGTTTACAAAACATTCCAAAGGGAGAGTTTCAGTCCTGATTGTTTACGTGGATGACATAATCTTAACTGGTGATGATTTTGAAGAAATGGGGAGACTAAAGCAGAATCTGGCTACAGAATTTGAGATCAAAGATCTGGGACAATTGAAATACTTCCTTGGAATGGAGGCGCTTACCTGCTTGGTGACTCTGTAGCCGTCTTAGCTGTCGAGCCATTGAAGCCGATAAGGACGGGGATGATTGATGACAGGGAGGCGCAGCTTATCAACCATATACTCACAAGCAACATTAGTACAACTCCCTCCATCAATAATCAGAACACATAACTTTCCATTTACCTTGGTGCGGGCATGGAAGATGTTTGTCCTCTGGGACGTGTCCGGGACAGCAGCTGTAGTCAGAGTGCGAGTAACCAAGTTCTGAGAAGGATCTTCTTCAAGAAATTCGAACTGCTCCACAGGTTCTGACGGAGTGCTGTCAGTCAACTCCTTTATAGGGCCAACGGTTGGCTCCTCTTCATCGGATTCTGATATGTACTCACCATCTTGGCCCAATAATACCTTCCAGATGTTGGGACAGTCACGCATGTAGTGGCCACGGCCTGAGCACTTGTGGCAAGTAACGTTGCTGATAGACTGCCTGGGAGTTGATGGCATTTTCTGCTGGGATGAAGAAGAAGTGGCGGCGGCAACAGGGACAATGGCCTTGCGGTCAGACATGCTTGGCCTCCTTGCTGGTGGCGAGTAGGTCGGATTCTTGCGCCAGGCTGGTGGGGCGCTTGTAGGTGTCCGGACTGGTGGAACGGACTTCAGATACTCCTCCATAACTCGAGCTTTGTGCAGCATGTCTGTCAGAGTTGTAGCATTCTGCAATTCAACAGCTAAAGCAATCCCCCTGTTTAAACCACTAAGAAAACGAGCCATAGATGCGGGCTCATCTTCCTGTACATTAGCCCTAATTTTAGCCATCTCAAGCTTCCTCTAGTATTCATCTACAGACATAGAACCCTGGACAAGAGTATGTAATTTCTTATACAATTCTCTAAAATAATAGTCCGGTACAAAAGTCCTATGCATAGATGTAGTCAAATCAAACCAAGAGAGAGGCGGTGCGCGGGCACGCATTGGGCGTGTATTTCTGCGCTGGTCCTGCTACTGATTCCACCAGATTAGGGCATAGTCTGTGAAATGTACAACTGCGAGCTGGACCTTCTTGTGCTCTGGGATCGCATGAAGCTCAAAGATGCGCTCCATCTTCATCTCCCAGTCTAAGTACTCCTCTGGATTGGTGCCTCCGGCAAAGGGCGGAACGGTAGTTTTGCACTGGCTGAGGCCTGCGAATGGCTGGTATGCGGCATTGGTGCCTTGACCGGCAACATCGTCGTCTGAGTCTGTGCGCCTCTGTTCCCGTTCAGTCCTGAGGTCGACAACTTCCTCCGTTAGTGTAGCGAATCGCGCGGAGAGTTGCGCAATCGCAGCCAGAATTTGCTCGTTCCCAAGAGGGTTAGGAGCACTACCACCTGACATTGGTAAAAGAAGCGAAAATCAGTCTGCTAAGAATAAGGAAAAGTGAGAAATAACCTTACCCCCTTATTCCCCCAAGTGTTTCCCACCTAATAGCTACACACAAACCCCGTGTATCGCTCTAGGGTGGCGCCCTGTATAAGATGTGCACTCAAGCCTTTTACCACTCAAACCTCCCGGTATTGATAAATGTATCAGGCAAGCAGCAATTCACACAAAGCAATGACACTTAAGAAAGAAGCAAAAATTTTCGCAAAAACCACACTTGGTTCTGTTTTTTGAAAATTCTTTTCGCAAATGATATTTATGTAATATAGTTCAGATATGAAGTACACAACAGGAAATTTCGGGGTTAAGCCCTCAAATTTCAGAAAAGATGAGTGTGCACGATGACAAAATCCAAACTATAATTAAAGATCTAATGTATAGGTCGCACGAAAAGATAAACAAGGCAATTGAAAGCAGGGCAATTCAAAGTGAATAGAAGCAAAGAAAAATTAGCAGAGTTGAAACGACTTCAGGAAAGCCTAAACTACCCAAAGAAGTGATCACCCACCCAATAGGTAATCAAGAAACCAATCCCCACAAATTATCAAGGCTTCTAATATGAAAACAGCACCAAAATTGCGAAATTGCTACCCCCTAATGGCCGAAAACAGTACCAACTTATAGCAAGATGCGATTTTTAATTATGAAAACCCAAGGGCCAGCAAAACAATTTGTCAAATTACTAGCCTATTCCCAGGGATAATCTTAGCAGCACAAGGATACGAAATCAAGAATTCACTATATTTTCAAGAATTCAAAAGGAAGTATCCAAAACAAGAGCATGCAATTTTATAATACGCAAACAAGTGAGCTGCTTAACATCAACCGCAAAACTCACAATTTTCAGCAAAATCAGCACCAAAAGAAGGGTAGAAAGCGTTGCAAAAACCAAGCAAACAAAAGCTTTAAGTCGCTTGAATTAGCGACGGAAACCCGAAACCCTAGTGTCACTAAAAACCGAAACCCTAATCTGAAAATTGAGGTCCGATTTTAATTTCAAAAATTGCAGCAAGGGTATCCGAATTTTTAAGAAAATTTGCGATTTTAAAGATGGAAAAACAGTACACAAAATCGCAATTTTAAGCTGGAAGAAAAAAAAAAATTTCCCCCCCCCCCCAAGAAGATGAATTCAATTCCAAGAATTTCAAGAACAATCAAGATTAACAAGGAAAAGAAAACACCTGGATGATCGGTTGATCTCCTCCGGTCACGAAACCACTCCTTAGCTCTGATACCAATTGATGTGGACGGTTGTACACATGCGGATAATGTTGCCAAGGACCTTGTGATTAAGTGACAAGCTCTAAAAACCTTTAACTCACGTTCAAATTGATAAAACAAGGGATAAACTATCCTGACCAGTTTGTTTAAGAATTCGAACCAAGTGCAAGAAAAGAGGTGTGAAACATGCGAACAATTAGATAGAGCAAGAACCTAAAAGGCTAAGTTTCATGCAATTATGTAAACTACAACATGCAAATACATAAAGCAATAAAAGGAGGTATCTCAAACACTAAGTTTTTGATCTGAAATACACTAGCTTTATTGATGGATTTCGGCCCCTTTAAATAGAAGAAGGGATGGCCGAAAATCAGTAGAAAAAGAAAAGGAAAAGAATTAGAATTGGAAATTAACCAAGAGGTTAATTCCTTGTACAATTACCAAACCCGGAAAGAAGTAGGAATGGTAAGAAAAGGGATCTAAAATTCGGTCACCTCTTAATGGAGTGATTGCCGAATTTACAAGACCAAATTCAAGAAGGAAAACTAATTAGAAAACAAGTAGGAAAAGAATAAAAATCCTACTTCCAAAATGAATAAGGAAAACCCTTTTTGGAAATTAACTAAAAGACTAAAAAGACTTAATTAAAATTCTGAAAACTAATACCCTAAAACCGTGTGGGCTTTTTCCTTGATTGGCCGTGTGGGCTGCTCCTTGGATTGGGCCGTGCGGCTTCATGCTTCAACTTGGGCTGGCTGAAAACTTGTGGGCTGGTCCATGAGTTTTTGGGTCGGCCCAATTTGTAGGGAACTTTATTAATTTGTTTCTTTTACGTCCAAGAACCTTCCGGCATCTTCAAGACTTCAAGAAACAGCCTTCTTCTTGATTAATGTTGGATGATTTGCGCCTCTCCTTCCAAGATAGTTAGAAGAGTTGCAAATTGCACATTTCCTCCATTTTGCTCCAAGGCATGGGCTTCTACAATCAGCTGGGCATCTTGATGGCAAGCTTGAACAAGGTTGTTGAGAGCTTCTCGCACCTTCTTCGCTCTGCTCCTGGTCATGGGCCCAGTGATGTCTACAAGTGGATCCCTCTGATATGGGCTTGGATCCTGAAGCATTGTTGGGCCTCGATGTAGAACTCGAACCTCCTCCTCAGCTTCTCCGGAATCACTTGTAGTTTGACTTGTTGCATGTTGTTGACTTTGGATGCCCTCATCACTTCCTCCGTGAGTGTAGCGAATCGCGCGGAGAGTTGCGCAATCGCAGCCAGAATTTGCTCGTTCCCAAGAGGGTTAGGAGCACTACCACCTGACATTGGTAAAAGAAGCGAAAATCTGTCTGCTAAGAATAAGGAAAAGTGAGAAATAACCTTACCCCCTTATTCCCCCAAGTGTTTCCCACCTAATAGCTACACACAAACCCCGTGTATCGCTCTAGGGTGGCGCCCTGTATAAGATGTGCACTCAAGCCTTTTACCACTCAAACCTCCCGGTATTGATAAATGTATCAGGCAAGCAGCAATTCACACAAAAGCAATGACACTTAAGAAAGAAGCAAAATTTTCGCAAAAACCACACTTGGTTCTGTTTTTGAAAAATCTTTTCGCAAACGATGTTTATGTAATATAGTTCAGATATGAAGTACACAACAGGAAATTTCGGGGTTAAGCCCTCAAATTTCAGAAAAGATGAGTGTGCACGATGACAAAAACCAAACTATAATTAAAGATCTAATGTATAGGTCGCACGAAAAGATAAACAAGGCAATTGAAAGCAGGGCAATTCAAGGTGAATAGAAGCAAAGAAAAATTAGCAGAGTTGAAACAATTTCAGGAAAGCCTAAACTACCCAAAGAAGCGATCACCCACCCAATAGGTAATCAAGAAACCAATCCCCACAAATTATCAATTCTTCTAATAAGCAAAACAGTACCTAATTTGCGAAATTAATACCCTTTAATGGCCGAAAACAGTACCACTTTGTAGTAGAATGCGATTTTCAATTATGACAACCCTAGGGCCAGCAAAATAATTTTACAATTTACTAGCCTAATCCCAGGAATTATCTTAGCAGCACAAGGATACAAAATCAAGAATTCACTATATTTTCAAGAATTCAAAAGAAAGTATCCAAAACAAGAGCATGCAATTTTATAATGCGCAAACAAGTGAGCTGCTTAACATCAACCGCAAAACTCACAATTTTCAGCAAAATCAGCACCAAAAGAAGGGTAGAAAGTGTCGCAAAACCAAGCAAACAAAAGCTTTAGGTCGCGTGAATTAGCGACGGAAAAACCCGAAACCCTAGTGTCACTAAAAACCGAAACCCTAATCTGAAAATTGAGGTCCGATTTTAATTTAAAAAATTGCAGCAAGGGTATCCGATTTTTTTTTTTTGAAAGAAAATTGCGATTTTAGGGATAGCAAACAGTACAAAATCGCAATTTAAAAGCTGGAAGAAAAAAAAATTTTCCCCCCCAAGAAGATGAATTCAATTCCAAGAATTTCAAGAACAATCAAGAAACCACCTGGAAAAGAAAACACCTGGAAAAGGATTAGATCGGTTGATCTCCTCTGGTCACGAAACCACTCCTTAGCTCTGATACCAATTGATGTGGACGGTTGTACACATGCGGATAATGTTGCCAAGGACCTTGTGATTAAGTGACAAGCTCTAAAAACCTTTAACTTACGTTCAAATCGATAAACAAGGGATAAACTATGCTGACCAGTTTGTTTAAGAATTCGAACCAAGTGCAAGAAAAGAGGTGTGAAACATGCGAACAATTAGATAGAGCAAGAACCTAAAAGGCTAAGTTTCATGCAATTATGTAAACTACAACATGCAAATACATAAAGCAATTAAAGGAGGTATCTCAAACACTAAGTTTTTGATCTGAAATACACTAGCTTTATTGATGGATTTCGGCCCCTTTAAATAGAAGAAGGGATGGCCGAAAATCAGTAGAAAAAGAAAAGGAAAAGAATTAGAATTGGAAATTAACCAAGAGGTTAATTCCTTGTACAATTACCAAACCCGGAAAGAAGTAGGAATGGTAAGAAAAGGGATCTAAAATTCGGTCACCTCTTAATGGAGTGATTGCCGAATTTACAAGACCAAATTCAAGAAGGAAAACTAATTAGAAAACAAGTAGGAAAAGAATAAAAATCCTACTTCCAAAATGAATAAGGAAAACCCTTTTTGGAAATTAACTAAAAGACTAAAAAGACTTAATTAAAATTCTGAAAACTAATACCCTAAAACCGTGTGGGCTTTTTCCTTGATTGGCCGTGTGGGCTGCTCCTTGGATTGGGCCGTGCGGCTTCATGCTTCAACTTGGGCTGGCTGAAAACTTGTGGGCTGGTCCATGAGTTTTTGGGTCGGCCCAATTTGTAGGGAACTTTATTAATTTGTTTCTTTTACGTCCAAGAACCTTCCGGCATCTTCAAGACTTCAAGAAACAGCCTTCTTCTTGATTAATGTTGGATGATTTGCGCCTCTCCTTCCAAGATAGTTAGAAGAGTTGCAAATTGCACATTTCCTCCATTTTGCTCCAAGGCATGGGCTTCTACAATCAGCTGGGCATCTTGATGGCAAGCTTGAACAAGGTTGTTGAGAGCTTCTCGCACCTTCTTCGCTCTGCTCCTGGTCATGGGCCCAGTGATGTCTACAAGTGGATCCCTCTGATATGGGCTTGGATCCTGAAGCATTGTTGGGCCTCGATGTAGAACTCGAACCTCCTCCTCAGCTTCTCCGGAATCACTTGTAGTTTGACTTGTTGCATGTTGTTGACTTTGGATGCCCTCATCACTTCCTCCGTGAGTGTAGCGAATCGCGCGGAGAGTTGCGCAATCGCAGCCAGAATTTGCTCGTTCCCAAGAGGGTTAGGAGCACTACCACCTGACATTGGTAAAAGAAGCGAAAATCTGTCTGCTAAGAATAAGGAAAAGTGAGAAATAACCTTACCCCCTTATTCCCCCAAGTGTTTCCCACCTAATAGCTACACACAAACCCCGTGTATCGCTCTAGGGTGGCGCCCTGTATAAGATGTGCACTCAAGCCTTTTACCACTCAAACCTCCCGGTATTGATAAATGTATCAGGCAAGCAGCAATTCACACAAAAGCAATGACACTTAAGAAAGAAGCAAAATTTTCGCAAAAACCACACTTGGTTCTGTTTTTGAAAAATCTTTTCGCAAACGATGTTTATGTAATATAGTTCAGATATGAAGTACACAACAGGAAATTTCGGGGTTAAGCCCTCAAATTTCAGAAAAGATGAGTGTGCACGATGACAAAAACCAAACTATAATTAAAGATCTAATGTATAGGTCGCACGAAAAGATAAACAAGGCAATTGAAAGCAGGGCAATTCAAGGTGAATAGAAGCAAAGAAAAATTAGCAGAGTTGAAACAATTTCAGGAAAGCCTAAACTACCCAAAGAAGCGATCACCCACCCAATAGGTAATCAAGAAACCAATCCCCACAAATTATCAATTCTTCTAATAAGCAAAACAGTACCTAATTTGCGAAATTAATACCCTTTAATGGCCGAAAACAGTACCACTTTGTAGTAGAATGCGATTTTCAATTATGACAACCCTAGGGCCAGCAAAATAATTTTACAATTTACTAGCCTAATCCCAGGAATTATCTTAGCAGCACAAGGATACAAAATCAAGAATTCACTATATTTTCAAGAATTCAAAAGAAAGTATCCAAAACAAGAGCATGCAATTTTATAATGCGCAAACAAGTGAGCTGCTTAACATCAACCGCAAAACTCACAATTTTCAGCAAAATCAGCACCAAAAGAAGGGTAGAAAGTGTCGCAAAACCAAGCAAACAAAAGCTTTAGGTCGCGTGAATTAGCGACGGAAAAACCCGAAACCCTAGTGTCACTAAAAACCGAAACCCTAATCTGAAAATTGAGGTCCGATTTTAATTTAAAAAAATTGCAGCAAGGGTATCCGATTTTTTTTTTTTTGAAAGAAAATTGCGATTTTAGGGATACCAAACAGTACAAAATCGCAATTTAAAAGCTGGAAGAAAAAAAAATTTTCCCCCCCAAGAAGATGAATTCAATTCCAAGAATTTCAAGAACAATCAAGAAACCACCTGGAAAAGAAAACACCTGGAAAAGGATTAGATCGGTTGATCTCCTCTGGTCACGAAACCACTCCTTAGCTCTGATACCAATTGATGTGGACGGTTGTACACATGCGGATAATGTTGCCAAGGACCTTGTGATTAAGTGACAAGCTCTAAAAACCTTTAACTTACGTTCAAATCGATAAACAAGGGATAAACTATGCTGACCAGTTTGTTTAAGAATTCGAACCAAGTGCAAGAAAAGAGGTGTGAAACATGCGAACAATTAGGTTGAGCAAGAACCTAAAAGGCTAAGTTTCATGCAATTATGTAAACTACAACATGCAAATACATAAAGCAATTAAAGGAGGTATCTCAAACACTAAGTTTTTGATCTCAAATACACTGAATATTATTATGCATGGCTGCCCTATTTATAGATGTAGGTTCAGCCGAAAATAAGAAAGAAAATAATAAGGAAAAGAATTGGAAATTAACCAAGAGGTTAATTTCCTTTACCAAATCCAGAAAGAAGTTGAATTTGGTAAGAAAAGGTAAGTAAATTTCGTTCACCCCCTTTTTGTTAAGAGGCAGCCGAAATTACACTTAAAAACAATAAGGAAAGAATAAAAATCCTACTCCCAAAAAGAGATCAAGAAGGAACCCTTTTTGGAAACTAACTAAAAGAGTAAAAAGAACACTTAAGTGACTTAAAAGTCCCTAACTAATTAAAGCCGTGTGGGCTTCCTTTGTGGGCTGTCCATGCGGCTTCCTTGCTTCTTTGGGCTGGCCGAAAACTTGTGGGCTGGTCCATGAGTTTTGGGTTGGCCCAATTTATAGGGAACTTTATTTATTTGTTTCTTTTAAGTCCAAGAACCTCCCGGCATCTTCAAGACTTCAAGAAACAGCCTTCTTCTTCATGAGTACTTGATAATTTGCGCTTCTTCTTCAAAGATATTTAGAAGAGTTGCAAATCGCACATTTCCTCCATTTTGCTCCAAGGCGTGAGCTTCCATTTGGCGTCCATCTTTCTGACTCATAATGTGTGCTATTTTAGCTCTGGATATCCTCATCATTCCCTCCCGGTTGGAAAGGATTCGTCCTCGAATCCAAGGTGCTGAAAACAAACATAAACAAGTTAGAAAGATTAACATAAAACATAGAGCATGCTTACCTGTCAACTGAAGCTTGTAAGCAGGACGCCCTATTGTTGACAGGATTTCAAAAGGTTTATCGCCATCACGGGCGTTAAGCTCCTTGGCCATCTCTTTTGCAGTGTAGATAACAGGCAACAGGGCTTTACAGTAGTCCAGATCGTGAGCCAAAAGTTCATCGACCTGTCCTTGTAACTCCTTTGTCTCCTTCGGTGTATCTCCTTCCTGCAACAAAGAAACGACTTTCATAGAGATATCCCGAGGGATATCGTCAGGGTTAGTGCAAGTATCTTTACATACTAAAACTAGTACATCATCTTTGCTATCTAACACTTGTCCTATGTCTCCCTGTGTAGCCAAACAACTATATTTAACTTTGTCCTGATCAGGCTTATCAGAGTTCGCCTTACTACCCTTTACAAGTTCTTTCCCCTTACCCTTCGCTTGGCGCCTTTCAGCTTCCCATTTTGCGAGTGACTCCTTCATACGAACAGCTTTTGATCGCACTTCAGCCGGTGGCATTGGTAGGAACGTGTGGATCTTGCCCTCCTGGCAGACCGAGTAAGTGTTGGCGACCCCATCATGTGTTGCCTTCAGGTCAAAGAGCCATGGTCGACCGATTAGAATGTGACAAGCCTCCATTGGCAGAACATCACATAGAACAGTGGATTCGAACTTACCGATAGCGTATGGTACGCTTACCTGCTTGGTGACTCTGTAGCCGCCTGAGCTGTTGAGCCATTGTAGCCGATAAGGACGTGGATGATTGATAATAGGGAGCTTCAGCCTTTCAACCATATATTCGCTGGCAACGTTGGTGCAACTCCCTCCATCAATTATCAGAACACACAACTTCCCATTTACCTTAGTCCTGGCGTGGAAGATGTTTGTCCGTTGAGATGTGTCCTGGACAGCAGCTGTAGTCAAGGTGCGAGTAACCAAGTTATGATTGGGATCTTCCTCTATGAACTTGAATTGCTCCACTGGTGCAGACGGAGTGCTGTCAGTTAACTCCTGTGAGGGGTCAACAGTTTGATCGTCTTCTTCCTCCTCTTCTGAAATATACTCACCATCTTGCCCCAATAAGACCTTCCGGATGTTAGGGCAATCACGCATGTAGTGGCCACGGCCTGAGCATTTGTGGCAAGTGACATTGCTAATGGATTGCCGAGGTGTTGATGGCGTTCTGGATTGGGATGAAGACGAGGTGGTGGCGGGGACTATAGCCTTCCTTTCTGACGTAAACGGCTTCTTAGCTGGTGGAGAGTAAACCGGATTCTTTCTCCAAGCCGGTGGGGCACTGGTAGGCGTCCGGACGGGTGGAACTGTCTTCAGGTATTCCTCCATGACCCGAGCTTTGTGCAACATGTCCGTTAGAGTTGTCGCATTCTAAAGTTCAACAGCTAAAGCTATACCCCTGTTTAAGCCATTAAGAAAACGAGCCATCGAAGCAGCTTCATCTTCCTGTACATTTGCCCTAATTGGACGCGTATTCCTTCGTTGGTCCATCTCTTGATTCCACCAGACCAGGGCATAGTCCGTGAAATGTACCACCACGAGTGGGACCTTCTTGTGTTCTGGGATCGCATGCAGCTCGAAGATGCGCTCCATCTTCATCTCCCAATCTAAGTAATCCTCCGGATTATTACCGCCGGCGAAGGGTGGAACAGTCGTTTTGCATTGACTGAGACCCTCGAAAGGCTTGGCAGCGGCATTGTTGTCAGGTGCGGCTATATCATCATCTGACTCTGTATGCTGTTGTTCTCGTTCAGTGCATAGTTCAGCGACCTCCTCCGTGAGGGTAGCAAATCGCGCAGAGAGTTGCGCTATTGCAGCCAGTATTTGCTCACTCCCCAAAGGGGCAGAAGCACTTCCTCCTGACATTGGTTAGAAACGAAAACCTGTCTGCTAAGAACAAGGAAAAATGAGTAGTAACATTACCCCCTTGTCCCCCAAGTGTATCCCACCTAAGAGCTACGCACAAACCAGTGTTTCACTCTATGGTGGCGCCCTGATAGTATGTTCACTCAAGCCTTTTTCCACTCTACCTCCCGGTATTGACAAATGTATAAGGCAAACAGTAATTCACACAAAGCAATGACACTTAAGGAAAAAGCACAAATTTTCGAAAATAGACACTTGGTTCTATTTGGATGTTGAAAAATCTTTTCGCAAACGATATTTGTAATATAGTTCAGATAAGAAGTACACAACAAGGAAATTAAGGGGTTAAGCCCTCAAATTTCAGAAAAGATGGGTGTGCGCGATGACAAAATCCAAACTATAATTCAAGAGTAAATGTCCAGGTCGCTCGAAAAGATACAACTAGCAGTTGAAAGCAGGGCAATTCAAAATTGAATAGAATCAAAGAAAAATAAGCAGAGTTGAAACAACTTTGAGAAAGTCCGAAAACTACGCAAAGAAGAGATCACCCACCCAATAGGTAATCAAGAAACCAATCCCAGCAAATTATTAATTCTTTCAATATGCAAACAGCTCAAATTGCTATTTTTAAACAACCCCTAAGTGGCGAAAATTTCTAATATGCGATTTTAAGAAAAGAAAACCCTAGGGCCAGCAAAGTTCAATTTTTGACTCACTAACCAATTCCCAGGGATAATCTCAGCAGCACAAGGACACAAAATCAAGAATTCACTATATTTTCAAGAATTCGAAACAAGGTATCCCAAACTAGAGCATGCAAATTACAATGCGCAGATAAGGTGAGCTGCTTAACATCAATCGCAAAAACTCACCAATTTTCACAAAATCAGCACAAGAGGGGTAGAAAAATAGTCGCAAAACCCAGTAATTTAGATGCAAAAACAGCAATACTAAAGCGTCTCTCCAAACCCTAGTGTCGTAAGCAAGGCGACTAAAAATACAACCGAAAATCGAAACCCTAGTTTTAGCCAAAAACCCGAACCCTAAGTTGATTTTTTAAAGTCCGAATTTCTTTGTGAATTTCTAAAAAGGGATATGCGATTTTAATGTAAGAAAAACATCCCCTAAACAGTACAAGGTTTTCGCAAAAGAAGGTAATTTTTAAAACCCTAAGTTGCGTTTTTCAGTACTTTAAAATTTGGTTCAATTTTTCTAAAGAATTTATGATTTTAAGGTAGGGTCACCAGCACTAAAAACCGAAATTCAAAGCTTGAAAGAAAAAAAAATATCCCCAAGAAGATGCGTTCTATATCCAAGAATTTCAAGATGAACAAGACTAACAAGGAAAAGAAAACACCTGATAAAGATTTGGTCGGGTTACTTCGACCTTCTCCAGCCACGAAACCACTCCTAAGCTCTGATACCAATTGATGTGGACGGTTGTACACATGCGGATGAAAGTTGCCCGGAAAGTGTGATTAAGTAGCGTAGCTCGTATAATGTCTAGCTTACTCGAAAATAAGAGAAACAAAAAGAAGCTAACCTAAGCTAATTTGTTTTAGATTTTCAAACCAAGTGTAAGAAAGAGTTGAAACATGCAAAATAATTAGGTAGAGCAATTAACCTAATTAGCTAAGTTTCATGCAATATGTACCGTTTCTTTCGGAGGTGCTGACCCGCAGCGAGGCAGAGATGACTAAGTGACATATGGAATATGGCGACGACAACAGCATGTCATAGAAGGAGATAACAGGTGGAGCCAACGACCCACTAAGACTAACCTATCTACAACTACATCCCCGAGCGGCAGTCAAACGGGAGCGTGAATGCGAGATGCCAGCGGAATGATCGGCCGGACAAAGGCTAGGGCTGCTTCCTTCCCAGCGCGTCCTTCCTTGTGTGTCGGAGATATAAAGCGAGTGCGCCGGAAAAGAACGGGAACTGTGTCCATCTATTCTATGGCGAAGCATCCGAAGCATAACTGCACACTCACACGATCTTTGCCGAGAGATAGGAGCATTCGGTGGAACCGGTGAACTACACGCATGCAAATACATAAAGCAATAAAGGGAGAGTACTCAAAACTAATAGTTTTTATGATTTGAATACTTGTTTATTACTGATCTGCGGCTGCCTATTTATTAGTAGGAAACAGCCGAAAAAGTCATCTAAAAGAATAAGGAAAAAGAAGTAGAATTGGAAATCAATCAAGAGATTGATTTCCTTTACAATACCAAACCCTGAAAGAAGTGGGGAATGGTAAAAGAAAAAGGAAGTTTCGGTTTTACCTTTAACTTGTGGTACCCGAAATTACAAACTAAAAACAATAAGGAAAAGGAATAAAAATCCTACTCCAAAAAGGAGATCAAAAAGGAACCCTTTTTGGAAACTAATTAAACTAAGGGCAAAATAGGGAACATACACAAACCCTTATTTTCCCCCAAACCCTAACCCTTAACTTCCAACCCTAATGACTTAAGCTTGGCCGTGTGGGCTTTTGTTGTTGGGCTGGCCGATCCTAATTTGTGGAATGGACTCCATGAGTTGGGTCGGCCCAATGTTGATGTCGCATTATAGAATGATGAAGGGAGCTTCTGGAATCTTCTGGAATCTCCCGGAATCATTTCGGAATCAAGATTTTCAAGATTTCAAGATTCTTCAAGATTCTGCAAAATATGAAATTCAAGAATTTAAGTAAAATCAAGAACTTCAAGAATTGTTTCTTTAAAGTCCAAGAACCTTCCGGCATCTTCAAGAACTTCAAGAAACAGCCTTCTTCTTCATTGTGGATTGGGGAATTGCGTCTCTTCTTCAAGAATTGTTAGGAGAGTCGCAATTTGAACCTTTCCGTCTTTGTTTTCCGAGGCGTTTGCTTCTACTATCAATTGAGCGTCCTGATAGCAGGCTTGTACAAGGTTGTTGAGTGTCTCTTGAACCTTCTTTGCTCTGCTTCTGGTCATTGGCTCAATGATGTCTACAAGTGGATCCCTTTAATATGGACTTGGATCCTGAAGCATTGTTGGCCTCGGTGTAGAACCCGAACCTCTTGAGCTTCTCCGGACTCACTTGTCTGTGGACTTGGGATGCCCTCATCATCCCCTCCCAGTTGAAAAGGATTTGACCTCAAATCTTAATCCTGTTCATAAGTAAATGGAGACAAGTCAGCAACATTAAATGAAGTACTAACACCATACTCACCTGGTAAATCAAGCTTGTAAGCATTAGGCCCCATCTTGGACATGATTTGAAAAGGCCCATCGCCCCGGGAATGGAGTTTCGTCCTCCTCGTAGCAGGGAATCGTTCCTTCCTCATGTCAACCCAAACCCAGTCGCCTGGTTCAAAGTTCACAGCCTTGCGCCGTTGGTTTGCATGGGCGGCGGCTCAGGCGTAGTTTTTCTCAAGGTTGGCCCTAACCTTGGCATGTAGGCGTTTGACGGTTTCAGCCTTCGGGGCCCCGTCGAGATTAACCTGTTCCTTTCGCGGCAAAGGGATGAGATCCATAACCGTCAAAGGAGTGAAGCTGATGTGGACGGTTGTACACATGCGGATGAAGTTTCCAAGGAAAGTGTGATTAAGCGGTGTAGCTCGTATAGGTTCTAACTTACCCGAATTTCAAAGAACAAAAATAAACTAACCTAAGCTAATTTACTTTAGATTTCGAACCAAGTAAGAAAGAGTTGAAACATGCGAATTTAATTAGGTAGAGCAATTAACCTAATTAAGCTAAGTTTCATGCAATATATAAATTAGAATCATGCAAAATACATAAAGCAATAAAGGGAGAGTACTCAAAACTAATAGTTTTATGATCTGAATACTTGTATTAAATTTTGGAGTTTCGGCTGCCTATTTATAGGCAAAGAATAGCCGAAAAAGTCACCTAAAAGAAGTAGGAAAAAGAAGTAGAATTGGAAACCAATCAAGAGATTGATTTCCTTTACAATACCAAAACCTGAAAGAAGTGGGTAATGGTAAAAAGAAAACGAAATTCGGTCACCTTAATCTTAATGGCAGCCAAAATTACAAGTAAAAACAAGAAGGAAAAGGAATTGAAAATCCTACTCCAAAAAGCAGATTAAGAAGGGATCCTTTTTGGAAACTAATAAACTAAGGGCAAAATAGGGAACATGCACAAACCCTTATTTTCCCCCAAACCCTAACCCTTAATTTCGCAACCCTAATGGACTAGGCCTTGCGTGTGGGCTTCTTGGTGGGCTGGCCGAATGGATGATGTGGAATGGACTCCATGGATTGGGTCGGCCCAATTGTTGATGGCGCATGATGGAATGGTGTAGGGAGCTTCCGAAATCTTCTGGAACCTCCCAGAATCATTTCGGAATCAAGTTTTTCAAGATTCTTCAAGATTCTGCAAAATATGAAATTCAAGATTTTCAAGAAAATCAAGAACTTCAAGAAATGTCTCTTTAAAGTCCAAGAACCTTCCGACGTCTTCAAGAATTTCAAGAAACAGCCTTCTCTTCATTGTGGAATGGGGAATTGCGCCTCTTCTTCAAGAATTGTAAGGAGAGCTGCAATTTGAACCTTTCCGGCTTTGTTCTCCAATGCGTTGGCTTCTACTATCAATTGAGCATCCAGTCAGCAAGCTTGTACAAGGTTGTCGAGAGTCTCTTGAACCTTCTTTGCTCTGCTTCTTGTCATTGGCCCAATGATATCTACAAGTGGATCCCTTTGATATGGACTTGGATCCTGAAGCATTGTTGGGCCTTGGTGTAGAACCCGAACCTCCGCAGCTTCTCTAGACTCACTTGTCTGTGCACTTGTCAATGGACTTGGGATGCCCTCATCATCCCCTCCCGGTTGAAAAGGATTTGACCTCAAATCTTAATCCTGTTCATAAGTAAATGGAGACAAGTCAGCAACATTAAATGAAGTACTAACACCATACTCACCTGGTCAATCAAGCTTGTAAGCATTAGGCCCCATCTTGGACACGATTTGAAAAGGCCCATCGCCCCAGGGATGGAGTTTCGTCCTCCTCGCAGCAGGGAATCGTTCCTTCCTCATGTGAACCCAAACCCAGTCACCTGGTTCAAAGTTCAAAGCCTTGCGCCGTTGGTTTGCATGGGCGGCGGCTCTGGCGTAATTTTTCTCAAGGTTGGCCCGAACCTTGGCATGCAGGCATTGGACGGTTTCAGCCTTCTGGGCGCCGTCGAGATTAACCTGTTCCTTTAGCGGCAAAGGGATGAGATCCATAACCGTCAAAGGAGTGAAGCTGATGTGGACGGTTGTACACATGCGGATGAAGTTTCCAAGGAAAGTGTGATTAAGCGGCGTAGCTCGTATAGGTTCTAACTTACCCGAATTTCAAAGAACAAAAATAAACTAACATAAGCTAATTTACTTTAGATTTCGAACCAAGTAAGAAAGAGTTGAAACATGCGAATTTAATTAGGTAGAGCAATTAACCTAATTAAGCTAAGTTTCATGCAATATATAAATTAGAATCATGCAAAATACATAAAGCAATAAAGGGAGAGTACTCAAAACTAATAGTTTTATGATCTGAATACTTGTATTAAATTTTGGAGTTTCGGCTGCCTATTTATAGGCAAAGAACAGCCGAAAAAGTCACCTAAAAGAAGTAGGAAAAAGAAGTAGAATTGGAAACCAATCAAGAGATTGATTTCCTTTACAATACCAAAACCTGAAAGAAATGGGTAATGGTAAAAAGAAAAGGAAATTTTCGGTCACCTTATTTCTTTAGTGGTAGCCGAAATTACAACCAAAAAACAATAAGGAAAAGGAATAAAAATCCTATTCCAAAAAGGAGATCAAGAAGGAACCCTTTTTGGAAACTAATTAAACTAAGGGCAAAATAGGGAACATGCACAAACCCTTATTTTCCCCCAAACCCTAACCCTTAATTTCCAACCCTAATGGACTAGGCTTGGCCGTGTGGGCTTCTTTGTTGGGCTGGCCGACTTTGTGGAATGGACTCCATGAGTTGGGTCGGCCCAATGTTGATGTCGCATTATGGAATGATGTAGGGAGCTTCTGGAATCTTCTGGAACCTCCCGGAATCATTTAGGAATCAAGATTTTCAAGATTTCAAGATTCTGCAAAATATGAAATTCAAGAATTTTAAGAAAAATCAAGAACTTCAAGAAATGTTTCTTTAAAGTCCAAGAACCTTCAGGCGTCTTCAAGAAATAGCCTTCTTCTTCATTGTGGATTGGGGAATTGCGCCTCTTCTTCAAAAATTGTAAGGAGAGTTGCAATTTGAACCTTTCCGTCTTTGTTCTCCAAGGCGTTGGCTTCTACTATCAATTAGGCGTCCTATGGCAGGCTTGTACAAGGTTGTTGAGTGTCTCTTGAACCTTCTTTGCTCTGCTTCTGGTCATTGGCCCAATGATGTCTACAAGTGGATCCCTTTGATATGGACTTGGATCCTGAAGCATTGTTGGACCTCGGTGTAGAACCCGAACCTCCTCAGCTTCTCTGGACTCACTTGCTTGTGGACTTGTTGCTTGACTTGGGATGCCCTTATCAATTTCATACCTGCGAGATAGAGCGTCAGCAACCAAATTATCTTTCCCTTTCTTATATTTAATAATGTAAGGAAAAGTTTCAATAAAATTAACCCATTTAGCATGACGTCTATTTAACTTACTCTGTCCCTTTAAGTGTTTAAGGGACTCGTGATCACTGTGAACAAATAATTCCTTGGCCATTAAATAATGTGACCAAGTTTCGAAAGTACGGACCACTGCATAGAGCTCCTTATCGTAAGTTAGATAATTTAAGGCAGGCCCTTTTAACTTCTCACTGAAATAGGCGATTGGCTTGCGTTCCTGCATTAAAACTGTGCCAATTCCTATACCTGATGCATCACACATTAGTTCAAAGACTTTATCAAAATCAGGTAATGCTAAAACAGGTGCATGAGTGAGATCATGCTTAAGAACCGTAAAGGCGTTTTCCTGAGCTTGCCCCCACACGAACGGAACATTCTTCTTGCACAAATCGTTCAGAGGTGCTGCTTTGGTGGAAAAGTCCTTCACAAACCGTCGGTAAAATCCAGCCAAACCGTGGAAAAACCTTACCTGTGCGGCCGAGGTTGGTGTAGGCCACTCCCTAATGGCTTTCACCTTGGCGTCGTCAACTTTGACACCAGCTTTAGAGACCACAAAACCGAGAAACACAATGACGAGGGCATCCAAACTCCAGCAACAACTCAACAAGCAAGTGAGTCCGGAGAAGCTGAGGAGGTTCGAGTTCTACATCGAGGTCCAACAATGCTTCAGGATCCAAGTCCATATCAAAGGGATCCATTTGTAGACATCACTAGGCTGATGACCAGAAGTAGAGCAAAGAAGGTTGGCGAGACACTCAACAACCTTGTCCAAGCTTACCAAAAGGACGTCCAAGTGATAGTAGAAGCAAACGCCTTGGAGCAGAAAGACGGGAAGGTTCAAATTGCAACTCTTCTAACCATTCTTGAAGAAGAGGCGCAATTCCCCAATCCACAATGAAGAAGAAGGCTGTTTCTTGAAGTTCTTGAAGATGCCGGAAGGTTCTTGGACTTTAAAGAAACATTTCTTGAAGTTCCCCACATTTTTCCATAATGCGACATTAACATTGGGCCGACCCAACTCATGGAGTCTATTCCACAAGTCGGCCACCAGCCCATAAGAAAAGCCCACACGGCCAACTTAATTAATTAGGGTTACAAGTTAAGTAGCTAGGGTTACAAGTTAAGGGCTAGGGTTCTTTTAAGTCGCTAGGGTTACAAATTAAGAGCTAGGGTTCTTTTTACTCTTAGTTTAAGTTAGTTTCCAAAAGGGTTCCTTCTTGATCTCCTTTTTGGGAGTAGGATTTTTATTCTTTTCCTTATTATTTTCAAGTTGTAATTTCGGCTACCCTAAAGAAATAAGGTGACCGAAACTTGCCTTTTCTTTTTACCATTCCCCACTTCTTTCAGGGTTTGGTATTGTAAAGGAAATCAATCTCTTGATTGATTTCCAATTCTACTTCTTTTCCTTATTCTTTTTCATGATTTTTTAGGCTGTTTTACCTATAAATAGGGCAGCCGCCCATCAATAAAATACAGAGTATTCAGATCATAAAACTATTAGTTTTAAGTACCATCCCTTTATTGCTTTATGTATTTGCATGCTTGTAGTTTACATATTGCATGAAACTTAGCTAATTAGGTTACTTGCTCTACCTAATTAATTCGCATGTTTCAAACTCTTTTCTCACACTTGGTTCGAAATTCTCAATTAAGTTAGCTTAGTTTAGTTAATTTAGTTCTCCGAATTTTTGAGTGAGTTAGAGGTTATACGAGCTACGTCACTTAATCACAAGGTCCTTGGCAACTTAATCCGCATGTGTACAACCGTCCACACACACAACTTCCTCAACACAGAAAGTACATTTCTTCACATTGGCATACAATTTATTAGCACGTAATTCAATTAATACCAAGCGAATATGTTCTACATGCGATTTCATGTCTCTGGAATAGAGCAATATATCATCAAAATAAACCACAACAAATATCCCTATGAACTTTCTAAGCACATGATTCATTAATCTCATAAAAGTACTAGGTGCATTTGTTAGGCCGAAGGGCATGACTAACCACTCATACAAACCTGATGTGGACGGTTGTACACATGCGGATAATGTTGCCAAGGACCTTGTGATTAAGCGGCGAGCTCGTATAAGACTCTAACTTACTTTCGAAATCAGATAAACAAAAAGACCTAATCTAGTTGTTTTTGTTTTAGATTCGAACCAAGTGTAAGAAAAGAGTTTTGAACATGCGAATAATTAGGTAGAGCAAATAACCTAATTAGCTAAGTTCATGCAATTATGTAAACTACGACATGCAAATACATAAAGCAATAAAATGAGGTACTTCAAACACTAAGTTTATGATCTGAAATACGCTAAATATTATTGAAGTTTCGGCCCCTATTTATAGTTGTAAGGGCAGCCGAAAAAAAGGTACAAAGTAGAAGAAGGAAAGAATTAGAATTGGAAATTAACCAAGAGGTTAATTTCTTTTACAATTACCAAACCCGGAAAGAAGTAGGAATGGTAAGAAAAGGCAACAAAAATTCGGTCACCTCATAATGAGTGATTGCCGAAATTACAAGTACCAAAACAAGAAGGAAAGCTAATTAGAAAACAAGTAGGAAAAGAATAAAAGTCCTACTCCCAAAAAGAATAAGGTAACCCTTTTTGGAAACTAACTTAAAAATAAAATAACTTAATTAAAAATCTGAAAATAATCCCTAAAACCGTGTGGCTTCTCCTTGGGCTGGCCGTGTGGGCTTTCTCCTTGGATGGGCCGTGCGGCTTCCTTTGTGGACTCCTTGGGCTGGCCGAAAACTTGTGGGCTGGTCCATGAGTTTTGGGTTGGCCCAAATTGTAGGGAACTTTATCAATTTGTTTTTCTTAAGTCCAAGAACCTCCCGGCATCTTCAAGACTTCAAGAAACAGCCTTCTTCTTTATTAGGATTTGATGATTTGCGTTTCTTCTTCAAAGATTTGTAGAAGATTCGCAATTTGCACATTTCCTCCATTTTCCTCCAAGGCGCGGGCTTCTACAATTAACTGAGCATCTTGATGGCAAGCTTGAACAAGGTTGTTGAGAGCTTCTTGCACCTTCTTCGCTCTGCTTCTGGTCATTGGCCCAGTTATGTCTACAAGTGGATCCCTCTGGTATGGGCTTGGATCCTGAAGCATTGTCGGGCCTCGATGTAGAACTCGAACCTCCTCCTTAGCTTCACTCGAATCACTTGTAGGTTGACTTGTTGCGTGTTGACTTTGGATGCCCGCATCAAAACCAAATTTAGTTTTAAAAGCAGTTTTCCATTCATCCCCCTCCCTCATGCGAATTTGATGATAGCCCTGTGTAAGATCTATTTTAGTGTAAATCGTGGAGCCATACAAATCTTCTAACATGTCATCAAGCCTAGGGATAGGATGCCTATACTTGATTGTTATCTTATTAACAGCTCTACAATCAACACACATTCTCCATGTACCATCTTTCTTAGGGACTAGAATTACAGGTACAACACAAGGACTTAGAGATTCCCTTACCTGACCGTTAGCTAAAAGCTTGTCGATCTGCTTTTGCAACTCCTTTGTTTCCTCCGGATTTGCTTTGTAGGCAGGTCAATTTGGAGTAGGTGCGCCAGGTATGAAGTCGATTTGATGTTCAATTCCACGTAGAGGTGGCAATCCTTGCGGCAGCTCTTCTGGAAAGACATCGTTGAATTCCTGCAACAAACAATCAACTTCTAAAGGGATATCCCGAGGGATATCTTCAGGGTTAGCACAAGTATATTTACATACTAAACCTAGTACACAACCATTGTTATCTAAAACCTGTCCTATCTCCCATACTGTAGCAAAAAAGCTACTCTTAACTTCTTCCTGTTTAGGCTTATCAGAGTTCGCCTTAATACCCTTTACAAGTTCTTTCCCCTTACCCTTATCTATTCACTTTTCAGCTTCCCATTTGGTGATGGCTTCCATCATGCGAATTGCTTCGGATCGCACTTCATTGGGCGGCATAGGGAGGAACGTGTGGATCTTGCCCGCCTGGCAGACCGAGTAAGTGTTGGCAACTCCATCATGTGTTGCCTTCAGGTCAAAGAGCCATGGTCGTCCGAGTAGAATGTGACAAGCCTCCATTGGCAGAACATCAGATAAAACAAAGGATTCAAACTTACCGATAGCGTATGGTACGCTTACCTGCTTGGTGACTCTGTAGCCGTCTGAGCTGTCGAGCCATTGTAGCCGATAAGGACGTGGATGATTGATAATAGGGAGCTTCAGCCTTTCAACCATATATTCGCTGGCAACGTTGGTGCAACTCCCTCCATCAATTATCAGAACACACAACTTCCCATTTACCTTAGTCCTGGCGTGGAAGATGTTTGTCCGTTGAGATGTGTCCTGGACAGTAGCTGTAGTCAAGGTGCGAGTAACCAAGTTATGATTGGGATCTTCCTCTATGAACTTGAATTGCTCCACTGGTGCAGACGGAGTGCTGTCAGTTAACTCCTGTGAGGGGTCAACAGTTTGATCGTCTTCTTCCTCCTCTTCTGAAATATACTCACCATCTTGCCCCAATAAGACCTTCCGGATGTTAGGGCAATCACGCATGTAGTGGCCACGGCCTGAGCATTTGTGGCAAGTGACATTGCTAATGGATTGCCGAGGTGTTGATGGCGTTCTGGATTGGGATGAAGACGAGGTGGTGGCGGGGACTATAGCCTTCCTTTCTGACGTAAACGGCTTCTTAGCTAGTGGAGAGTAAACCGGATTCTTTCTCCAAGCCGGTGGGGCACTGGTAGGCGTCCGGACGGGTGGAACTGTCTTCAGGTATTCCTCAATAACCCGAGCTTTGTGCAACATGTCCGTTAGAGTTGTCGCATTCTAAAGTTCAACAGCTAAAGCTATACCCCTATTTAGGCCATTAAGAAAACGAGCCATCGAAGCAGCTTCATCTTCCTGTACATTTGCCCTAATTTTGGCCATCTCTAACTTTCTATAATATGCGACTACAGATAAAGAACCTTGTACAAGAGTATGTAATTTCCTATACAATTCTCTAAAATAATAATCAGGAACAAAAGTTCTACGCATGGAAGTAGTCAAATCAAACCAAGTTAGAGGTGGAGCACGGGCCCGCATTGGACGCGTATTCCTTCGTTGGTCCATCTCTTGATTCCACCAGACCAGGGCATAGTCCGTGAAATGTACCACCGCGAGTGGGACCTTCTTGTGTTCTGGGATCGCATGCAGCTCGAAGATGCGCTCCATCTTCATCTCCCAATCTAAGTAATCCTCCGGATTCGTACCGCCGGCGAAGGGTGGAACAGTCGTTTTGCATTGACTGAGACCCTCGAAAGGCTTGGCAGCGGCATTGTTGTCAGGTGCGGCTATATCATCATCTGACTCTGTATGCTGTTGTTCTCGTTCAGTGCATAGTTCAGCGACCTCCTCCGTGAGGGTAGCAAATCGCGCAGAGAGTTGCGCTATTGCAGCCAGTATTTGCTCACTCCCCAAAGGGGCAGAAGCACTTCCTCCTGACATCGGTTAGAAACAAAAACCTGTCTGCTAAGAACAAGGAAAAATGAGTAGTAACCTTACTCCCTTGTCCCCCAAGTGTATCCCACCTAACAGCTACGCACAAACCAGTGTTTCACTCTAGGGTGGCGCCCTGATAGTATGTTCACTCAAGCCTTTTTCCACTCTACCTCCCGGTATTGACAAATGTATTAGGCAAACAGTAATTCACACAAAGCAATGACACTTAAGGAAAAAGCACAAATTTTCGAAAATAGAAACTTGGTTCTATTTGGATGTTGAAAAATCTTTTCGCAAACGATATTTGTAATATAGTTCAGATAAGAAGTACACAACAAGGAAATTTCGGGGTGAAGCCCTCAAATTTCAGAAAAGATGGGTGTGCGCGATGACAAAATCCAAACTATAATTCAGGAGTAAATGTTCAGGTCGCTCGAAAAGATACAACTAGCAGTTGAAAGCAGGGCAATTCAAAATTGAATAGAATCAAAGAAAAATACGCAGAGTTGAAACAACTTTGAGAAAGTCCTAAAACTACGCAAAGAAGAGATCACCCACCCAATAGGTAATCAAGAAACCAATCCCAGAAAATTATTAATTCTTTCAATATGCAAACAGCTCAAATTGCTATTTTTAAACAACCCCTAAGTGGCGAAAATTTCTAATATGCGATTTTAAGAAAAGAAAACCCTAGGGCCAGCAAAGTTCAATTTTTGACTCACTAACCAATTCCCAGGGATAATCTCAGCAGCACAAGGACACAAAATCAAGAATTCACTATATTTTCAAGAATTCGAAACAAGGTATCCCAAACTAGAGCATGCAAATTACAATCCGCAGATAAGGTGAGCTGCTTAACATCAACCGCAAAAACTCACCAATTTTCACAAAATCAGCACAAGAGGGGTAGAAAAATAAGTCGCAAAACCCAGTAATTTAGATGCAAAAACAGCAACACTAAAGCGTCTCTCCAAACCCTAGTGTCGTAAGCAAGGCGACTAAAAATACAACCGAAAATCGAAACCCTAGTTTTAGCCAAAAACTCGAACCCTAAGTTGATTTTTAAAGTCTGAATTTCTTTGTGAATTTCTAACATGGGATATGCGATTTTAATGTAAGAAAAACATCCCCAAAACAGTACAAGCTTTTCGCAAAAGAAGGTAATTTTTAAAACCCTAAGTTGCGTTTTTCAGTACTTTAAAATTTGGTTCAATTTTTCTAAAGAATTTATGACTTTAAGGTAGGGTCACCAGCACTAGAAACCGAAATTCAAAGCTTGAAAGAAAAAAAAAATATCCCCAAAAAGATGCGTTCTATATCCAAGAATTTCAAGATGAACAAGACTAACAAGGAAAAGAAAACACCTGATAAAGATTTGGTCGGGTTACTTGGACCTTCTCCAGCCACGAAACCACTCCTAAGCTCTATACCAATTGATGTGGACGGTTGTACACATGCGCATGAAAGTTGCCCGGAAAGTGTGATTAAGTAGCGTAGCTCGTATAATCTCTAGCTTACTCGAAAATAAGAGAAACAAAAAGAAGCTAACCTAAGCTAATTTGTTTTTGATTTTTGAACCAAGTGTAAGAAAGAGTTGAAACATGCAAAATAATTAGGTAGAGCAATTAACCTAATTAGCTAAGTTTCATGCAATATGTAAACTACACGCATGCAAATACATAAGCAATAAAGGGAGAGTACTCAAACTAATAGTTTTTATGATCTGAATACTTGTTTATTATTGATCTGCGGCTGCCTATTTATAAGTAGGAACAGCCGAAAAAGTTATCTAAAAGAATAAGGAAAAAGAAGTAGAATTGGAAATCAATCAAGAGATTGATTTCCTTTACAATACCAAACCCTGAAAGAAGTGGGGAATGGTAAAAGAAAAGGAAGTTTCGGTTTTACCTTTAACTTGTGGTAGCCGAAATTACAAACTAAAAACAATAAGGAAAGGAATAAAATCCTACTCCAAAAAGGAGATCAAGAAGGAACCCTTTTTGGAAACTAATTAAACTAAGGGCAAAATAGGGAACATGCACAAACCCTTATTTTCCCCCAAACCCTAACCCTTAACTTCCAACCCTAATGACTTAAGCTTGGTCGTGTGGCTTTTGTTGTTGGGCTGGCCAATCCTAATTTGTGGAATGGACTCCATGAGTTGGGTCGGCCCAATGTTGATGTCGCATTATAGAATGATGAAGGGAGCTTCTGGAATCTTCTGGAATCTCCCGGAATCATTTCGGAATCAAGATTTTCAAGATTTCAAGATTCTTCAAGATTCTGCAAAATATGAAATTCAAGAATTTAAGTAAAATCAAGAACTTCAAGAATTGTTTCTTTAAAGTCCAAGAACCTTCCGACATCTTCAAGAACTTCAAGAAACAGCCTTCTTCTTCATTGTGGATTGGGGAATTGCGCCTCTTCTTCAAGAATTGTTTGGAGAGTCGCAATTTGAACCTTTCCGTCTTTGTTTTCCAAGGCGTTTGCTTCTACTATCAATTGAGCGTCCTGATGGCAGGCTTGTACAAGGTTGTTGAGTGTCTCTTGAACCTTCTTTGCTCTGCTTCTGGTCATTGGCCCAATGATGTCTACAAGTGAATCCCTTTGATATGGACTTGGATCCTGAAGCATTGTTGGACCTCGGTGTAGAACCCGAACCTCCTCAGCTTCTCTGGACTCACTTGTTTGTGGACTTGTCGCTGGACTTGGGATGCCCTCATCAAAACAAGAACTCAAAACAGCAAACAAGACAATAAAAAAAATGAGAAAACAGAAAAACTTACCTGAGACAAAGGTACATTTCGCCATCTTGGCATACAATTGATTAGCACGCAATTCAATTAATACCAAGCGAATATGTTCTACATGCGATTTTAAGTCTCTGGAATAGATCAGAATATCATCAAAATAAACCACAACAAATTTCCCTATGAACTTTCTAAGCACATGATTCATTAATCTCATAAAAGTACTAGGTGCATTTGATGTGGACGGTTGTACACATGCGGATAATGTTGCCAAGGACCTTGTGATTAAGCGGCGAGCTCGTATAAGACTCTAACTTACCTTCGAAATCAGAATAAACAAAAAGACCTAACCTAGTTGTTTTTGTTTTAGATTCGAACCAAGTGTAAGAAAAGAGTTTGAACATGCGAATAATTAGGTAGAGCAAATAACCTAATTAGCTAAGTTCATGCAATTATGTAAATTACGACATGCAAATACATAAAGCAATAAAAGGAGGGTACTCAAACACTAAGTTTTATGATATGAATACTCTGAATATTATTATGCATGGCTGCCCTATTTATAGATGTAGGATCAGCGGAAAATAAGGAAGAAAACAGTAAGGAAAAGAATTGGAAATTAACCAAGAGGTTAATTTCTTTTACAATTACCAAACCCGGAAAGAAGTAGAATTTGGTAAGAAAAGAAGAAAAGAATTCGGTCACCCTTTTCTTTGGTGATTGCCGAATTTACAAGGAAAAGAATAAAATGCCTACTTCCAAAAAGAATAAGGAAACCCTTTTTGGAAACTAACTTAAAGAATAAAAGAACATAATTAATTAAAAGGAGAAATCCCTAATTAACTAAGAAAACCGTGTGGGCTTCCTTTGTGGGCTGCTTGTGCGGCTTCCTTGTTCCTTGGGCTGGCCGAACTTGTGGACTTGGTTTCCATGAGTTTGGGTCGGCCCAATGTGTAGGGAATTTCATGATTTGTTTCTTTTAAAGCCCAAGAACCTTCCGGTATCTTCAAGACTTCAAGAAACAGGCTTCTTCTTTATTTGGACTTGGTAAATTGCTCTTCTTCTTCAAAGATGTGTAGAAGATTCGCAATTTGCACATTTCCTCCTTTCTCCTCCAAGGCGTGTGCTTCTACAATTAACTGAGCATCCTGATGGCAAGCTTGAACAAGGTTGTTGAGTGCATCTCGAACCTTCTTCGCTCTGCTTCTGGTCATTGGCCCAGTTATGTCTACAAGTGGATCCCTTTGATACGGACTTGGATCCTGAAGCATTGTAGGACCTCTATGTAGAACTCGAACATCCTCCTCAGCTTCTCCGGAATCACTTGCATCTTGTGATGTGGACGGTTGTACACATGCGGATAATGTTGCCAAGGACCTTGTGATTAAGTGACAAGCTCTAAAAACCTTTAACTTACGTTCAAATTGATAAAACAAGGGATAAACTATCCTGACCAGTTTGTTTAAGAATTCGAACCAAGTGCAAGAAAAGAGGTGTGAAACATGCGAACAATTAGGTAGAGCAAGAACCTAAAAGGCTAAGTTTCATGCAATTATGTAAACTACAACATGCAAATACATAAAGCAATAAAAGGAGGTATCTCAAACACTAAGTTTTTGATCTGAAATACACTAAATTTTATTGAAATTTCGTCCCCTTTAAATAGGAGTAAGGATGGACGAAAATCAGTAGAAAAAGAAAAGGAAAAGAATTAGAATTGGAAATTAACCAAGAGGTTAATTTCCTTTACAATACCAACTCCTGAAAGAAGTAGGAGAATGGTAAGAAAAGAAAAGGTAATTTCGAAAATTACAACTCCTAAATCAAGAAGGAAAGCTAATTAGAAAACAAGTAGGAAAAGAATGATAATCCTACTCCCAAAAAGAATAAGGAAACCCTTTTTGGAAATTAACTAAAAATAAAATAACTTAATTAAAATCTGAAAAATAATTCCCTAAAACCGTGTGGGCTTTTTCCTTGATTGGCCGTGTGGGCTTCTCTCCTTGGATTGGGCCGTGTGGCTTCATGCTTCAACTTGGGCTGGCCGAAAACTTGTGGGCTGGTCCATGAGTTTTTGGGTCGGCCCAATTTGTAGGGAATTTTATTATTTGGTTTCTTTAAGTCCAAGAACCTCCCGGCTTCTTCAAGACTTCAAGAAACAGCCTTCTTCTTGATTAATGTGGGATGATTTGCGCCTCTCCTTCCAAGATAGTTAGAAGAGTTGCAAATTGCACATTTCCTCCATTTTGCTCCAAGGCGTGGGCTTCCATTTGGCGTCCATCTTTCTGACTCCTAATATGTGCTGTTTTAGCTCTGGATATCCTCATCATCCCCTCCCAGTTGGAAAGGATTCGTCCTCGAATCCAAGGCGCTGAAAACAAACAGAAACAAGTCAGGAAGATTAACACAAAACATAGATCATACTTACCTGTAAGCGTGTAAGCATGATGCCCAATTGTTGACACGATTTGAAAAGGGATATCGCCATCACGGGCGTTAAGCTCCTTTGACATCTCTTTGGCAGCGTAGACAATAGGCAACAGTGCTTTGCAGTAGTTCTGATCGTGCGCCAAAAGCTCGTAGAACTGTCTTTGCAACTTCTTTGTCTCCTTCGGTTTGTCTTCTTCCTGCAACAAAGAAACGACTTGCAGAGGGATATCCCGAGGGACATCTGCAGGGTTAGCACAAGTATCTTTACATACTAAAACTAGTACATCATCTTTGCTATCTATCACTTGTCCTATATCTCCCTGTGTAGCGAAACAACTATATTTAACTTTGTCCTGATCAGGCTTATCAGAGTTCGCCTTACTACCCTTTACAACAAGTTCTTTCCCCTTACCCTTCGCTTGGCGCCTTTCAGCTTCCCATTTAGCGAGTGACTCCTTCATACGAACAGCTTCTGATCGTACTTCAGCCGGTGGCATGGGTAGGAATGTGTGGATCTTGCCCTCCTGGCAGACCGAGTAAGTGTTGGCGACCCCATCATGTGTTGCCTTCAGGTCAAAGAGCCATGGTCGTCCGAGTAGAATGTGACAAGCCTCCATTGGCAGAACATCACATAAAACCGTGGATTCGAACTTACCGATAGCGTATGGTACGCTTACCTGCTTTGTGACTCTGTAGCCGTCTGAGCTGTCGAGCCATTGAAGCCGATAAGGACGTGGATGATTGATGACAGGGAGGCGCAGCTTATCAACCATATACTCACTAGCAACATTAGTACAACTCCCTCCATCAATAATCAAGACACATAACTTTCCATTTACCTTTGTGCGGGCATGGAAGATGTTTGTCATTTGGGACGTGTCCGGGACAGCAGCTGTAGTCAGAGTGCGAGTAACCAAGTTCTGAGATGGATCGTCTTCAAGAAATTCGAACTGCTCCACAGGCTCTGACGGAGTGCTGTCAGTTAACTCCTTTGTAGGGTCAACGGTTGGGTCTTCTTCATCCTCCTCTGAAATGTACTCACCATCTTGTCCCAATAAGACCTTACGGATATTTGGACAATCCCGCATGTAGTGGCCACGGCCTGAGCACTTGTGGCAAGTTACGTTGCTGATAGACTGTCTGGGAGTGGATGGCGTTTTCTGCTGTGATGAAGAAGAGGTGGCGGCGGCAACAGGGACTAGGGCTTTGCGCTCAGACATGATCGGCCTCCTTGCCGGTGGCGAGTAGGTCGGATTCTTGCGCCAAGTTGGTGGGGCGCTGGTAGGTGTCCGGACTTCAGATACTCCTCCATAACTCGAGCTTTGTGCAGCATGTCTGTCAGCGTTGTAGCATTCTGCAATTCCACAGCTAAAGCAATACCCCTGTTTAAACCACTAAGAAAACGAGCCATAGATGCGGGCTCATCTTCCTGTACATTAGCCCTAATTTTTGCCATCTCTAATTTTCTATAGTACTCATCTACAGACATAGAACCTTGTACAAGAGTATGTAACTTTCGATACAATTCTCTAAAATAGTAGTCCGGTACAAAAGTCCTACGCATAGAAGTAGTTAAATCAAACCAAGAGAGAGGCGGTGCGCGGGCACGCATTGGGCGTGTATTTCTGCGCTGGTCCTGCTGCTGATTCCACCAGATTAGGGCATAGTCTGTGAAATGTACAACTGTGAGCTGGACCTTCTTGTGCTCTGGGATCGCATGAAGCTCAAAGATGCGCTCCATCTTCATCTCCCAGTCTAAGTACTCCTCAGGATTCGTGCCTCCAGAAAAGGATGGAACGGTAGTTTTGCACTGACTGAGGCCTGCGAATGGCTGGTCTGCGGCGTTGGTGCCTGGGGTAGCAACATCGTCGTCTGAGTCTGTGCGCCTCTGATCCCGTTCAGTCCTGAGTTCGGCGACTTCCTCCGTTAAAGTAGCAAATCACGCGGAGAGTTGCGCAATCGCAGCCAGGATTTGCTCGGTTCCCAAAGGGTTAGGAGCACCTCCACCTGACATTGGATAAGAAAGCGAAAACCTGTCTGCTAAGAATAAGGAAAAGTGAGAAAGAACCTTACCCCCTTATTCCCCCAAGTGTTTCCCACCTAATAGCTACACACAAACCCCGTGTATCGCTCTAGGGTGGCGCCCTGTATAAGATGTGCACTCAAGCCTTTTACCACTCAAACCTCCCGGTATTGATAAATGTATCAGGCAAGCAGCAATTCACACAAAAGCAATGACACTTAAGAAAGAAGCAAAATTTTCGCAAAAACCACACTTGGTTCTGTTTTTGAAAAATCTTTTCGCAAACGATGTTTATGTAATATAGTTCAGATATGAAGTACACAACAGGAAATTTCGGGGTGAAGCCCTCAAATTTCAGAAAAGATGAGTGTGCACGATGACAAAATCCAAACTATAATTAAAGATCTAATGTATAGGTCGCACGAAAAGATAAACAAGGCAATTGAAAGCAGGGCAATTCAAGATGAATAGAAGCAAAGAAAAATTCAGCAGAGTTGAAACAACTTCAGGAAAGCCTAAACTACCCAAAGAAGCGATCACCCACCCAATAGGTAATCAAGAAACCAATCCCCACAAATTATCAAGGCTTCTAATATGCAAAACAGCACCAAAATTGCGAAATTACTACCCCCTAATGGCCGAAAACAGTACAAACTTTCTAGCAATATGCGATTTCAATTTCGAAAACCCTAGGGCCAGCAAAAAATTTTTCAATTTACTAGCCTAATCCCAAGGATAATCTTAGCAGCACAAGGATACAAAATCAAGAATTCACTATATTTTCAAGAATTCAAAACAAGGTATCCCAACTAGCGCATGCAATTTTCAATGCACAAATAATGTGAGCTGCTTAACATCAACCGCAAAACTCACAATTTTCAACAAAATCAGCACCAAAAGAGGTAGAATAAATCGCAAAAGCCCAGTAATTACAACTGAAAAACCGAAATCCTAGCCAAAAATCCGAGTACTAGTTTGAAATTTAAGGCCCGAATTTAAATTCTGAATTTGCAGCAAGGGTAAACGATTTTGCTAATAGAAAAACAGTCCCAAAACAGCACTAGCCTTTCGCAAAAAGAAGGTGATTTTAAAAACCCTAAGTTGCGTTTTTCAGTGCTTTAAAATTTGGTTCAATTCTTCTAAGAAATTTTCGATTTTTAAAGATAGGGAAACAGCACCAAAATCGAAAATTTAAAACTTGAAAGAAAAAATTTTCCCCCAAAAAGATGAATTCAATTCCAAGAATTTCAAGAATAATCAAGACTAACAAGGAAAAGAAAACACCTGGAAAAGGATTTGATCGGTTGATCTCCTCCGGTCACGAAACCACTCCTTAGCTCTGATACCAATTGATGTGGACGGTTGTACACATGCGGATAATGTTGCCAAGGACCTTGTGATTAAGTGACAAGCTCTAAAAACCTTTAACTTACGTTCAAATTGATAAAACAAGGGATAAACTATCCTGACCAGTTTGTTTAAGAATTCGAACCAAGTGCAAGAAAAGAGGTGTGAAACATGCGAACAATTAGGTAGAGCAAGAACCTAAAAGGCTAAGTTTCATGCAATTATGTAAACTACAACATGCAAATACATAAAGCAATAAAAGGAGGTATCTCAAACACTAAGTTTTTGATCTGAAATACACTAAATTTTATTGAAATTTCGTCCCCTTTAAATAGGAGTAAGGATGGACGAAAATCAGTAGAAAAAGAAAAGGAAAAGAATTAGAATTGGAAATTAACCAAGAGGTTAATTTCCTTTACAATACCAACTCCTGAAAGAAGTAGGAGAATGGTAAGAAAAGAAAAGGTAATTTCGAAAATTACAACTCCTAAATCAAGAAGGAAAGCTAATTAGAAAACAAGTAGGAAAAGAATGATAATCCTACTCCCAAAAAGAATAAGGAAACCCTTTTTGGAAATTAACTAAAAATAAAATAACTTAATTAAAATCTGAAAAATAATTCCCTAAAACCGTGTGGGCTTTTTCCTTGATTGGCCGTGTGGGCTTCTCTCCTTGGATTGGGCCGTGTGGCTTCATGCTACAACTTGGGCTGGCCGAAAACTTGTGGGCTGGTCCATGAGTTTTTGGGTCGGCCCAATTTGTAGGGAATTTTATTATTTGGTTTCTTTAAGTCCAAGAACCTCCCGGCTTCTTCAAGACTTCAAGAAACAGCCTTCTTCTTGATTAATGTGGGATGATTTGCGCCTCTCCTTCCAAGATAGTTAGAAGAGTTGCAAATTGCACATTTCCTCCATTTTGCTCCAAGGCGTGGGCTTCCATTTGGCGTCCATCTTTCTGACTCCTAATATGTGCTGTTTTAGCTCTGGATATCCTCATCATCTTGACTTTGACTTGTTGGTAGACTTTGGATGCCCTCATCAGCATTTGTTAGGCCGAAGGGCATGACTAACCACTCATACAAACCAAATTTAGTTTTAAAAGCAGTTTTCCATTCATCCCCCTCCCTCATACGAATTTGATGATATCCCTGTGTAAATCGTTGAGCCATACAAGTCCTCTAACATGTCATCAAGCCTAGGGATAGGATGCCTATACTTGATTGTTATCTTATTAACAGCTCTACAATCAACACACATTCTCCATGTACCATCTTCCTTAGGGACAAGAATTACAGGTACAGGACAAGGACAAAGAGATTCCCTTACCTGACCGTTAGCCAAAAGCTTGTCGATCTGCTGTTGCAACTCCTTTGTTTCCTCCAGATTTGCTTTGTAGGCAGGTCGATTTTTGAATAGATGCGCCAGGTATGAAGTCGATTTGATGTTCAATCCCACGCAGAGGCGGCAATCCCTGCGGCAGCTCTTCTGGAAAGACATCGTTGAATTCCTGCAACAAACAATCAACTTCTATAGGGATATCCCGAGGGATATCTTCAGGGTTAGCACAAGTATCTTACATACCAAAACTAGTACACAACCGTTATTATCTAACACTTGTCCTATTTCCCCTACTGTAGCGAAAAAGCTACTTTTAACTTCTTCCTGTTTAGGCTTATCAGAGTTCGCCTTACTACCCATTACAAGTTTTTCCCTTTCCCTTTATCTAGGCGCTTTCCAGCTTCCCATTTGGCGATGGCGTCCTTCATGCGGATTGCTTCTAAATGCACTTCATTAGGGTGGCATAGGGAGGAACGTGTGGATCTTGCCCGCTTGGCAGACCGAGTAAGTGTTGGCGACCCCATCATGTGTTGCCTTCAGGTCAAAGAGCCATGGGCGTCCGAGTAGAATGGGCATGCAAATACATAAAGCAATAAAGGGATGGTACTCAAAACTAATAGTTTTATGATCTGAATACTCTGAATATTATTGATGTGCGGCTGCCTATTTATAGGCTAAGGACAGCCGAAAATATCACCTAAAAGAATAAGGAAAAGAAGTAGAATTGGAAATCAATCAAGAGATTGATTTCCTTTACAATACCAAACCCTGAAAGAAGTGGGGAATGGTAAAACAAAAAGGAAATTTCGGTTTACCCTTAACTTTGTGGTAGCCGAAAAAGTACAACCCAAAACAAGAAGGAAAACTAATTTGGAAACAAGAAGGAAAACTAATAAACTAAGAGTAAAAAGAACCCTAGCCCTTAACTTATAACCCTAGCGACTAAAGGAACCCTAGCCCTTAACTTGTAACCCTAGCGACTTAAGCTTGGCCGTGTGGGCTTTTCTGTGGGCTGGTGGAATGGACTCCATGAGTTGGGTCGGCCCAATGTTGATGTCGCCTTATGGAATTGATGTAGGGAATTTCAAGAAATGTTTCTTTAAAGTCCAAGAACCTTCCGGCATCTTCAAGAACTTCAAGAAACAGCCTTCTTCTTCATTGTGGATTGGGGAATTGCGCCTCTTCTTCAAGAATGGTTAGGAGAATCACAATTTGAACCTTTCCTTCTTTTGTCTTCAATGCGTCGGCTTCTACAATCAATAGAGCATCCCGATGGCAGGCTTTGACAAGGTTGTTGAGGGCATCCAAAGTCCAGCAACAAGTCCAGAAGCAAGTGAGTCCAGAGAAGCTGAGGAGGTTCGAGTTCTACATCGAGGTCCAACAATACTTCAGGATCCAAGTCCATATCAAAGGGATCCACTTGTAGACATCATTGGGCCAATGACCAGAAGCAGAGCAAAGAAGGCTCAAGAGACACTCAACAACCTTGTACAAGCCTGCCATCAGGACGCTCAATTGATAGTAGAAGCAAACGACTTGGAAAACAAAGACGGAAAGGTTCAAATTGCGACTCTCCTAACAATTCTTGAAGAAGAGGCGCAATTCCCCAATCCACAATGATGTGGACGGTTGTACACATGTGGATAATGTTGCCAAGGACCTTGTGATTAAGTGGCAAGCTCTTGAAAAACCCCTAACTCACGTTCGGACTTAAGAGAAAACAAAGGAAAGCTAACCTAGCTAACTTGTTTGTAAATTCGAACCAAGTGCAAGAAAGAGATGTGAAACATGTGAATAATTAGGCAGAGCAAGAACCTAATTAGCTAAGTTTCATGCAAGTATGTAAATTACGATATGCAAATACATAAAGCAATAAAAGGAGGTACTTCAAACACTAAGTTTATGATCTGAAATACGCTGAATATTATTGAAGGGGTGGCTGCCTATTTATAGGCTTAAGGCAGCCGAAAAAGTGAAAGAAATTAACAGGGAAAAGAATTAGAATTGGAAATTAACCAAGAGGTTAATTTCCTTTACCAAACCCGGAAAGAAGTAGGATTGGTAAGAAAAGAAAAAGGCAATTTCGGTTTTCCCTTTATCTTAGGGTAGCCGAATTTACAATCTGAAAAATAAGGAAAAGAATAAAATTCCTACTTCCAAAAAGAATAAGGAACCCTTTTTGGAAACTAACTAAAAGAGTAAAAAGAACCCTAACACTTAACTTTTAACCCCTAGCGACTTAAAGGAACCCTACCTTAACTTGTAACCCTAGTTACTTAAAAGAACCCTAAGGACTTAATTTGTAACCCTAGCTTCTTCACTTGGCCGTGTGGGCTTCCTTGGCTTCCTTGGGCTGGCCGAATTTGTGGAGTGGACTCCATGAGTTTGGGTCGGCCCAATGTGTAGGGAATTTCATGAATTGTTTCTTTAAAGCCCAAGAACCTTCCGGCATCTTCAAGACTTCAAAAAATAGCCTTCTTCTTCAATGTGAAGTGCTGAATTGCGCCTCTTCTTCAAGGATTGTTAGAAGAGTTGCAATTTGAACATTTCCTCCAAGGCGTGTTGATGAGGGCATCCAAAGTCAACCAACAAGTCAAAGCCAAGATGCAAGTGATTCCGGAGAAGCTGAGGAGGATGTTCGAGTTCTACATAGAGGTCCTACAATGCTTCAGGATCCAAGTCCGTATCAGAGGGATCCACTTGTAGACATAACTGGGCCAATGACCAGAAGCAGAGCGAAGAAGGTTCGAGATGCACTCAACAACCTTGTTCAAGCTTGCCATCAGGATGCTCAGTTAATTGTAGAAGCCCATGCCTTGGAGGAAAATGGAGGAAATGTGCAAATTGCAAATCTTCTACACATCTTTGAAGAAGAAGAGCAATTCACCAACTCCAAATAATGAAGAAGGCTGTTTCTTGAAGTCTTGAAGATACCGGAAGGTTCTTGGACTTTAAAAGAAACAAATCATGAAATTCCCTACACATTGGGCCGACCCAAATTCATGGAAACCAAGTCCACAAGTTCGGCCAGCCCAAGGAGCAAGGAAGCCGCACAAGCAGCCCACAAAGGAAGCCCACACGGTTTTCTTAGTTAATTAGGGATTTCTCCTTTTAATTAATTATGTTCTTTTATTCTTTTAAGTTAGTTTCCAAAAAGGGTTTCCTTATTCTTTTTGGGAGTAGGAGTTTTATTCTTTTCCTTGTAAATTCGGCAATCACCCTAAAGAGGTGACCGAATTCCTTCTTTCTTTTCTTACCAAATTCTACTTCTTTCCGGATTTGGTAAAGGGGTTAATTTCCAATTCTTTTCCTTATTTTCTTTCTTATTTTCGGCCATCCCTTCATCTATAAATAGGGCAGCCATGCATAATAATATTCAGAGTATTTCAGATCAAAAACTTAGTGTTTGAGATACCTCCTTTTATTGCTTTATGTATTTGCATGTCGTAGTTTACATAATTGCATGAACTTAGCTAATTAGGTTATTTGCTCTACCTAATTATTCGCATGTTCAAAACTCTTTTCTTGCACTTGGTTCGAATCTAAAACAAAAACAACTAGATTAGGTCTTTTTGTTTATTCTGATTTCGAAGGTAAGATAGAGTTTTATACGAGCTCGCCGCTTAATCACAAGGTCCTTGGCAACTTAATCCGCATGTGTACAACCGTCCACATCAAAATGTCTCTTTAAAGTCCAAGAGCCTTCCGGCGTCTTCAAGAACTTCAAGAAACAACCCTTTTCTTTATTGTGGAGAGTTTGGAGATGCATTGTCTTCAAGGATCCTTTTTGAATAGAATGACTCTCACACTCTTCCTGGAATTCTTTTGAAGGGCTTTGCCTTCAGGTTGGCTTCGTTGATTCTGACTCATAATGTGTGTTGTTTTAGCCCTGGATGTCCTCATCATGAGGGCATCCCAAGTCCAGCGACAAGTCCACAAACAAGTGAGTCCAGAGAAGCTGAGGAGGTTCGAGTTCTACACCGAGGTCCAACAATGCTTCAGGATTCAAGTCCATATCAAAGGGATCCACTTGTAGACATCATTGGGCCAATGACCAGAAGCAGAGCAAAGAAGGTTCAAGAGACACTCAACAACCTTGTACAAGCTTGCCAAAAAGATGCCCAAGTGATAGTAGAAGCCACGCCTTGGAGAACAAAGACGAAAAGGTTCAAATTGTGACTCTGCTTACAATTCTTGAAGAAGAGGCGCAATTCCCCAATCCACAATGAAGAAGAAGGCTGTTTCTTGAAGTTCTTGAAGACGCCGGAAGGTTCTTGGACTTTAAAGAAACATTTCTTGAAGTTCTTGGTTTTTCTTAAAATTCTTGAATTTCATATTTTGCAGAATCTTGAAGAATCTTGAAATCTTTAAAATCTTGATTCCGAAATGATTCCGGGAGGTTCCAAAAGATTCCAGAAGCTCCCTACATCATTCCATAATGTGACATCAACAATTGGGCCGACCCAACTCATGGAGTTCATTCCACAAAGTTGGCCAGCCCAACAAAGAAGCCCACACGGCCAAGCCTAGTCCATTAGGGTTGGAAATTAAGGGTTAGGGTTTGGGGGAAAATAAGGGTTTGTGCATGTTCCCTATTTTGCCCTTAGTTTAATTAGTTTCCAAAAAGGATCCCTTCTTGATCTCCTTTTTGGAGTAGGATTTTTATTTCTTTTCCTTCTTGTTTTTAAGTTGTAATTTTCGGCTGCCACTAATAATTAGGTGACCAAAATTTCCTTTTCTTTTACCATTACCCACTTCTTTCAGGTTTTGGTATTGTAAAGGAAATCAATCTCTTGATTGGTTTCCAATTCTACTTCTTTTCCTACTTCTTTTAGGTGAGATTTTCGGCTGCTTCTTGCCTATAAATAGGCAGCCGCAACTCATTAATAAAACAAGTATTCAGATCATAAAACTATTAGTTTTGAGTACTCTCCCTTTATTGCTTTATGTATTTTGCATGATTGTAATTTATATATTGCATGAAACTTAGCTTAATTAGGTTAATTGCTCTACCTAATTAAATTCGCATGGTTCAACTCCTTCTTACTTGGTTCAAATTCTTAAGTAAATTAGCTTAGGTTAGTTTATTTTTGTTCTTTGAAATTCGGGTAAGTTAGAGCCTATACGAGCTACGCCACTTAATCGCACTTTCCTTGGCAACTTCATCCGCATGTGTACAACCGTCCACATCATGTTTCATGTTATGTTTGTTCTTCTTCGTCTGTGTTTAGCCCTGCATTTTGTTCTTTCTTTTTCGAGCTTGAGGACAAGCTTTCTTTAAGTGTGGGGATGTTTGCAGGGCTAATTAATGTTTTTCCTAACTGTTGTGTCATTGTGCATCCCCTGTGTTTCATTGTGTTTGCTTGGGGACAAGAAATTGTCTAAGTGTGGGTATGTAGGGACATTTGTCCTAAATTTTTTGTTTTTGTCCTATTTATGAGTCAAGTTGTCGCTGCCTTTAATCTGATTTGGATCTGAAATAAGCATCATAGATGAAGTGTGACATGAAGTATACATGATGTAGTTTTGAAAAATTAATCTGCGAAGTCCTGAATTAGTTAAATCTAGAAATATGCATGTTTTCCCTTTTCTTAAGCCATTGTACTGAGCCTAAATGCTGAATTGTTCGGGGAGAATCATTTGCTTGCCTGTCAGACTGTCAAGATGGTATGAATAGTATATGGCGGGATGATGGGGAACCTTCTTAGGATTAACCACTTTTGGCTTGCTTTCTTAACCTACCTTGTTATATCCCTAGAAGCCAAGTTGAAGCCTTGTATACAACATTTTTTTTTCTAGTCAGTAAATAAGCCGAAGCCAATTTTTTTCAGTGATAAATACTTTCTACCCCCAAGTGTGTTGAGTTGCTGAATTATGAATGAAGTCAAGTGGTGCAATATTTAAACAATATGTGTGGATTATTTGGCAATGTATATGTGTGCCCAATGTTAAAAAGCTCATGGAAAGCAGAGAAAATAGATAAAGAAAAAGTTGTTGATGTTTTGAATTTGCAATGTGCTGAAATTGTGATATATAATGAGCTGGGTAGAAATTTAATGTGCTGAATTTTTGAGCCATAATCCGCACAAAGTGCAAAAATGCTGAATGAAACAGGCGCCAGTTGCCCAAACAAAAAGGGGCTGTGAATTTTGAAGAATTTTTTTATCCTGCTGAATTTTGAAGAAAGGTACAGCAACTGAAGTTTAATTTTTTAAGAACACACTGGGTTTGAATTTTTTTACAGGTGGCCTAGAACCCTTAGGATCTGTCCAAAGGTTCGAACCCAAGCCTTACGTTGCGTCCCTTGATTAGAAGGTTGTTTCTTAACTGCTGTGTATCTATTCCTTCTATACTGTGGCGATGGTCGACTACCAAGCATGTATGATTCTGGCTAGATTAGGATTTATTTTTATCCTGATTTTTTTCTGAAAAATGTGAGATTGTGTGCATTACTGACCATAGAGTGCTGTTTTGGGAATTATTACATGTTTTTGGATTTAGCTAATAGAAGGGCTGTTTTTGTGAAGTAAATAGAACACATGCATATGAATTGAAATGCTGATTTTGTGGTGCGAGTAAGTTCCAGAAAAGAGAAAAGGCAGATGTGTGAGTCTTATTTTGAGTCACAGTGATAATAGTTGTTTTTATTAGAGTTATTCCAAAGAGTCTTGTGTTTTGTTCTGTTTTGTGTCTGTGTTGTTTCTGTCTGAAGCAATTGAGAAAGCAAGTATGAGTGCATTGCTGAATTAATGGGTATGCTGTAGTTCTTCCCTTCATGCTTGAGGGCAAGCGTCATTCAAGTGTGGGGATATTTGATCTGCACGTGATGTGGACGGTTGTACACATGCGGATGAAAGTTGCCCGGAAAGTGTGATTAAGTAGCGTAGCTCGTATAATCTCTAGCTTACTCGAAAATAAGAGAAACAAAAAGAAGCTAACCTAAGCTAATTTGTTTTAGATTTTCGAACCAAGTGTAAGAAAGAGTTGAAACATGCGAAATAATTACGTAGAGCAATTAACCTAATTAGCTAAGTTTCATGCAATATGTAAACTACACGCATGCAAATACATAAAGCAATAAAGGGAGAGTACTCAAAACTAATAGTTTTTATGATCTGAATACTTGTTTATTATTGATCTGCGGCTGCCTGTTTATAAGTAGGAAACAGCCAAAAAAGTCATCTAAAAGAATAAGGAAAAAGTTGATTGATTTGCTTTACAATACCAAACCCTGAAAGAAGTGGGGAATGGTAAAAGAAAAAGGAAGTTTCGGTTTTACCTTTAACTTGTGGTAGCTGAAATTACAAACTAAAAACAATAAGGAAAAGGAATAAAAATCCTACTCCAAAAAGGAGATCAAGAAGGAACCCTTTTTGGAAACTAATTAAACTAAGGGCAAAATAGGGAACATGCACAAACCCTTATTTTCCCCCAAACCCTAACCCTTAACTTCCAACCCTAATGACTTAAGCTTGGCCGTGTGGGCTTTTGTTGTGGAATGGACTCCATGAGTTGGGTCGGCCCAATGTTGATGTCGCATTATGGAATGATGAAGGGAGCTTCTGGAATCTTCCGGAATTTGCCGGAATCATTTCGGAATCAAGATTTTCAAGATTTCAAGATTCTTCAAGATTCTGCAAAATATGAAATTCAAGAATTTAAGTAAAATCAAGAACTTCAAGAATTGTTTCTTTAAAGTCCAAGAACCTTCCGGCATCTTCAAGAACTTCAAGAAACAGCCTTCTTCTTCATTGTGGATTGGGGAATTGCGCCTCTTCTTCAAGAATTGTTAGGAGAGTCACAATTTGAACATTTCCGTCTTTGTTTTCCAAGGCGTTTGCTTCTACTATCAATTGAGTGTCCTGATGGCAGGCTTGTACAAGGTTGTTGAGTGTCTCTTGAACCTTCTTTGCTCTGCTTCTGGTCATTGGCCCAATGATGCCTACAAGTGGATCCCTTTGATATGGACTTGGATCCTGAAGCATTGTTGGACCTCGATGTAGAACTTGAACCTCTTTAGCTTCTCTGGACTCACTTGCTTGTGGATTTGTTGCTGGACTTGGGATGCCCTCATCATCCCCTCCCGGTTGAAAAGGATTTGACCTCAAATCAGCACCCTGTTCATAAGTAAAAGGAGACAAGTCAGCAACATTAAAGGAAGTACTAACACCATACTCACCTGGTAAATCAAGCTTGTATGCATTAGGCCCCATCTTGGACACGATTTGAAAAGGTCCATCGCCCCGGGGATGGAGTTTTGTCCTTCTCACAGCAGGGAATCGTTCCTTCCTCATATGAACCCAAACCCAGTCGCCTGGTTCAAAGTTCACAGCCTTGCGCTGTTGGTTTGCATGGGCGGCGGCTCTGGTGTAAGTCTTCTCAAGGTTCGCCTTAACCTTTGCATGTAGGCGCTTAACGGTGTCAGCTTTCTTGGCGCCGTCGAGATTAACCTGTTTCTTTAGCGGCAAAGGGATGAGATCCATAACCGTCAAAGGAGTGAAGCCGTAAGCAACTTCGAATGGACAGAACCCTGTTGAGGAGTGCTTTGTGCGGTTGTAGGCAAACTTTGCAACCGGTAAGATTTCTTCCCAATGTTTTAGATTCTTTTGAATTAACGTCCTGAGGAGATTGCCAACGGTGCGGCTGGTGACTTCCGTCTGACCATCCGTCTGAGGATGACTTGTAGTTGAAAACAGCAGTTTGTGCCGAGGCGTGACCACAAAGTCTTCCGAAAGTAACTCAGAAATTTGACATCGCGATCTGAGACAATGGTGCGCGGGATTCCATGCAACCGAACAATGCCTTGAAAGAACAAGTCCGCTACATGTCTAGCATCATCTGATTTCCTGCAAGGAATAAAGTGTGCCATTTTAGAAAATCGATCAACTACGACAAATAAAGAGTCATTACCTCTTTGCGTCCTCGGAAGACCTAGAATAAAATCCATTGAAATGTCAGTCCAAGGTAAAGAAGGAATAGGTAAAGGCGTGTAAAGTCCATGAGGTTTAGATGTAGATTTAGCTTTTAAGCAATTAATACAACGAGTGCAAACATGCTGTACATCTTTTCGCATATGAGGCCAATAAAATGTTCCTGTAACACTTCAAGTGTTTTATGCACACCAAAATGACCCATAAGACCCCCATTGTGAGCTTCACGAACCAGTAATTCTCTAGTAGAACTACGAGGGATGCATAACCTATGTTCCCTAAACAAGAAACCATCTTGTCTATAGTACTTATGGAATGCACCAGATTTACATGCTTTATACAAATCCAAAAAATCATTATCAGAAGCATACAAATCTTTGAGATATGTGAATCCTAGCAAAGAATTATCTAAAACAGCCAGAATTTCATACCTGCGGGATAGAGCGTCATCAACCAGATTATCTTTACCTTTCTTATACTTAATAATGTAAGGAAAAGTTTCAATAAAATTAACCCATTTAGCATGACGTCTATTTAATTTATTCTGTCCCTTTAAGTGTTTAAGAGACTCGTGATCACTGTGTACAACAAATTCTTTGGCCATTAAATAATGTGACCAAGTTTCAAACGCACGGACCACTGCATAGAGCTCCTTATCGTAAGTTGGATAATTTAAGGCAGCCCCTTTTAATTTCTCACAGAAAAAGGCGATTGGCTTGCGTTCCTGCATTAAGACTGCGCCAATTCCTATACCTGATGCATCACTCATTAGTTCAAACACTTTATCAAAATCAGGTAATGCTAAAACAGGTGCATGAGTGAGATCATGCTTAAGAACCGTAAAGGCGTTTTCCTGAGCTTGCCCCCACACGAATGGAACATTCTTTTTGCACAAATCATTGAGAGGCGCTGCTTTGGTGGAAAAATCCTTCACAAACTGTAGGTAAAATCCAGCCAAACCGTGGAAAGACCTTACCTGTGCGGCCGAGGTTGGTGTGGGCCACTCCCTAATGGCTTTCACCTTGGCGTCGTCAACTTTGACACCATCTTTAGAGACTACAAAACCGAGAAAAACAACTTCCGAAACATAAAAAGTACATTTCGCCATCTTGGCATACAATTGATTAGCACGCAATTCAATTAATACCAAGCGAATATGTTCTACATGTGATTTTAAGTCTCTGGAATAGATCAGAATATCATCAAAATAAACCACAACAAATTTCCCTATGAACTTTCTAAGCACATAATTCATTAATCTCATAAAAGTACTAGGTGCATTTGTTAGGCCGAAGGGCATGACTAACCACTCATACAAACCAAATTTAGTTTTAAAAGCAGTTTTCCATTCATCCTCCTCCCTCATGCGAATTTGATGATAGCCCTGTGTAAGATCTATTTTAGTGTAAATCGTGGAGCCATACAAATCTTCTAACATGTCATCAAGCCTAGGGATAGGATGCCTATACTTGATTGTTATCTTATTAACAGCTCTACAATCAACACACATTCTCCATGTACCATCTTTCTTAGGGACTAGAATTACAGGTACAGCACAAGGACTTAGAGATTCCCTTACCTGACCGTTAGCTAAAAGCTTGTCGATCTGCTTTTGCAACTCCTTTGTGATGTGGACAGTTGTACACATGCGGATTAAGTTGCCAAGGACCTTGTGATTAAGTGACAAGCTCTAAAAACCTTTAACTCACGTTCAAATTGATAAAACAAGGGATCAACTATCCTGACCAGTTTGTTTAAGAATTCGAACCAAGTGCAAGAAAAGAGGTGTGAAACATGCGAACAATTAGGTAGAGCAAGAACCTAAAAGGCTAAGGGCCTGCTTGGTTGATGGTTTTGGAGGTTTGGGAATGGGAATGGAATGAAAGTTGTTGTTTGGTTAGGTTGGGGTATGGGTTTGATTCCCTCCTTTGAGGCAATCCTCCATATCCTAGCATAGTGGGGGGTATGGGTTTGATTCCCTCCTTTTGTGTGTATTTTTTATTTTTTAAAAATTTTAAGTGCTAAAATTCATCATTATAATATATTTTAACACAAATAGTTATAATATATCAAAATTTAAATGTAAAAAAAATTAAAATAAATTTTAATCCTAAAAGTTTATTTGTGAACCAAACACCATCTATCATTCCCAATGCTATCATTCCCTCTACTATCATTCCCCACTATTATCATTCCCATTCCCATTCCCATTCCCCTCTACGAACCAAGCGGCCCCTAAGTTTCATGCAATTATGTAAACTACAACATGCAAATACATAAAGCAATAAAAGGAGGTATCTCAAACACTAAGTTTATGATCTGAAATACTCTATCTTTATTGATGGATTTCGGCCCCTTTAAATAGAAGAAGGGATGGCCGAAAATCAGAAGAAAAAGAAAAGGAAAAGAATTAGAATTGGAAATTAACCAAGAGGTTAATTCCTTGTACAATTACCAAACCCGGAAAGAAGTAGGAATGGTAAGAAAAGGAAACTAAAATTTGGTCACCTCTTAATGGAGTGATTGCCGAATTTACAAGACCAAAATCAAGAAGGAAACTACTTAGAAAACAAGTAGGAAAAGAATAAAAGTCCTACTTCCAAAAAGAATAAGGAAACCCTTTTTGGAAATTAACTAAAAAGACTAAAAAGACTTAATTAAAATTCTGAAAACTAATTTCCCTAAAACCGTGTGGGCTTTTTCCTTGATTGGCCGTGTGGGCTGCTCCTTGGATTGGGCCGTGCGGCTTCATGCTTCAACTTGGGCTGGCCGAAAACTTGTGGGCTGGTCCATGAGTTTTTGGGTCGGCCCAATTTGTAGGGAACTTTATTAATTTGTTTCTTTTAAGTCCAAGAACCTTCCGGCATCTTCAAGACTTCAAGAAACAGCTTTCTTCTTGATTAATGTTGAATGATTTGCGCCTCTCCTTCCAAGATAGTTAGAAGAGTTGCAAATTGCACATTTCCTCCATTTTGCTCCAAGACGTGGGCTTCTACAATCAGCTGGGCATCTTGATGGCAAGCTTGAACAAGGTTGTTGAGAGCTTCTCGCACCTTCTTCGCTCTGCTCCTGGTCATGGGCCCAGTGATGTCTACAAGTGGATCCCTCTGATATGGGCTTGGATCCTGAAGCATTGTTGGGCCTCGATGTAGAACTCGAACCTCCTCCTCAGCTTCTCCGGAATCACTTGTAGTTTGACTTGTTGCATGTTGTTGACTTTGGATGCCCTCATCACTTTGTTTCCTCCGGATTTGCTTTGTAGGCAGGTCAATTTGGAATAGGTGCGCCAGGTATGAAGTCAATTTGATGTTCAATTCCACGTAGAGGTCGCAATCCCTGCGGCAGCTCTTCTGGAAAGACATCGTTGAATTCCTGCAACAAACAATCAACTTCTAAAGGGATATCCCGAGGGATATCTTCAGGGTTAGCAAAAGTATCTTTACATACTAAAACTAGTACACAACCATTGTTATCTAACACCTGTCCTGATGAGGGCATCCAAAGTCAACAACATGCAACAAGTCAACCTACAAGTGATTCCGGAGAAGCTGAGGAGGAGGTTCGAGTTCTACATCGAGGCCCGACAATGCTTCAGGATCCAAGCCCATATCAGAGGGATCCACTTGTAGACATCACTGGGCCCATGACCAGAAGCAGAGCGAAGAAGGTGCGAGAAGCTCTCAACAACCTTGTTCAAGCTTGCCATCAAGATGCCCAGCTGATTGTAGAAGCTCACGCCTTGGAGCAAAATGGAGGAAATGTGCAATTTGCAACTCTTCTAACTATCTTGGAAGGAGAGGCGCAAATCATCACATTTTAATCAAGAAGAAGGCTGTTTCTTGAAGTCTTGAAGAAGCCGGGAGGTTCTTGGACTTAAAGAAACCAAATAATAAAATTCCCTACAATTTGGGCCGACCCAAAAACTCATGGACCAGCCCACAAGTTTTCGGCCAGCCCAAGTTGAAGCATGAAGCCGCACGGCCCAATCCAAGGAGAGAAGCCCACACGGCCAATCAAGGAAAAAGCCCACACGGTTTTAGGGAATTATTTTTCAGATTTTAATTAAGTTATTTTATTTTTAGTTAATTTCCAAAAAGGGTTTCCTTATTCTTTTTGGGAGTAGGATTATCATTCTTTTCCTACTTGTTTTCTAATTAGCTTTCCTTCTTGATTTAGGAGTTGTAATTTTCGAAATTACCTTTTCTTTTTCTTACCATTCTCCTACTTCTTTCAGGAGTTGGTATTGTAAAGGAAATTAACCTCTTGGTTAATTTCCAATTCTAATTCTTTTCCTTTTCTTTTTCTACTGATTTTCGTCCATCCTTACTCCTATTTAAAGGGGACGAAATTTCAATAAATTTAGAGTATTTCAAATCAAAAACTTAGTGTTTGAGATACCTCCTTTTATTGCTTTATGTATTTGCATGTTGTAGTTTACATAATTGCATGAAACTTAGCCTTTTAGGTTCTTGCTCTACCTAATTGTTCGCATGTTTCACACCTCTTTTCTTGCACTTGGTTCGAATTCTTAAACAAACTGGTCAGGATAGTTTATCCCTTGTTTTATCAATTTGAACGTAAGTAAAGGGTTTTTAGAGCTTGTCACTTAATCGCAAGGTCCTTGGCAACATTATCCGCATGTGTACAACCGTCCACATCATGTCCTATCTCCCCTACTGTAGCGAAAAAGCTACTCTTAAATTCTTCCTGTTTAGGCTTATCAGAGTTCGCCCTTTACAAGTTCTTTCCCCTTACCCTTATCTATGCGCTTTTCAGCTTCCCATTTGGCGATGGCTTCCTTCATGCGAATTGCTTTGGATCGCACTTCATTGGGTGGCATAGGGAGGAACGTGTAGATCTTGCCCGCCTGGCAGACCGAGTAAGTGTTGGCGACTCCATCATGTGTTGCCTTCAGGTCAAAGAGCCATGGTCGTCCGAGTAGAATGTGACAAGCCTCCAATGGCAGAACATCACATAAACTAGTGGATTCGAACTTACCAATAGCGTATGGTACGCTTACCTGCTTGGTGACTCTGTAGCCGTCTGAGCTGTCGAGCCATTGTAGCCGATAAGGACGTGGATGATTGATAATAGGGAGCTTCAGCCTTTCAACCATATATTCGCTGGCAACGTTGGTGCAACTCCCTCCATCAATTATCAGAACACACAACTTCCCATTTACCTTAGTCCTGGCGTGGAAGATGTTTGTCCGTTGAGATGTGTCCTGGACAGCAGCTGTAGTCAAGGTGCGAGTAACCAAGTTCTGATTGGGATCTTCCTCTATGAACTCGAATTGCTCCACTGGTGCAGACGGAGTGCTGTCAGTTAACTCCTGCGAGGGGTCAACAGTTTGATCGTCTTCTTCCTCCTCTTCTGAAATGTACTCACCATCTTGCCCCAATAAGACCTTCCGGATGTTAAGGCAATCACGCATGTAGTGGCCACGGCCTGAGCATTTGTGGCAAGTGACATTGTTGATGGATTGCCGAGGTGTTGATGGCGTTCTCGATTGGGATGAAGACGAGGTGGTAGCGGGGACTATAGCCTTCCTTTCTGACATGAACGGCTTCTTAGTTGGTGGAGAGTAAACCAGATTGTTTTTCCAAGCCGGTGGGGCGCTGGTAGGCGTCCGGACTGGTGGAACTGTCTTTAGGTATTCCTCCATGACCAGAGCGTTGTGCAACATGTCCGTCAGAGTTGTGGCATTCTGAAGTTCTACAGCTAAAGCTATACCCCTGTTTAGGCCATTAAGAAAACTAGCCATTGACGCAGCTTCGTCTACCTGTACATTTGCCCTAATTTTGGCCATCTCTAACTTTCTATAATATGCGTCTACAGATAAAGAACCTTGTACAAGAGTGTGTAATTTCATATACAATTTTCTAAAATAATAATCAAGAACAAAAGTTCTACGCATAGAAGTAGTCAAATCAAACCAAGTTAGAGGCGGAGCACGTGCCCGCATTGGACACGTATTCCTATGATTGTCCATCTCTTGATTCCACCAGATCAGGGCATAGTCCGTGAAATGTACCACCGCGAGAGGGACCTTCTTGTGTTCTGGGATCGCATGCAGCTCGAAGATGCGCTCCATCTTCATCTCCCAGTCTAAGTAATCCTCCGGATTCGTACCGCCGGCGAAGGGTGGAACAGTCGTTTTGCATTGACTGAGACCCCCGAAAGGCTTGGCAGCGGCATTGTTGTCAGGTACGGCTATATCATCATCTGACTCTGTACGCCGTTATTCTCGTTCAGTGCGTAGTTCAGTGACCTCCTACGTGAGGGTAGCAAATCGCGCAGAGAGTTGCGCTATTGCAGTCAGTATTTGCTCACTCCCCAAAATGGCAGAAGCACATCCTCCTGACATCGGCTAGAAACGAAAACCTGTCTACTAAGAACAAGGAAAAATGAGTAGTAACCTTACCCCCTTGTCCCCCAGGTGTATCCCACCTAACAGCTACGCACAAACCAGTGTTTCACTCTAGGGTGGCGCCCTGATAGTATGTTCACTCAAGCCTTTTTCCACTCAACGTCCCGGTATTGACAAATGTATAAGGCAAACAGTAATTCACACAAAGCAATGACACTTAAGGAAAAAGCACAAATTTTCGAAAATAGACACTTGGTTCTATTTTGATGTTGAAAAATCTTTTCGCAAATGATATTTGTAATATAGTTCGGATAAGAAGTACACAACAAGGAAATTTCGGGGTTAAGCCGTCAAATTTCAGAAAAGATGGGTGTGCACGATGACAAAATCCAAACTATAATTCAAGAGTAAATGTTCAGGTCGCTCGAAAAGATACAACTAGCAGTTGAAAGCAGGGCAATTCAAAATTGAATAGAATAAAAAAAAAAAAAGCAGAGTTCAAACAACTTTAGGAAAGTCCTAAAACTACCCAAAGAAGAGATCACCCACCCAATAGGTAATCAAGAAACCAATCCCAGCAAATTATTAATTCTTTCAATATGCAAACAGCTCAAATTGCGATTTTTAAACAACCCCTAAGTGGCGAAAATTTCTAATCTGCGATTTTAAGAAAAGAAAACCCTAGGGCCAGCAAAGCTCAATTTTTGACTCACTAACCAATTCCCAGGGATAATCTCAGCAGCACAAGGACACAAAATCAAGAATTCACTATATTTCCAAGAATTCAAAATAAGGTATCCCAAACTAGAGCATGCAAATTACAATGCGCAGATAAGGTGAGCTGCTTAACATCAACCGCAAAAACTCACAAATTTTCACAAAATCAGCACAAGAGGGGTAGAAAAATAGTCGCAAAATCCAGCAATTTAGACGCAAAAATAGCAACACTAAAGCGTCTCTCCAAACCCTAGTGTCGTAAGCAAGGCGACTAAAAATACAACCGAAAATTGAAACCCTAGTTTTAGCCAAAAATCCGAACCCTAAGTTGATTTTTAAAGTCCGAATTTCTTTGTGAATTTCTAACAAGGGATATGCGATTTTAATGTAAGAAAGATAGCCCCAAAACAGTACAAGCTTTTCGCAAAAGAAGGTAATTTTTAAAACCCTAAGTTGCGTTTTTCAGTACTTTAAAATTTGGTTAAATTTTTCTAAAGAATTTACAATTTTAAGGTAGGGTCACCAGCACTAAAAACCGAAATTCAAAGCTTGAAAGAAAAAAAAAAATTTCCCCAAGAAGATGCGTTCTATATCCAAGAATTTCAAGGTGAACAAGACTAACAAGGAAAAAAAAACACCTGATAAAGATTCGGTCGGGTTACTTCGACCTTCTCAAGCCACGAAACCACTCCTAAGCTCTGATACCAATTGATGTGGACGGTTGTACACATGCGGATGAAAGTTGCCCGGAAAGTGTGATTAAGTAGCGTAGCTCGTATAATCTCTAGCTTACTCGAAAATAAGAGAAACAAAAAGAAGCTAACCTAAGCTAATTTGTTTTAGATTTTCGAACCAAGTGTAAGAAAGAGTTGAAACATGCGAAATAATTAGGTAGAGCAATTAACCTAATTAGCTAAGTTTCATGCAATATGTAAACTACACGCATGCAAATACATAAAGCAATAAAGGGAGAGTACTCAAAACTAGTAGTTTTTATGATCTGAATACTTGTTGATTAGTGATCTGCGGCTGCCTAGTTATAAGTAGGAAACAGCCGAAAAAGTCATCTAAAAGAATAAGGAAAAAGAAGTAGAATTAGAAATCAATCAAGAGATTGATTTCCTTTACAATACCAAACCCTGAAAGAAGTGGGGAATGGTAAAAGAAAAAGGAAGTTTCGGTTTTACCTTTAACTTGTGGTAGCCAAAATTACAAACTAAAAACAATAAGGAAAAGGAATAAAAATCCCCAAAAAAAGGAGATAAAGAAGGAACCCTTTTTGGAAACTAATTAAGGAACATGCACAAACCCTTATTTTCCCCCAAACCCTAACCCTTAACTTCTAACCCTAATGACTTAAGCTTGGCCGTGTGGGCTTTTGTTGTTGGGCTGGTCGATCCTAATTTGTGGAATGGACTCCATGAGTTGGGTCGGCCCAATGTTGATGTCGCATTATGGAATGATGAAGGGAGCTTCTGGAATCTCCCGGAATCATTTCGGAATCAAGATTTTCAAGATTTCAAGATTCTTCAAGATTCTGCAAAATATGAAATTCAAGAATTTAAGTAAAATCAAGAACTTCAAGAATTGTTTCTTTAAAGTCCAAGAACCTTCCGGCATCTTCAAGAACTTCAAGAAACAGCCTTCTTCTTCATTGTGGATTGGGGAATTGCACCTCTTCTTCAAGAATTGTTAGGAGAGTCACAATTTGAACATTTCCGTCTTTGTTTTCCAAGGCGTTTGCTTCTACTATCAATTGAGCGTCCTGATGGCAGGCTTGTACAAGGTTGTTGAGTGTCTCTTGAACCTTCTTTGCTCTGCTTCTAGTCATTGGCCCAATGATGTCTACAAGTGGATCCCTTTGATATGGACTTGGATCCTGATGCATTGTTGGACCTCGATGTAGAACTCGAACCCCTTCAGCTTCTCTGGACTCACTTTCTTGTGGATTTGTTGCTGGACTTGGGATGCCCTCATCATCACGTTTTAGGTGTTTTATTTTAGCACTTGTTATGACAGTTCTCACGGGTTTTTGCCCAAGGTTTTAATGTTTATTTGCAGTTTTAGAGATCGGGCCTAAGCAGAAAAGAATGTACAAAAAAGTGAAAGAATTGGAGTAGACAAGTCAAGACCTAAAAAGCCCACATGATTTGTGGGCTACACCATGAAGGAAGCCACCATATCGGCCTGCAAATTGGACTCCATCTTGCTGCACCCAAAAGCAATTGAACATGGGCCTATTCCAATTGGAATGTGATTGATTCCAATTGGAATTTAATCCAATTCCAATTGGAATTTAATCCAACCTGAAAGCAATTGAACGTGGGCCGATTCCAATTGGAATTTAATCCAATTCAATTGGAATTGAATCCAATCAGTGGGATGATCCGTGGGCATGCGCAGAGTAATGCGGAGAAAGTAAAAAGGGAAGCAATGAAGTTTTGAGCAATTTACCAATCCAAGAAAGAATTAAAGAGAGAAGTTGAGAGTTACCAAAAAGTGAAAAGATTCCATGTGCTTAATTAATTCTCTTTCCAAGTAGAAGAAGATTTCCTTATTCAATTAGGAGATTGGTTAATTGCCGATTTGTATCCCTATATATATGGGATTATTCCTGCACTTTTGAGATACAAGTTTTTGGATAGCTTATTTTAGAGGACAGCTTTTTTTAGAGACAAGTTTTTAGAGAGAAGTTTTCTAGATAAGTTTTATAGAATAGTTTCTTAGTTTACAAAATAATTCTCGCGCAAGATACAGTTTCGCGTTAGTATAGTTTTCCTCTGTTTTTCTCTGTTCTGTTCTGTTTTGCTCTATTTCGATTGCAACTTTGGATTTTCCCGACGGGCAGTCTACCTTTTGGCCAAACCGGATGTTGTCAGATCGCGACTTCTTAAATTTCAGTACAGTATTCCCTTTTCTTTTTTAATGTCTTTTTTTATAATTATGTGTTTTTCGTGTTTTATCATGAGTAGCTAATTTATTAGTTCTGGTATTATGTAAAAAGCCATAATCCATGCATGTATGAAACCCAGGAATTAATCTAAGGTCTAATGAATTATGTTTCTAAATTGCCTGTGTTTATATGTCTAATTACTAAGATTCTATTAAGTCTGATCAACTTAGTTTAATCTGGTAGAGTCAGTGAGTGGCACAACTATCGGCCGAGCAGTACAGGATTAATTGGGTAATAATTTCAAATGCATCGTGATGAGGACATCCAGGGCTAAAACAACACACATTATGAGTCAGAATCCACGAAGCCAACCTGAAGGCAAAGCCCTTGAAAAGAATGCCGGGAAGAGTGAGAGTCATTCTATTCAAAAGGATCCTTGAAGACAATGTGATGAGGGCATCCAAATGCCAGCAACAACTCAACAAGCAAGTGAGTCCGGAGAAGCTGAGGAGGTTCGAGTTCTACATCGAGGTCCAACAATGCTTCAGGATCCAAGTCCATATCAAAGGGATCCACTTGTAGACATCACTGGGCCAATGACCAGAAGCAGAGCGAAGAAGGTTCGAGAGACACTCAACAACCTTGTCCAAGCTTGCCAAAAGGACGCCCAAGTGATAGTAGAAGCAAACGCCTTGGAGCAGAAAGACGGAAAGGTTCAAATTGCGACTCTCCTAACCATTCTTGAAGAAGAGGCGCAATTCCCCAATCCGCAATGAAGAAGAAGGCTGTTTCTTGAAGTTCTTGAAGATGCCGGGAGGTTCTTGGACTTTAAAGAAACATTTCTTGAAGTTCCCTACATCAATTCCATAAGGCGACATCAACATTGGGCCAACCCAACTCATGGAATCCATTCCACAAAGTCGGCCAGCCCAAGGAAGCCAAGGAAGCCCACACGGCCAAGTTTAAGTAGCTAGGGTTACAAGTTAAGGGCTAGGGTTCTTTTAAGTCGCTAGGGTTACAAGTTAAGGGCTAGGGTTCTTTTTACTCTTAGTTTATTAGTTTCCTTCTTGTTTCCAAATTAGTTTTCCTTCTTGTTTTGGGTTGTACTTTTTCGGCTACCACAAAGTTAAGGGTAAACCGAAATTTCCTTTTTGTTTTACCATTCCCCACTTCTTTCAGGGTTTGGTATTGTAAAGGAAATCAATCTCTTGATTGATTTCCAATTCTACTTCTTTTCCTTATTCTTTTAGGTGATATTTTCGGCTGTCCTTAGCCTATAAATAGGTAGCTGCCCATCAATAATATTCAGAGTATTCAGATCATAAAACTATTAGTTTTGAGTACCATCCCTTTATTGCTTTATGTATTTGCATGCGTGTAGTTTACATATTGCATGAAACTTAGCTAATTAGGTTATTTGCTCTACCTAATTAATTCGCATGTTTCAAACTCTTTCTTACACTTGGTTCGAAATTCTCAATTAAGTTAGCTTAGGTTAGTTAATTTAGTTCTCTGAATTTTCGAGTAAGTTAAGAGGTTATACGAGCTCGCTACTTAATCACACGTCCTTGGCAACTTTCATCCGCATGTGTACAACCGTCCACAACAATTGGTATCAGAGCTTAGGAGTGATTTCATGGCTGGAGGAGGTCGAAGTAACCCGACCAAATCTTTATCAGGTGTTTTCTTTTCCTTGTTAGTCTTGTTTATCTTGAAATTCTTGGAAGTAGGAACGCATCTTCTTGGGGGAAATTTTTTTTCTTTCAAGCTTTGAATTTCGATTTTTGGTGCTGTTTCCCTATCTTTAAAAATCAAAATTTTCTAGAAAATTTGAACCAAATTTTAAAGTACTGAAAAACGCAACTTAGGGTTTTAAAATCACCTTCTTCTTGCGAAAGGTTTGTATTGTTTTGGGGCTGTTTTTCTATGATTAAAATCGCATATCCCTTACTGAAATTTAAAAATTAAATTCGGGCTTTAGAATTCAAACTAGGGTTCAGATTTTTGGCTATCTAGGGTTTTCGGTTTTGGTTGATCTTTTGGTCGCTTTTGCTTGCGACACTAGGGTTTTGAGAGACGCTTTAGTGTTCCTGTTTTAGCGTCTAAATTGCTAGGTTTTTGCGACTATTTTCTACCCCTCTTGTGCTGTTTTTGTTGAAATTGGTGAGTTTTTGCGGTTGATGTTAAGCAGCTCACCTTATCTGCGCATTGTGAATTGCATGCTCTAGTTTGGGATACCTTGTTTTGAATTCTTGAAAATATATTGAATTCTTGATTTTGTATCCTTGTGCTGCTTAGAATATCCCTGGGAATTGGTTAGTGAGTCAAAATTGAACTTTACTGGCCCTAGGGTTTTCGTTTCTTGAAATCGCATATTGCTAAATTTTTTGGCCACTTAGGGGGTTTAAAAATCGCAATTTGGAACTGTTTGCATATTGAGAGAATTAATAATTTGCTGGGATTGGTTTCTTGATTACCTATTGGGTGGGTGATCTCTTCTTTGGGTAGTTTTAGGACTTTCCTAAAGTTGTTTCAACTCTGCTTATTTTCTTTAATTCTGTTCAATTCTTGAACTGCCCTGCTTTCAACTGCTGGTATATCTTTTCAAGCGACCTGAACATTTACTCTTAAATTATAGTTTGGATTTTGTCATCGTGCACACCCATCTTTTCTGAAATTTGAGGGCTTAACCCCGAAATTTCCTTGTTGTGTACTTCATATCTGAACTATATTACAAATATCGTTTGCGAAAAGATTTTTCAACTCAAAATAGAACCAAGTGTCTATTTTTGCAAAAATTTGTGCCTTTTCTTAAGTGTCATTGCTTTGTGTGAATTACTGTTTGCCTTATACATTTGTCAATACCGGGAGGTAGAGTGGAAAAAGGCTTTAGTGACCATACTATAAAGGGCGCCACCCTAGAGTGAAACACAGGGTTTGTGTGTAGCTGTTAGGTGGGATACACTTGGGGGACAAGGGGGTAAGGTTACTACTCATTTTTCCTTGTTCTTAGCAGACAGAATTTCGCCTATCACCGATGTCAGGAGGAGGTGCTTCTCCCCCTTCGGGGAGTGAGCAAATACTGGCTGCAATAGCGCAACTCTCTGCGCGATTTGCTACCCTCACGGAGGAGGTCGCTGAACTACGCACTGAACGAGAAAAACGGCGTACAGAGTTAGATGATAACATGGCCGCACCTGACAACAATGCCGCTGACAAGTCTTTCGAAGGCCTCAGTCAATGTAAAATGACTGTTCCACCCTTCGCCGGCGGTACATATCTCCCCTACTGTAGCGAAAAAGCTACTCTTAACTTCTTCCTGTTTAGGCTTATCAGAGTTCGCCCTTTACAAGTTCTTTCCCCTTACCCTTATCTATGCGCTTTTCAGCTTCCCATTTGGCGATGGCTTCCTTCATGCGAATTGCTTCGGATCACACTTCATTGGGCGGCATAGGGAGGAACGTGTAGATCTTGCCCGCCTGGCAGACCGAGTAAGTGTTGGCGACTCCATCATGTGTTGCCTTCAGGTCAAACAGCCATGGTCGTCCGAGTAGAATGTGACAAGCCTCCATTGGCAGAACATCACATAAAATAGTGGATTTGAACTTACCAATAGAGTATGGTACGCTTACCTGCTTGGTGACTCTGTAGCCGTCTGAGCTGTCGAGCCATTGTAGCCGATAAGGACGTGGATGATTGAAAATAGGGAGCTTCAGCCTTTCAACCATATATTCGCTGGCAACATTGGTGCAACTCCCTCCATCAATTATCAGAACACACAACTTCCCATTTACCTTAGTCCTGGCGTGGAAGATGTTTGTCCGTTGAGATGTGTCCTGGACAGCAGCTGTAGTCAAGGTGCGAGTAACCAAGTTCTGATTGGGATCTTCCTCTATGAACTCGAATTGCTCCACTGGTGCAGACGGAGTGCTGTCAGTTAACTCCTGCGAGGGGTCAACAGTTTGATCGTCTTCTTCCTCCTCTTCTGAAATGTACTCACCATCTTGCCCCAATAAGACCTTCCGGATGTTAGGGCAATCACGCATGTAGTGGCCAGGGCCGGAGCATTTGTGGCAAGTGACATTGTTGATGGATTGCCGAGGTGTTGATGGCGTTCTGGATTGGGATGAAGACGGGGTGGTGGCGGGGACTATAGCCTTCCGTTCTGACGTAAACGGCTTCTTAGTTGGTGGAGAGTAAACCGGATTCTTTTTCCAAGCCGGTGGGGCGCTGGTAGGCGTCCGGACTGGTGGAACTGTCTTCAGGAATTCCTCCATGACCAGAGCGTTGTGCAACATGTCCGTCAGAGTTGTGGCATTCTGAAGTTCTACAGCTAAAGCTATACCCCTGTTTAGGCCATTAAGAAAACGAACCATTGACGCAGCTTCGTCTTCCTGTACATTTGCCCTAATTTTGGCCATCTCTAACTTTCTATAATATGCGTCTACAGATAAAGTACCTTGTACAAGAGTGTGTAATTTCCTATACAATTCTCTAAAATAATAATCAAGAACAAAAGTTCTACGCATAGAAGTAGTCAAATCAAACCAAGTTAGAGGCGGAGAACGTGCCCGCATTGGACACGTATTCCTGCGATTGTCCATCTCTTGATTCCACCAGATCAGGGCATAGTCCGTGAAATGTACCACTGTGAGAGGGACCTTCTTGTGTTCTGGGATCGCATGCAGCTCGAAGATACGCTCCATCTTCATCTCCCAGTCTAAGTAATCCTCCGGATTCGTACCGCCGGCGAAGGGTGGAACAGTCATTTTGCATTGACTGAGACCCTCGAAAGGCTTGGCAGCGGCATTGTTGTCAGGTACGGCTATATCATCATCTGACTCTGTACGCCGTTATTCTCGTTCAGTGCGTAGTTCAGCGACCTCCTCCGTGAGAGTAGCAAATCGCGCAGAGAGTTGCGCTATTGCAGTCAGTATTTGCTCACTCCCCAAAATGGAAGAAGCACATCCTCCTGACATCGGTTAGAAACGAAAACCTGTCTACTAAGAACAAGGAAAAATGAGTAGTAACCTTACCCCCTTGTCCCCCAGGTGTATCCCACCTAACAGCTACGCACAAACCAGTGTTTCACTCTAGGGTGGCGCCCTGATAGTATGTTCACTCAAGCCTTTTTCCACTCAACGTCCCGGTATTGACAAATGTATAAGGCAAATAGTAATTCACACAAAGCAATGACACTTAAGGAAAAAGCACAAATTTTCGAAAATAGACACTTCGTTCTATTTTGATGTTGAAAAATCTTTTCGCAAATGATATTTGTAATATAGTTCAGATAAGAAGTACACAACAAGGAAATTTCGGGGTTAAGCCCTCAAATTTCAGAAAAGATGGGTGTGCACGATGACAAAATCCAAACTATAATTCAAGAGTAAATGTTCAGGTCGCTCGAAAAGATACAACTAGCAGTTGAAAGCAGGGCAATTCAAAATTGAATAGAATCAAAAAAAAAAAGCAGAGTTCAAACAACTTTAGGAAAGTCCTAAAACTACCCAAAGAAGAGATCACCCACCCAATAGGTAATCAAGAAACCAATCCCAGCAAATTATTAATTCTTTCAATATGCAACCAGCTCAAATTGCGATTTTTAAACAACCCCTAAGTGGCGAAAATTTCTAATATGCGATTTTAAGAAAAGAAAACCCTAGGGCCAGCAAAGTTCAATTTTTGACTCACTAACCAATTCCCAGGGATAATCTCAGCAGCACAAGGACACAAAATCAAGAATTCACTATATTTCCAAGAATTCAAAATAAGGTATCCCAAACTAGAGCATGCAAATTACAATGCGCAGATAAGGACAGCTGCTTAACATCAACCGCAAAAACTCACAAATTTTCACAAAATCAGCACAAGAGGGGTAGAAAAATAGTCGCAAAACCCAGCAATTTAGACGCAAAAATAGCAACACCAAAGCGTCTCTCCAAACCCTAGTGTCGTAAGCAAGGCGACTAAAAATACAACCGAAAATTGAAACCCTAGTTTTAGCCAAAAATCCGAACCCTAAGTTGATTTTTAAAGTCCGAATTTCTTTGTGAATTTCTAACAAGGGATATGCGATTTTAATGTAAGAAAGATAGCCCCAAAACAGTACAAGCTTTTCGCAAAAGAAGGTAATTTTTAAAACCCTAAGTTGCGTTTTTCAGTACTTTAAAATTTGGTTAAATTTTTCTAAAGAATTTACGATTTTAAGGTAGGGTCACCAGCACTAAAAACCGAAATTCAAAGCTTGAAAGAAAAAAAAAATTTCCCCAAGAAGATGCGATCTATATCCAAGAATTTCAAGATGAACGAGACTAACAAGGAAAAAAAAACGCCTGATAAAGATTTGGTCGGGTTGCTTCGACCTTCTCAAGCCACGAAACCACTCCTAAGCTCTGATACCAATTGATGTGGACGGTTGTACACATGCGGATGAAAGTTGCCCGGAAAGTGTGATTAAGTAGCGTAGCTCGTATAATCTCTAGCTTACTCGAAAATAAGAGAAACAAAAAGAAGCTAACCTAAGCTAATTTGTTTTAGATTTTCGAACCAAGTGTAAGAAAGAGTTGAAACATGCAAAATAATTAGGTAGAGCAATTAACCTAATTAGCTAAGTTTCATGCAATATGTAAACTACACGCATGCAAATACATAAAGCAATAAAGGGAGAGTACTCAAAACTAGTAGTTTTTATGATCTGAATACTTGTTGATTAGTGATCTGCGGCTGCCTATTTATAAGTAGGAAACAGCCGAAAAAGTCATCTAAAAGAATAAGGAAAAAGAAGTAGAATTGGAAATCAATCAAGAGATTGATTTCCTTTACAATACCAAACCCTGAAAGAAGTGGGGAATGGTAAAAGAAAAAAGAAGTTTCGGTTTTACCTTTAACTTGTGGTAGCCAAAATTACAAACTAAAAACAATAAGGAAAAGGAATAAAAATCCTACTCCAGAAAAGGAGATCAAGAAGGAACCCTTTTTGGAAACTAATTAGGGAACATGCACAAACCCTTATTTTCCCCCAAACCCTAACCCTTAACTTCCAACCCTAATGACTTAAGCTTGGCCGTGTGGGCTTTTGTTGTTGGGCTGGCCGATCCTAATTTGTGGAATGGACTCCATGAGTTGGGTCGGCCCAATGTTGATGTCGCATTATGGAATGATGAAGGGAGCTTCTGGAATCTCCCAGAATCATTTCGGAATCAAGATTTTCAAGATTTCAAGATTCTTCAAGATTCTGCAAAATATGAAATTCAAGAATTTAAGTAAAATCAAGAACTTCAAGAATTGTTTCTTTAAAGTCCAAGAACCTTCTGGCATCTTCAAGAACTTCAAGAAACAGGCTTCTTCTTCATTGTGGATTGGGGAATTGCGCCTCTTCTTCAAGAATTGTTAGGAGAGTCACAATTTGAACATTTCCGTCTTTGTTTTCCAAGGCGTTTGCTTCTACTATCAATTGAGCGTCCTGATGGCAGGCTTGTACAAGGTTGTTGAGTGTCTCTTGAACCTTCTTTGCTCTGCTTCTAGTCATTGGCCCAATGATGTCTACAAGTGGATCCCTTTGATATGGACTTGGATCCTGATGCATTGTTGGACCTCGATGTAGAACTCGAACCCCTTCAGCTTCTCTGGACTCACTTTCTTGTGGATTTGTTGCTGGACTTGGGATGCCCTCATCATCACGTTTTAGGTGTTTTATTTTAGCACTTGTTATGACAGTTCTCACGGGTTTTTGCCCAAGGTTTTAATGTTTATTTGCAGTTTTAGAGATCGGGCCTAAGCAGAAAATAATGTACAAAAAAGTGAAAGAATTGGAGCAGACAAGTCAAGACCTAAAAAGCCCACATGATTTGTGGGCTACACCATGAAGGAAGCCACCATATCGGCCTGCAAATTGGACTCCATCTTGCTGCACCCAAAAGCAATTGAACATGGGCCTATTCCAATTGGAATGTGATTGATTCCAATTGGAATTTAATCCAATTCCAATTGGAATTTAATCCAACCTGAAAGCAATTGAACGTGGGCCGATTCCAATTAATTGATTCCAATTGGAATTTAATCCAATTCAATTGGAATTGAATCCAATCAGTGGGATGATCCGTGGGCATGCGCAGAGTAATGCGGAGAAAGTAAAAAGGGAAGCAATGAAGTTTTGAGCAATTTACCAATCCAAGAAAGAATTAAAGAGAGAAGTTGAGAGTTACCAAAAAGTGAAAAGATTCTAGGTGCTTAATTAATTCTCTTTCCAAGTAGAAGAAGATTTCCTTATTCAATTAGGAGATTGGTTAATTGCTGATTTGTATCCCTATATATATGGGATTATTCCTGCACTTTTGAGATACAAGTTTTTGGATAGCTTATTTTAAAGGACAGCTTTTTTTAGAGACAAGTTTTTAGAGAGAAGTTTTCTAGATAAGTTTTATAGAATAGTTTCTTAGTTTACAAAATAATTCTCGCGCAAGATACAGTTTCGCGTTAGTATAGTTTTCCTCTGTTTTTCTCTGTTCTGTTCTGTTTTGCTCTGTTTCGATCGCAACTTTGGATTTTCCCGACGGGCATTCTACCGTTTGGCCAAACCGGATGTTGTCAGATCGCGACTTCTTAAATTCCAGTACAGTATTCCCTTTTCTTTTTTAATGTCTTCTTTTATAATTATGTGTTTTTCGTGTTTTATCATGAGTAGCTAATTTATTAGTTCTGGTATTATGTAAAAAGCCATAATCCATGCATGTATGAAACCCAGGAATTAATCTAAGGTCTAATGAATTATGTTTCTAAATTGCTTGTGTTTATATGTCTAATTACTAAGATTCTATTAAGCCTGATCAACTTAGTTTAATCTGGTAGAGTCAGTGAGTGGCACAACTACCGGCCGAGCAGTACAGGATTAATTGGGTAATAGTTTCTAATGCATCGTGATGAGGACATCCAGGGCAAAAACAACACACATTATGAGTCAGAATCCACGAAGCCAACCTGAAGGCAAAGCCCTTGAAAAGAATGCCGGGAAGAGTGTGAGAGTCCTTCTATTCAAAAGGATCCTTGAACACAATGTGATGAGGGCATCCAAATGCCAGCAACAACTCAACAAGCAAGTGAGTCCGGAGAAGCTGAGGAGGTTCGAGTTCTACATCGAGGTCCAACAATGCTTCAGGATCCAAGTCCATATCAAAGGGATCCACTTGTAGACATCACTGGGCCAATGACCAGAAGCAGAGTGAAGAAGGTTCGAGAGACACTCAACAACCTTGTCCAAGCTTGCCAAAAGGACGCCCAAGTGATAGTATAAGCAAACGCCTTGGAGCAGAAAGACGGAAAGGTTCAAATTGCGACTCTCCTAACCATTCTTGAAGAAGAGGCGCAATTCCCCAATCCACAATGAAGAAGAAGGCTGTTTCTTGAAGTTCTTGAAGATGCTGGGAGGTTCTTGGACTTTAAAGAAACATTTCTTGAAGTTCCCTACATCAATTCCATAAGGCGACATCAACATTGGGCCAACCCAACTCATGGAATCCATTCCACAAAGTCGGCCAGCCCAAGGAAGCCAAGGAAGCCCACACGGCCAAGTTTAAGTAGCTAGGGTTACAAGTTAAGGGCTAGGGTTCTTTTAAGTCGCTAGGGTTACAAGTTAAGGGCTAGGGTTCTTTTTACTCTTAGTTTATTAGTTTCCTTCTTGTTTCCAAATTAGTTTTCCTTCTTGTTTTGGGTTGTACTTTTTCGGCTACCACAAAGTTAAGGGTAAACCGAAATTTCCTTTTTGTTTTACCATTCCCCACTTCTTTCAGGGTTTGGTATTGTAAAGGAAATCAATCTCTTGATTGATTTCCAATTCTACTTATTTTCCTTATTCTTTTAGGTGATATTTTCGGCTGTCCTTAGCCTATAAATAGGCAGCTGCCCATCAATAATATTCAGAGTATTCAGATCATAAAACTATTAGTTTTGAGTACCATCCCTTTATTGCTTTATGTATTTGCATGCGTGTAGTTTACATATTGCACGAAACTTAGCTAATTAGGTTATTTGCTCTACCTAATTAATTCGCATGTTTCAAACTCTTTCTTACACTTGGTTCGAAATTCTCAATTAAGTTAGCTTAGGTTAGTTAATTTAGTTCTCTGAATTTTCGGGTAAGTTAAGAGGTTATACGAGCTCGCTACTTAATCATACGTCCTTGGGAACTTTCATCCGCATGTGTACAACCGTCCACATCAATTGGTATCAGAGCTTAGGAGTGATTTCGTGGCTGGAGGAGGTCGAAGTAACCCGACCAAATCTTTATCAGGTGTTTTCTTTTCCTTGTTAGTCTTGTTTATCTTGAAATTCTTGGAAGTAGGAACGCATCTTCTTGGGGGAAATTTTTTTTCTTTCAAGCTTTGAATTTCGATTTTTGGTGCTGTTTCCCTATCTTTAAAAATCAAAATTTTCTAGAAAAATTGAACCAAATTTTAAAGTACTGAAAAACGCAACTTAGGATTTTAAAATCACCTTCTTCTTGCGAAAGGTTTGTATTGTTTTGGGGCTGTTTTTCTATGATTAAAATCGCATATCCCTTACTGAAATTTAAAAATTAAATTCGGCCTTTAGAATTCAAACTAGGGTTCGGATTTTTGGCTATCTAGGGTTTTCGGTTTTGGTTGATCTTTTGGTCGCTTTTGCTTGCGACACTAGGGTTTTGAGAGATGCTTTAGTGTTCCTATTTTAGCGTCTAAATTGCTGGGTTTTTGCGACTATTTTCTACCCCTCTTGTGCTGTTTTTGTTGAAATTGGTGAGTTTTTGCGGTTGATGTTAAGCAGCTCACCTTATCTGCGCATTGTGAATTGCATGCTCTAGTTTGGGATACCTTGTTTTGAATTCTTGAAAATATATTGAATTCTTGATTTTGTATCCTTGTGCTGCTTAGAATATCCCTGGGAATTGGTAAGTGAGTCAAAATTGAACTTTACTGGCCCTAGGGTTTTCGTTTCTTGAAATCGCATATTGCTAAATTTTTTGGCCACTTAGGGGGTTTAAAAATCGCAATTTGGAACTGTTTGCATATTGAGAGAATTAATAATTTGCTGGGATTGGTTTCTTGATTACCTATTGGGTGGGTGATCTCTTCTTTGGGTAGTTTTAGGACTTTCCTAAAGTTGTTTCAACTCTGCTTATTTTCTTTAATTCTGTTCAATTCTTGAACTGCCCTGCTTTCAACTGCTAGTATATCTTTTCAAGCGACCTGAACATTTACTCTTAAATTATAGTTTGGATTTTGTCATCGTGCACACCCATCTTTTCTGAAATTTGAGGGCTTAACCCTAAAATTTCCTTGTTGTGTACTTCATATCTGAACTATATTACAAATATCGTTTGCGAAAAGATTTTTCAACTCAAAATAGAACCAAGTGTCTATTTTTGCAAAAATTTGTGCCTTTTCTTAAGTGTCATTGCTTTGTGTGAATTACTGTTTGCCTTATACATTTGTCAATACCGAGAGGTAGAGTGGAAAAAGGCTTGAGTGACCATACTATAAAGGGCGCCACCCTAGAGTGAAACACAGGGTTTGTGTGTAGCTGTTAGGTGGGATACACTTGGGGGACAAGGGGGTAAGGTCACTACTCATTTTTCCTTGTTCTTAGCAGACAGATTTTCGCCTATCACCGATGTCAGGAGGAGGTGCTTCTCCCCCTTCGGGGAGTGAGCAAATACTGGCTGCAATAGCGCAATTCTCTGCGCGATTTGCTACCCTCACGGAGGAGGTCGCTGAACTACGCATTGAACGAGAAAAACGGCATACAGAGTCAGATGATGACATGGCCGCACCTGACAACAATGCCGCTGACAAGTCTTTCGAAGGCCTCAGTCAATGTAAAATGACTGTTCCACCCTTCGCCGGCGGTACAAATCCGGAGGATTACTTAGGCTGGGAGATGAAGATGGAGCGCATCTTGGAGCTGCATGCGATCCCAGAACACAAGAAGGTCCCTCTCGCGGTGGTACATTTCACGGACTATGCCCTGGTCTGGTGGAATCAACAGATGGATCAGCGAAGGAATACGCGTCCCATGCGGGCCCGTGCTCTGCCTCTAACTTGGTTTGATTTGACTATTGCTATGCGTAGAACTTTTGTCCCTGATTACTCTTGTACAAGGTTCTTTATCTGTAGACGCATATTATAGAAAGTTAGAGATGGCCAAAATTAGGGCAAATGTACAGGAAGATGAAGCTGCATCAATGGCTCGTTTTCTTAATGGCCTAAATAGGGGTATAGCTTTAGCTGTTGAATTGCAGAATGCGACAACTCTGACGGACATGTTACACAAAGCCGGGTCATGGAGGAGTACCTGAAGACCGTTCCACCCGTCCGGACGCCTACCAGCGCCCCACCGGCTTGGAGAAAGAATCCATTTTACTCTCCACCAGCAAAGAAGCAGTTCATGTCAGAAAGGAAGGCTATAGTCCCCGTCACCACCTCGTCTTCTTCACAATCCAGAATGCCATCAACACCCCGGCAATCCATCACAAATGTCACTTGCCACAAATGCTCAGGCCGTGGCCACTACATGCGCAATTTTCCTAACATCCGGAAGGTCTTATTGGGGCAAGATGATGAGTACATTTCAGAAGAGGAAGAAGACGATCAAACTGTTGACCCCTTGCAGGAGTTAACTGACAGCACTCCGTCTGCACCAGTGGAGCAATTCGAGTTCATAGAGGAAGATCCCAATCAGAACTTGGTTACTTGCACTTTGACTACAGCTGCTGTCCAAGATACATCTCAACGGACAAACATCTTCCACGCCAGAACTAAGGTAAATGGAAAGTTGTGTGTTCTGATAATTGATGGAGGGAGCTGCATGAATGTAGCTAGCGAATATGTGGTTGCAAAGCTGAAGCTCCCTATTATCAATCATCCACGTCCTTATCGGCTACAATGGCTCGACAGCTCAGACGGCTACAGAGTCACCAAGCAAGTAAGCGTACCATACGCTATCGGTAAGTTCGAATCCACTGTTTTATGTGATGTTCTGCCAATGGAGGCTTGTCACATTCTACTCGGATGACCATGGCTTTTTGACCTGAAGGCAACACATGATGGAGTCGCCAACACTTACTCGGGATATCCCTATGCCGCCCAATGAAGTGCGATCCGAAGCCATTCGCATGAAGGAAGCAATCGCAAAGTGGGAAGCTGAAAAGCGCATAGACAAGGGTAAGGGGAAAGAACTTGTAAAGGGTAGTAAGGCGAACTCTGATAAGCCTAAACAGGAAGAAGTTAAGGGTAGCTGTTTTGCTACAAAAGGAGAGATAGGTCAAGTGTTAGATAGCAAAGAGTCTGTACTAGTTTTAGTATGTAAAGATAATTGTGCTAACCCTGACGATATCCCTCGGGATATCCCTATAGAAGTCGATTCTTTGTTGCAGGAATTCAACGATGTTTTTCCAGAAGAGCTGCCGCAGGAATTGCCACCTCTACGCGGAATTGAACATCAAATCGACTTCATACCTGGCGCACCTATTCCAAATCGACCTGCCTACAAAGCCAATCCGGAGGAAACAAAGGAATTGCAAAGGCAGATCGACAAGCTGCTAGCGAATGGTCAGGTAAGGGAATCTCTAAGTCCTTGTACTGTACCTGTAATTCTAGTCCCTAAGAAAGATGGTACATGGAGAATGTGTGTTGATTGTAGAGCTGTTAATAAGATAACAATCAAGTATAGGCATCCTATCCCTAGGCTTGATGACATGTTAGAGGATTTGTATGGTTCAACAATTTACACTAAAATAGATCTTACACAGGGCTATCATCAAATTCGCATGAGGGAGGGGGATGAATGGAAAACTGCTTTTAAAACTAAATTTGGTTTGTATGAGTGGTTAGTCATGCCCTTCGGCCTAACAAATGCACCTAGTACTTTTATGAGATTAATGAATCATGTGCTTAGAAAGTTCATAGGGAAATTTGTTGTGGTTTATTTTGATGATATTCTGATCTATTCAAAAGACTTAAAATCGCATGTTGAGCATCTTCGATTGGTTTTGATTGAATTGCGTGCTAATCAATTGTATGCCAAGATGACGAAATGCACTTTTTGTGTTTTGGAAGTTGTTTTTCTCAGTTTTGTAGTCTCTAAAGATGGTGTCAAAGTTGACGACGCCAAGGTGAAAGCCATTAGGGAGTGGCCCACACCAACCTCGGCCGCACAGGTGAGATCTTTCCACGGTTTGGCTGGATTTTACCGACGGTTTGTGAAGGATTTTTCCACCAAAGCAGCGCCTCTCAATGACTTGTGCAAAAAGAATGTTCCGTTCGTGTGGGGGCAAGCTCAGGAAAATGCCTTTACGGTTCTTAAGCATGATCTCACTCATGCACCTGTTTTAGCATTACCTGATTTTGATAAAGTGTTTGAACTAATGTGTGATGCATCAGGTATTGGAATTGGCGCAGCCTTAATGCAGGAACGCAAGCCAATCGCCTTTTTCAGTGAGAAATTAAAAGGGGCTGCCTTGAATTATCCAACTTACGACAAGGAGCTCTATGCAATGGTCTGCGCATTTGAGACTTGGTCGCATTATTTAATGGCCAAGGAATTTGTTGTTTATAGTGATCACGAGTCTCTTAAGAATTTAAAGGGACAAAATAAATTAAATAGACGTCATGCTAAATGAGTTAACTTTATTGAATCTTTTTCTTACATTATTAAGTATAAGAAAGGTAAAGATAATTTGGTTGTTGACGCTCTATCTCGCAGGTATGAAATTCTGGCTGTTTTAGATCATTCTTTGCTAGGATTTGCATATCTAAAGGATTTGTATGCTTCTGATGTTGATTTTTCGGATTTGTATAAAGCATGTGAATCTGGTGCATTCCATAAGTACTATAGACAGGATGGTTTTCTGTTTAGGGAAAATAGGTTATGCATCCCTCGTAGTTCTGCTAGAGAATTACTGGTTCGTGAAGCTCACAATGGGGGTCTTATGGGTCATTTTGGTGTGCATAAAACACTTGAAGTGTTACAAGAGCATTTTTATTGGCCGCATATGCGTAAAGATGTACAACATGTTTGCACTCGTTGCATTAATTGTTTGAAAGCTAAGTCTACATCTAAACCCCATGGACTTTACACGCCTTTGCCTATTCCTTCTTTACCTTGGACTAACATTTCAAAGGATTTTATTCTAGGTCTTCCAAGGACGCAAAGAGGCAATGACTCTTTATTTTTCATAGTTGATCGGTTTTCTAAAATGGCACACTTTATTCCTTGCAGGAAATCAGATGATGCCAGACATGTGACGGAATTGTTCTTTCAGGGAATAGTTCGGTTGCATGGAATACCGCGCACCATTGTTCTTTCAGGGAATAGTTCGGTTTTCTAAAATGGCACACTTTTGGAAGACTTTGTGGTCCCGCCTCGGCACAAAACTACTATTTTCGACTACAAGTCATCCACAGACGGATGGTCAGACGGAAGTCACCAACCGCACCGTTGGCAATCTCCTTCGGGCGTTAATTCAAAAGAATCTAAAGTGTTGGGAAGAAATCTTGCCGGTTGCAGAGTTTGCATACAACCGCACAAAGCACTCCTCAACAGGGTTCTGTTCATTTGAAGCTGCCTACGGCTTTACTCCTTTGACAGTTATGGATCTCATCCCTTTGCCGCTAAAGGAACAGGTCAATCCCGACGGTGCAAAGAAAGCCGACACTGTCAAACGCATACATGCCAAAGTTCGGGCAAACCTGGAGAAAACCTACGCCAAAGCCGCCGCACATGCAAACCAACGGCGCAAGGCTGTGAACTTTGAACCAGGCGACTGGGTTTGGGTTCACATGAGGAAGGAACGATTCCCTGCTGCACGAAGGACCAAACTCCATCCTCGGGGCGATGGACCTTTTCAAATCGTGTCCAAGATGGGACCTAATGCTTACAAACTTGATTTACCAGGTGAGTATAGTGTTAGTACTTCCTTTAATGTTGCTGACTTGTCTCCTTTTACTTATGAACAAGGTGCTGATTTGAGGTCAAATCCTTTTCAACTGGGAGGGGATGATGAGGGCATCCAAACGCCAGCAACAACTCAACAAGCAAGTGAGTCCGGAGAAGCTGAGGAGGTTCGAGTTCTATATCGAGGTCCAACAATGCTTCAGGATCCAAGTCCATATCAAAGGGATCCACTTGTAGACATCACTGGGTCAATGACCAGAAGCAGAGCGAAGAAGGTTCGAGAGACACTCAACAACCTTGTCCAAGCTTGCCAAAAGGACGCCCAAGTGATAGTAGAAGCAAACGCCTTGGAGCAGAAAGACGGAAAGGTTCAAATTGCGACTCTCCTAACCATTCTTGAAGAAGATGCACAATTCCCCAATCCGCAATGAAGAAGAAGGTTGTTTCTTGAAGTTCTTGAAGATGCCTGGAGGTTCTTGGACTTTAAAGAAACATTTCTTGAAGTTCCCTACATCAATTCCATAAGGCGACATCAACATTGGGCCAACCCAACTCATGGAATCCATTCCACAAAGTCGGCCAGCCCAAGGAAGCCAAGGAAGCCCACACAGCCAAGTTTAAGTAGCTAGGGTTACAAGTTAAGGGCTAGGGTTCTTTTAAGTCGCTAGGGTTACAAGTTAAGGGCTATGGTTCTTTTTACTCTTAGTTTATTAGTTTCCTTCTCGTTTCCAAATTAGTTTTCCTTCTTGTTTTGGGTTGTACTTTTTCGGCTACCACAAAGTTAAAGGTAAACCGAAATTTCCTCTTTGTTTTACCATTCCTCACTTCTTTCAGGGTTTGGTATTGTAAAGAAAATCAATCTCTTGATTGATTTCCAATTCTACTTCTTTTCCTTATTCTTTTAGGTGATATTTTCGGCTGTCCTTAGCCTATAAATAGGCTGCCGCCCATCAATAATATTCAGAGTATTCAGATCATAAAACACTTAGTTTTGAGTACCATCCCTTTATTGCTTTATGTATTTGCATGCGTGTAGTTTACATATTGCATGAAACTTAGCTAATTAGGTTATTTTCTCTACCTAATTAATTCGCATGTTTCAAACTCTTTCTTACACTTGCTTCGAAATTCTCAATTAAGTTAGCTTAGGTTAGTTAATTTAGTTCTCTGAATTTTCGGGTAAGTTAAGAGGTTATACGAGCTCGCTACTTAATCACACGTCCTTGGCAACTTTCATCCGCATGTGTACAACCGTCCACATCACAATGCATCTCCAAACTCTCCACAATAAAGAAAAGGGTTGTTTCTTGAAGTTCTTGAAGACGCCGGAAGGTTCTTGGACTTTAAAGAGACATTTCTTGAAGTTCTTGATTTTCTTGAAAATCTTGAATTTCATATTTTGCAGAATCTTGAAAATCTTGATTCCGAAATGATTCTGGGAGATTCCAGAAGATTCCGGAAGCTCCCTACACCATTCCATCATGCGCCATCAACAATTGGGCCGACCCAATCCATGGAGTCCATTCCACATCATCAAGTCGGGCCAGCCCATCAAGAAGCCCACACGCAAGGCCTAGTCCATTAGGGTTTGCGAAAGTAAGGTTTAGGGTTTGGGGGAAAATAAGGGTTTTGTGCATGTTTCCTATTTTGCCCTTAGTTTATTAGTTTCCAAAAAGGGATCCCTTCTTGATCTCCCTTTTTGGATAGGAGTTATATTATTTTCCTACCTATTTTATTTGTTAATTTCGTCCATATGCCATTCCAAGTGGCAGAAGAATTCAACAACTTCCAAAACCTAGTTCCTTTAGGTTTTGGGTTTGTAAGAAATCAATCTCTTGATTGGTTTCCAATTTTAATTGTTTTCCTAGTCTAAACAGGGTAGAATTTCGTCCACCTAATCATATAAAGGTGACTTAATTCGTTCACCATTGTCCTTGTTCATTTAGGACTTGGTTTGTAAGGAAAATCCAATTCTGATTGGTTTCCACTTTCGCTGCTTTTAGTTATTCTTTTCCTATTGTAATTTGGATACCCCTATACCTATAAATAGGGGCATCCACGAAATTAATAATACAAGTATTCAGATCATAAAACTATTAGTTTTGAGTACTCTCCCTTTATTGCTTTATGTATTTTGCATAATTGTGGTTTACATATTGCATGAAACTTAACTAATTAGGTTAATTGCTCTACCTAAATATTCGCATGTTTCAAACTCTTCTTACTTGGTTCGAATTTCTTAAATAAATTAGCTTAGGTTAGTTTATTTTTGGTTCTCTTATTTTCGGGTAAGTTAGGGGTTATACGAGCTACGCTACTTAATCACACTTTCCGGGCAACTTTCATCCGCATGTGTACAACCATCCACATCAATTGATATCAGAGCTTAGGAGTGGTTTCGTGGCTGGAGAAGGTCGAATTAACCCGACCGAATCATATCAGGTGTTTTCTTTTCCTTGTTAGTCTTGCTTGTCTTGAAATTCTTGGAAGTAGAACGCATCTTCTTGGGGGAAATTTTTTATTTCTTTCAAGCTTTGAATTTCGGTTTTTGGTACTATTTTAAAATCGGAATTTCCTTCGAAAAATTGAACCAAATTTTAAAGTACTGAAAAACGCAACTTAGGGTTTTAAAATCACCTTCTTTTTGCGAAAAGCTTGTACTGTTTTGGGGCTGTTTTTCTTAACTTAAAATCGCATATCCCTTGCTGCAAATTCAAAATTAAAATTCGGACTTTAGAAACAAATTTAGGGTTCGGATTTTGGGCTTAGCTAGGGTTTCGGTTTTGTTGAATCTTTTAGTCACCTTTACTTTGCGACACTAGGGTTTTGAGAGACACTTTAGTGCTGCTGTTTTAGCGTCTAAATTGCTGGGTTTTGCGACTATTTTTCTACCTCTCTTGTGCTGATTTTGTGAAAGTTGGTGAGTTTTTGCGGTTGATGTTAAGCAGCTCACCTTATCTGCGCATTGTGATTTGCATGCACTAGTTTCGGATACCTCGTTTTGAATTCTTGAAAATATAGTGAATTCTTAGTTTTGTGTCCTTGTGCTGCTGAGATTATCCCTGGGAATTGGTTAGTGAGTCAAAATTGAACTTTGCTGGCCCTAGGGTTTTCTTTTCTTAAAATCGCATATTGGTTAATTTTGCCACCACTTAGGGGTTTTAAAATTCGTAATTGGGTTGTCTGCATATTGAAAGAATTAATAATTTGCTGGGATTGGTTTCTTTGATTACCTATTGGGTGGATGATCTCTCCTTTGGTTAGTTTTAGGACTTTCTTAAAGTTGTTTCAACTCTGCTTATTTTCTTGATTCTATTCAATTCTTGAATTGCCCTGCTTTCAACTGCTAGTTGTATCTTTTCAAGCGACCTGAACATTTACTCTTGAATTATAGTTTGGATTTTGTCATCGTGCACACCCATCTTTTCTGAAATTTGAGGGCTTCACCCCGAAATTTCCTTGTTGTGTACCTCTTATCTGAACTATATTACAAATATCGTTTGCGAAAAGATTTTTCAACATCAAAATAGAACCAAGTAACTATTTTTTGAAAATTTGTGCTTTTTCCTTAAGTATCATTGTTGTGTGTGAATTACTGTTTGCCTTATACATTTGTCAATACCGGGAGGTAGAGTGGAAAAAGGCTTGAGTGAACATACTATAAGGGCGCCACCCTACAGTGACACACTAGTTTGTGTGTAGCTATTAGGTGGGATACACTTTGGGGACAAGGGGGTAAGGTTACTACTCATTTTTCCTTGTTCTTAGCAAACAGATTTTCGCCTATAACCAATGTCAGGAGGAGGTGCTTCTGCCCCTTTGGGGAGTGAGCAAATACTGGCTGCAATAGCGCAACTCTCAGCGCAATTTGCTTAGAGTTTTCGTATTACGAGCCCTTCAACGGCGGTGTAAGCCTACAACATTTTGCAAATTGACCTCTATAGGGAGATTTGGTGCCATTGTTGTTCCTTCTTACTTGGCCTGAGAATCGAAGTGTAAGTCACAGTGTAAGGTATCTTTTAGCACTTGCTTTTCAAAGGAACGCTTTTACTTTTACATTGATTCTCCTTTTATAGGGTATCATCATGTTAGGGATTTTACAACATCTTGAGTATTGTTAATCTTAAACATGTGCATAGCCTCATGGTATAGATCTTTTGGTTTAAAAACTGCATGCTTTTGTAGTTCACTATTTGCCTAAGATGTCTTTCTCAGAAATTGTCTCTGTAATTAGTAATTGGTAGTCATATTAGTTATACATGCAATTTCTGCTGGTTACAATAATTATGCAATTGTGATAGTCTTATAGCTCACGTGCATAATTCCTTTACGCTATGTGTTGAGTATATAGTTTGGTTAATCTAACTATATCTGCCTGCAACTAATATTTGAGATTTTTTGTTGATAAGCAATTATTCTTGAGGAGTATGGATAAGTTCATGAGGTTTTAGATGCTTCCCGATAGTTTCTTGCAAGTGTCTAAAAGGTTCTTGAGAGGTTCTTGAAGAATCAAGAGTGATAGCAGTGTCCTTGAAATCGATTCTACAAAAGTGCAGGGGGCTACGAATTCCCCACATTAACACTCAAAGTGGTTGTGCAATTGAGGGGCATAGCATACAAACTTCATTGCCGGGTAAGTATGATCTATGTTTTGTGTTAATATTACTGACTTGTTCCTGTTTGTTTTACAGCAAATTGGATTCGAGGAAGAATCCTTTCCAACCGGGAGGGAATGATGAGGACATCCAGGACTAAAACAACACACATTATGAGTCAGAATCCACGAAGCCAACTTGAAGGCAAAGCCCTTGAAAAGAATGCCGGGAAGAGTGTGAGAGTCATTCTATTCAAAAGGATCCTTGAAGACAATGCATCTCTAAACTCTCCACAATAAAGAAAAGGGTTGTTTCTTGAAGTTCTTGAAGACGCCGGAAGGTTCTTGGACTTTAAAGAGACATTTCTTGAAGTTCTTGATTTTCTTGAAAATCTTGAATTTCATATTTTGCAGAATCTTGAAGAATCTTGAAAATCTTGATTCCGAAATGATTCCGGGAGATTCCAGAAGATTCCGGAAGCTCCTTACACCATTCCATCATGTGCCATCAACAATTGGGCCGACCCAATCCATGGAGTCCATTCCACATCATCAAGTCGGCCAGCCCATCAAGAAGCCCACACGCAAGGCCTAGTCCATTAGGGTTTGCGAAAGTAAGGTTTAGGGTTTGGGGGAAAATAAGGGTTTGTGCATGTTCCCTATTTTGCCCTTAGTTTATTAGTTTCCAAAAAGGGATCCCTTCTTGATCTCCCTTTTTGGATAGGAGTTATATTATTTTCCTACCTATTTTATTTGTTAATTTCGTCCATATGCCATTCCAAGTGGCAGAAGAATTCAACAACTTCCAAAACCTAGTTCCTTTAGGTTTTGGGTTTGTAAGAAATCAATCTCTTGATTGGTTTCCAATTTTAATTGTTTTCCTAGTCTAAACAGGGTAGAATTTCGTCCACCTAATCATATAAAGGTGACTTAATTCGTTCACCATTGTCCTTGTTCATTTAGGACTTGGTTTGTAAGGAAAATCCAATTCTGATTGGTTTCCACTTTCGCTGCTTTTAGTTATTCTTTTCCTATTGTAATTTGGATACCCCTATACCTATAAATAGGGGCATCCACGAAATTAATAATACAAGTATTCAGATCATAAAACTATTAGTTTTGAGTACTCTCCCTTTATTGCTTTATGTATTTTGCATAATTGTAGTTTACATATTGCATGAAACTTAGCTAATTAGGTTAATTGCTCTACCTAATTATTCGCATGTTTCAAACTCTTCTTACTTGGTTCAAATTTCTTAAATAAATTAGCTTAGGTTAGTTTATTTTTGGTTCTCTTATTTTCGGGTAAGTTAGGGGTTATACGAGCTACGCTACTTAATCACACTTTCCGGGCAACTTTCATCCGCATGTGTACAACCTTCCACATCACATCGTCAGTAGGAATTATTAGTTTCAGGTTCTTCTAGTTCTTAATGCTTCTATTTGTTAATTAATAAGGTTTGCGGGGACTCGCGGTCTGTTAGTTAATGTAGTTAGAGAGTAATTCCTTTGCGGGGACTCGCGGGGGATTATCGAGAATCTATGGAAGAATTGGGATTATTTGCGGGGACTCGCGGTAATACTATAACTGAAACGGCATAAGTAATTGACAAGTTAAGAGGTTTATGATTGCATGCATGAGATTAAGGTGGATTTACATAATACCGGAATTTCCTCTCATTAATTGATTTCTGTTTACGTCTTTTATTTAATTATTAGTTTAATTATTATTTTGCTAAATTTAAGTGACAACTCTAAGGTCTCTTAAGAGACACAAAGGTGACTACTAGTCATAGTTTGGTTTTATTTGCACGTTAATTGGAATTTGAATTAAATTGCCGTCTCTGTGGATCGACCCTGTCTACTACTGTGCTATATTTTCTTAGCATCTTAATTGCAGGTTTTAAGCAGTATTTTTACTGTATTTGGTAGACCCACGACAAGTCCTATCAAATTAGGCCCAGTCCACAGACAAGTCACTTGTCTGTGGACCTGGTTCAAAGTTCACAGCCTTGCACTGTTGGTTTGCATGGGCGGCGGCTCTGGCGTAGTTTTTCTCAAGGTTGGCCCTAACCTTGGCATGTAGGCGTTTGACTGTTTCAGCCTTCTGGGCGCCGTCGAGATTAACCTGTTCCTTTAGCGGCAAAGGGATGAGATCCATAACCGTCAAAGGAGTGAAGCCGTAGGCAACTTCGAATGGACAGAACCCTGTTGAGGAGTGCTTAGTGCAGTTGTAGGCAAACTCTGCAACCAGTAAGATTTCTTCCCAACGTTTGAGATTCTTCTGTATTAAAGCCCGAAGTAGATTGCCAACGGTGCGGTTGGTGACTTCCGTCTGACCATTCGTCTGAGGATGACTTGTAGTTGAAAACAGTAGTTTTGTGCCGAGGCGTGACCACAAAGTCTTCCAAAAGTAACTCAGAAATTTGACGTCGCGATCAGAAACAATGGTGTGTGGAATACCATGAAGCCGAACTATTCCTTGAAAGAACAAGTCCGCAACATGTTTGGCATCATCTGATTTCCTACAAGGAATAAAGTGAGCCATCTTAGAAAAATGATCGACTACGACAAATAAGGAGTCATTACCTCTTTGCGTCCTCGGAAGACCTAGAATAAAATCCATTGAAATGTCAGTCCAAGGTAAAGAAGGAATAGGTAAAGGCGTGTAAAGTCCATGAGTGCAAACATGCTGTACATCTTTTCGCATATGAGGCCAATAAAAATGTTCCTGTAACACTTCAAGTGTTTTATGTACACCAAAATGACCCATAAGACCCCCATTGGAGCCGATAAGGACGTGGATGATTGAGTATGGGGAGCTTCAACTTTTCGACCATATATTCGCTGGCCACATTTGTGCAACTCCCTCCATCAATGATCAGAACACACAACTTCCCATTGACCTTAGTCCTGGCGTGGAAGATGTTTGTCCGTTGAGACGTATCCTGGACAGCAGCTGTAGTCAAGGTGCGAGTAACCAAGTTCTGATTAGGATCTTCTTCGATGAACTCAAATTGCTCGACTGGTACAGACGTAGTGCTGTCAGTTAACTCCGACAAGGGGTCAACAGTTTGATCTTCTTCATCCTCTTCGGAAATGTACTCACCATCTTGCCCCAATAAGACCTTCCGGATGTTAGGGCAATCGCGCATGTAGTGGCCACGGCCTGAGCATTTGTGGCAAGTGACATTGCTGATGGATTGCCGAGGTGTTGATGGCGTTCTGGATTGGGATGAAGACGAGGTGGTGGCGGGGACTATAGCCTTCCGTTCTGATGTAAACGGCTTCTTAGCGGGTGGCGAGTAAACCGGATTCTTTCTCCAAGCCGGTGGGACGCTGGTAGGCGTCCGGACGGGTGGAACGGTCTTCAGGTATTCCTCCATGACCCGAGCTTTGTGCAACATGTCCGTCAAAGTTATTGCATTTTGAAGTTCAATGGCTAAAGCTATTCCCCTGTTTAGGCCATTAAGAAAATGAGCCATCGAAGCAGCCTCATCTTCCTGTACATTTGCCCTAATTTTGGCCATCTCTAACTTTCTATAATATGCGTCTACAGATAAAGAACCTTGTACAAGAGTATGTAATTTTCGATACAATTCTCTAAAATAGTAATCAGTAACAAAAGTTCTACGCATGGAAGTAGTCAAATCAAACCAAGTTAGAGGCGGAGCACGGGCCCGCATTGGAAGCGTATTCCTTCGTTGGTCCATCTCCTGATTCCACCAGACCAAGGCATAGTCCGTGAAATGTACCACCGCGAGTGGGACCTTCTTGTGTTTTGGGATCGCATGAAGCTCGAAGATGTGCTCCATTTTCATCTCCCAGTCTAGGTAATCCTCCGAATTCATACCCTCAGCGAAGGGTGGAACAGTCATTTGGCATTAACTGAGACCCTCGAAAGGCTTGGCAGCGGCATTGTTGTCATTGGTAGGGTTGTCCTCCTCTGACTCCGTACGTCGTTGCTCCCGCTCAGCCTGCAAGTCAGCAACCTCCTCCGTGAGGGTAGCAAATCGCGCAGAGAGTTGCGCTATTGCAGCCAGTATTTGCTCACTCCCCAAAGGGGCAGAAGCACCTCCTCCTGACATCGGTTATAGGCGAAAATCTGTTTGCTAAGAACAAGGAAAAATGAGTAGTAACCTTACCCCCTTGTCCCCCAAGTGTATCCCACCTAACAGCTACACACAAACCAGTGTTTCACTCTAGGGTGGCGCCCTTATAGTATGTTCACTCAAGCCTTTTTCCACTCTACCTCCCGGTATTGACAAATGTATAAGGCAAACAGTAATTCACACACAGCAATGATACTTAAGGAAAAAGCACAATTTTTGAAAATAGATACTTGGTTCTATTTTGATGTTGAAAAATCTTTTCGCAAACGATAGTTGTAATATAGTTCAGATAAGAGGTACACAACAAGGAAATTTCAGGGTGAAGCCCTCAAATTTCAGAAAAGATGGGTGTGCACGATGACAAAATCCAAACTATAATTCAAGAGTAAATGTTCAGGTTGCTTGAAAAGATACAACTAGCAGTTGAGCAGGGCAATTCAAGAATTGAATAGAATCAAGAAAATAAGCAGAGTTGAAACAACTTTAAGAAAGTCCTAAAACTAACCAAAGAAGAGATCACTAACCCAATAGGTAATCAAAGAAACCAATCCCAGCAATTTATTAATTCTTTCAATATGCAGACAACCCAATTACGAAATTTTAAACCCCTAAGTGGCGAAAAATTTACTAATATGCGATTTTAAGAAAAGAAAACCCTAGGGCCAGCAAAGTTCAATTTTGACCCACTAACCAAGTCCCAGGGATAATTTCAGCAGCACAAGGACACAAAATCAAGAATTCCATATATTTTCAAGAATTCAAAACGAGGTATCCGAAACTAGTGCATGCAAATCACAATACGCAGATAAGGTGAGCTGCTTAACATCAGCCGCAAAAACTCACCAACTTTCACAAAATCAGCACAAGAGGGGTAGAAAAACAGTCGCAAAGCCCAGCAATTTAGACACAAAAACAGCAGCACTAAAGTGTCTCTCAAAACCCTAGTGTTGCAAAGCAAAGGCGACTAAAAGATTCAACAAAACTGAAACCCTAGCTAAGCCCAAAAATCCGAACCCTAATTTTGTTTCTAAAGGCCGAACTTAATTTTGAAGTTGCAGCAAGGGATATGCGATTTTTAATTTAAGAAAAACAGCCCCAAAACAGTACAAACTTTTTGCGAAAAGAAGGAAATTAAAAATCGCATATCCCTTGCTGCAATAAAAGGGTAAAACCGAATTGCCTTTTCTTTTTCTTACCAAATTCTACTTCTTTCCGGGTTTGGTAAAGGAAATTAACCTCTTGGTTAATTTCCAATTCTTTTCCTTACTGATTTCTTCCTTATTTTCGGCTGCTCCTTCAACTATAAATAGGGCAGCCATGCATAATAATATTCAGAGTATTTCAGATCAAAAACTTAGTGTTTGAGATACCTCCTTTTATTGCTTTATGTATTTGCATGTTGTAGTTTACATAATTGCATGAAACTTAGCCTTTTAGGTTCTTGCTCAACCTAATTGTTCGCATGTTTCACACCTCTTTTCTGCACTTGGTTCGAATTCTTAAACAAACTGGTCAGGATAGTTTATCCCTTGTTTTATCAATTTGAACGTAAGTTAAAGGTTTTTAGAGCTTGTCACTTAATCGCAAGGTCCTTGGCAACATTATCCGCATGTGTACAACCGTCCACATCACTAATTCTCTTTGTCTTTGGATATTAGGATTTATGGTTCAAATTTAGGTGTTGTTCATTTAAAGATTCATATGACTTAGGTGATGCTTTATATATTGGGATTCTAAAGGTTTGATAGAAAATTTATACTTTTCTTAGTTCCTAAACATTTAGGATTGATGGTTTAGGATAGGTCTCTTGTTTAAGATAGCTTTATGAAGAATTCATGACTTTGTGATTGTTTTGGAGTATCCTATAATTTAATATTTGGAATGAAGTTCTTAATTTTTCTTCATTCTTGGAGAGTTAAGATTCAAGTTTAGGTGTTCTTTTCCTTCTTAAAGATTACTTGGATTTGTTTGTATTTTCTTGAATCTTCGAGGTCATATGGTTCAAATGGAACTGCTAGCTTTTCTTTGTATTTAAAATTCATGGTCTAAGATATGTACTTGTTTAGTTTTCTTTTTGGGATAGTTTTTGTTTATCATCGTTTAGGCTTGAAATAATACGATTTGTTTACTTAGATTCCTTGCTTTATAGTTACTTGAGCTTACTTAAAGTATGAGTTTATGATTTATATGTACTTATGGCTCTTATTTTGTAATTTCAGGATTAGGCTCGAAACATTCATAAGAGAAGTAGAATAGAAGAATCTACCGCTGAGCCTTTACCTAGGTTTGTGAATGATAAGGCTCAGGATTTATATGAGCAGTTATTGACTTGTAGGGTATTCGACTATTTTATGCAGGAGACGGATAGTTTGGTAAGTGTAAATATTGATGCAATCTTAGAGTATTTTGATTTTCAAGGGTTTAGGCTTTTATTAAAGGTTAATGAACCTATATATGTAGATGAAGTAATGGATTTTTAGGCAAACTCAAAGTAGATGAGTTTGGGGAATACAATAGTAGGGTGAGAGGTATCCAATTTATAGTTAATCCAGGTATGGTTAATAAGGCTTTGGGCTTACCGGAGAATGTTCCTTCAGTTGATGACTCTTCTGTTCTTACTAGGCACACTGAGTGATGAAGATATCCAGAGCTAGAACAGCACACATTATGAGTCAGAAAGATGGACGCCAAAAGGAAGCAAACGCCTTGGAGCAAAATGAAGGAAATGTTCAAATTGCAACTCTTTTAAACCATTCTTGAAGAAGAGGCGCAATTCTCCACTTCCTAATAAAGAAGAAGGTTGTTTCTTGAAGTCTTGAAGATGCCGGAAGGTTCTTGGGCTTTAAAGAAACAATTCATGAAGTCCCTACTTTTTGGGCCGACCCAAACTCATGGAGACCAAGTCCACAAGTTTCGGCCAGCCCAAGAAGCCCACAAGAAGCCGCATGGACAGCCCACAAAGGAAGCCCACACGGCCTTAATTAGTTAGGGTCTTTTAAGTCACTTAAGTGTTCTTTTTACTCTTTTAGTTAGTTTCCAAAAAGGGTTCCTTCTTGATCTCTTTTGGGAGTAGGATTTTTATTCTTTCCTTATTGTTTTTAAGTGTAAATTCGGCTGCCTCTTAACAAAAAGGGGGTGAACGAAATTACCTTTTCTTTTTCTTACCAAATTCTACTTCTTTCCGGATTTGGTAAAGGAAATTAACCTCTTGGTTAATTTCCAATTCTTTTCCTTATTTTCTTTCTTATTTTCGGCCATCCCTTCATCTATAAATAGGGCAGCCATGCATAATAATATTCAGAGTATTTTAGATCAAAAACTTAGTGTTTGAGATACCTCCTTTTATTGCTTTATGTATTTGCATGTCGTAATTTACATAATTGCATGAACTTAGCTAATTAGGTTATTTGCTCTACCTAATTATTCGCATGTTCAAAACTCTTTTCTTGCACTTGGTTCGAATCTAAAACAAAAACAACTAGATTAGGTCTTTTTGTTTATTCTGATTTCGAAGGTAAGATTGAGTCTTATACGAGCTCGCCGCTTAATCACAAGGTCCTTGGCAACTTAATCCGCATGTGTACAACCGTCCACATCACTGAGTATTATGCTCATAGTTGGCCTAAAAATTTTCCATTGTCGATGCTCGAGTTGGGTAGAAAATACTTTAAACGACCTACTGATGTTGATGATCTGGGCTCTCCCAATAAGGATTATAAGCTTGGGCAGTGAGTGCCAACTTTTAAGTTGTTGTTTGAGATGACTGGGCATACATTTGTCCTTATTGCGGGGTATTCTTCTGAGCTCAATATTTCAGAGCTCACTTTATTTTATCTAATGGCAGAGCGGCATTTACTTGATTATGGGAGCATGTTCATGGGGTTTCTAAAGGAATTTAAGCCAAATAGATCATTGGGTTTTGGACATTATTTGACAAGGATTTTTAAATATAATAATGTTCCTTTAGAAGCTCGATCAGATCCAGTTCCTAGGAAGTATGATATCCATTTCTTTGCCAAGAAAAGAATAAAACAGATGGGGGATAAACGGACGTATGGAGTAAAACCCCATACCATAAATCGCATGAGGCTACAGAAGGGAGAAGGAAGTAGTCAAATGGGAGGGAGCAGCTTTTTCCAACCAGGAAATGAAGCTCTGATGTCTCTTATAACTTCTCAGTTTGCCGTTCTGAGTGAAAGAATAAATGCTGATGAGGGCATCCCAAGTCCAGCAACAAATCCACAAGCAAGTGAGTCCAGAGAAGCTGAGGAGGTTCGAGTTCTACATCGAGGTCCAACAATGCTTCAGGATCCAAGTCCATATCAAAGGGATCCACTTGTAGACATCATTAGGCCAATGACCAGAAGCAGAGCAAAGAAGGTTCAAGAGACACTCAACAACCTTGTACAAGCCTGCCATCAGGACGCTCAATTGATAGTAGAAGCAAACGCCTTGGAAAACAAAGACGGAAAGGTTCAAATTGTGACTCTCCTAACAATTCTTGAAGAAGAGGCGCAATTCCCCAATCCACAATGAAGAAGAAGGCTGTTTCTTGAAGTTCTTGAAGATGCCGGAAGGTTCTTGGACTTTAAAGAAACAATTCTTGAAGTTCTTGATTTTACTTAAATTCTTGAATTTCATATTTTGCAGAATCTTGAAGAATCTTGAAATCTTGAAAATCTTGATTCCGAAATGATTCCGGGAGATTCCAGAAGATTCCAGAAGCTCCCTTCATCATTCCATAATGCGACATCAACATTGGGCCGACCCAACTCATGGAGTCCATTCCACAAATTAGGATCGGCCAGCCCAACAACAAAAGCCCACACGGCCAAGCTTAAGTCATTAGGGTTGGAAGTTAAGGGTTAGGGTTTGGGGAAAATAAGGGTTTGTGCATGTTCCCTATTTTGCCCTTAGTTTAATTAGTTTCCAAAAAGGGTTCCTTCTTGATCTACTTTTTGGAGTGGGATTTTTATTCCTTTTCCTTATTGTTTTTAGTTTGTAATTTCAGCTACCACAAGCTAAAGGTAAAACCGAAACTTCCTTTTTCTTTTACCATTCCCCACTTCTTTCAGGGTTTGGTATTGTAAAGGAAGTCAATCTCTTGATTGATTTCCAATTCTACTTCTTTTTCCTTATTCTTTTAGATGACTTTTTCGGCTGTTTCCTACTTATAAATAGGCAGCCGCAGATCAATAATAAACAAGTATTCAGATCATAAAAACTAATAGTTTTGAGTACTCTCCCTTTATTGCTTTATGTATTTGCATGCGTGTAGTTTACATATTGCATGAAACTTAGCTAATTAGGTTAATTGCTCTACCTAATTATTTCGCATGTTTCAACTCGTTCTTACACTTGGTTTTAAAATCTAAAACAAATTAGCTTAGGTTAGCTTCTTTTTGTTTCTCTTATTTTCGAGTAAGTTAGAGATTATACGAGCTACGCTACTTAATCACACTTTTCGGGCAACTTTCATCCGCATGTGTACAACCGTCCACATCAATTGGTATCAAAGTTTAGGAGTGGTTTCGTGGCTGGAGAAGGTCGAAGTAACCCGACCAAATCTTTATCAGGTGTTTTCTTTTCCTTGTTAGTCTTGTTCATCTTGAAATTCTTGGATATAGAACGCATCTTCTTGGGGAAATTTTTTTTTTCTTTCAAGCTTTGAATTTCGGTTTTTAGTGCTGGTGACACTACCTTAAAATCGTAAATTCTTTAGAAAAATTGAACCAAATTTTAAAGTACTGAAAAACGCAACTTAGGGTTTTAAAAATTACCTTCTTTTGCGAAAAGCTTGTACTGTTTTGGGGTTGTTTTTATTACATTAAAATCGTATATTCCTTGTTAGAAATTCACAAAGAAATTCGGACTTTAAAAATCAACTTAGGGTTCGGGTTTTTGGCTAAAACTAGGGTTTCGGTTTTCGGTTGTATTTTTAGTCGCCTTGCTTACGACACTAGGGTTTGGAGAGATGCTTTAGTGTTGCTATTTTTGCGTCTAAATTGCTGGGTTTTGCGACTATTTTTCTACCCCTCTTGTGCTGATTTTGTGAAAATTGGTGAGTTTTTGCGGTTGATGATAAGCAGCTCACCTTATCTACGCATTGTAATTTGCATGCTCTAGTTTGGGATACCTTATTTTGAATTCTTGAAAATATAGTGAATACTTGATTTTGTGTCCTTGTGCTGCTGAGATTATCCCTGGGAATTGGTTAGTGAGTCAAAAATTGAATTTGCACTAGGGTTTTCTTTTCTTAAAATCGCATATTAGAAATTTTTGCCACTTAGGGGTTGTTTAAAAATCGCAATTTGAGCTGTTTGCATATTGAAAGAATTAATAATTTGCTGGGATTGGTTTCTTGATTACCTATTGGGTGGGTGATCTCTTCTTTGGGTAGTTTTAGAACTTTCTCAATGTTGTTTCAACTCTGCTTATTTTTCTTTGATTCTATTCAATTTTGAATTGCCCTGCTTTCAACTGCTAGTTGTATCTTTTCGAGCGACCTGAACATTTACTCTTGAATTATAGTTTGGATTTTGTCATCGTGCACACCCATCTTTTCTGAAATTTGAGGGCTTAACCCCAAAATTTCCTTGTTGTGTACTTCTTATCTGAACCAATTGATAGTAGAAGCAAACGCCTTGGAAAACAAAGATGGAAAGGTTCAAATTGTGACTCTCCTAACAATTCTTGAAGAAGAGGCGCAATTCCCCAATCCACAATGAAGAAGAAGGCTGTTTCTTGAAGTTCTTGAAGATGCCGGAAGGTTCTTGGACTTTAAAGAAACAATTCTTGAAGTTCTTGATTTTACTTAAATACTTGAATTTCATATTTTGCAGAATCTTGAAGAATCTTGAAATCTTGAAAATCTTGATTCCGAAATGATTCCGGGAGATTCCAGAAGATTCCAGAAGCTCCCTTCATCATTCCATAATGCGACATCAACATTGGGCCGACTCAACTCCTGGAGTCCATTCCATAAATTAGGATCGGCCAGCCCAACAACAAAAGCCCACACGGTCAAGCTTAAGTCATTAGGGTTGGAAGTTAAGGGTTAGGGTTTGGGGGAAAATAAGGGTTTGTGCATGTTCCCTATTTTACCCTTAGTTTAATTAGTTTCCAAAAAGGGTTCCTTCTTGATCTCCTTTTTGGAGTAGGATTTTTATTCCTTTTCCTTATTGTTTTTAGTTTGTAATTTCGGCTACCACAAGTTAAAGGTAAAACCGAAACTTCCTTTTTCTTTTACCATTCCCCACTTCTTTAAGGGTTTGGTATTGTAAGGGAAATCAATCTCTTGATTGATTTCCAATTCTACTTCTTTTTCCTTATTCTTTCAGATGACTTTTTCGGCTGTTTCCTACTTATAAATAGGCAGCCACAGATCAATAATAAACAAGTATTCAGATCATAAAAACTAATAGTTTTGAGTACTCTCCCTTTATTGCTTTATGTATTTTCATGCGTGTAGTTTACATATTGCATGAAACTTAGCTAATTAAGTTAATTGCTCTACCTAATTATTTCGCATGTTTCAACTATTTCTTACACTTGGTTCGAAAATCTAAAACAAATTAGCTTAGGTTAGCTTCTTTTTGTTTCTCTTATTTTTGAGTAAGTTAGAGATTATACGAGCTACGCTACTTAATCACACTTTCTGGGCAACTTTCATCCGCATGTGTACAACCGTCCACATCAAATGCTCAGTTTGGTCAAGTTCACACTCGTTTGGATCAGATGGAGGAGAGACAAGAGGACGCTGAGGATGAGTTGACAGTGATGGCTAGAGGATTACAAATACAATATGATGAGGATAGTGTAGCCGAACTGGATCAACTGTGGCAGACATTGTAGAGGGCAAGAGAAAATCAGAGAAATCAAAGGGGTCGTTAAGAGTAGAGCCAGTAGTGGAGAGGCAGGCTGAAGAAGTTTGAGGGACAGGTTAAGAGGCCATCCCGATCATAGCAAAGAAGGGGCTTCTAATCTCACATCCTGCCCTAACGTTGATCAAAGGAATAAGTCCTTATCACAAGGACCCTTCAGTTAACGTCATTGGGCCAATGACCAGACGACGTCAGAAAATAGTTAGCAATGCCCTACGGGCGCTTGCCAGCATCGGCCCTGCTGAAGCCCAGGAAAGTCTGGCTTCTCAAACGCATATGAAGGACAAAATGGTCACGCCACCTGCAAAGGAGGAGGCGTAACCCTTAGTCCTGTGAAAAGAATAGAGACATGTCTCATGAAGCCAGTTTCACGAGACCCCTACAAATTCACCAACGCATGCTCCATCAACATTGGGCCGACCCATCAGCATCCAAGCTTCACAAATTGACCCAACACCTTTTAGCATGCAGGCCCTACATTAGTAGACTACAACCGTAAGCTTCCAGCCTGCGATCGCAGCCTACAAGCTTCATGGACCCGTGCGCATCGCAGGCCCAATCCGCAGGCTTCCCCCTGTGGATTGCACTATTCCAAGAGTCAGAGAAGGAATTGGTTTGCATGTTACCTATTTCCTTTTCCAATAATAATTCTAGTTTAAATTAAGTTACCTAATTTGGTTCCAACTTAATTTAATCTAGTAGTTTCCCTTTTTGTTTCTAGTTTCCTTTTTATTTTTCAACTTGAATTTGGATTTACTTCTAGCTACCAAATTCAAGTTTTCCTCTTCCAATAATAATAGGAATTTCGGGTACCCCTTTAAGGTTACAACCGAAATTTCCTTTCCTTGATTTCATGTTCTTTTTGAATTCAAGTTGTAATAAGGAACTAACTCTCGTTAGTTTCCATTTAGTTTTAGATTCCTTTTGTAACTCATTGAGTTTTAGAATTCACACCTCTCACCTATAAATAGGGGGTTCGAATGCTGAGTTCTGGGGCGCTAGGCGCGCTGGGCTTGGGCGCGCGCTAAGGTTGGGGCGTGGGCACGCGCTCAGGCGGTGTTGTGCTGCACCATGCGTTGGGCGTCCAATGCTATCCGACATATGATGCGATACGTCGTGCGATTCCGCTTCGTCGGATCTCAACTTTGAGCACGAGCTGCAACTTGCCAATTTATGCTCATGGGGAATCGATGGGGTTGCTGGGTAAGCACGGGAGGTGCGCCCTGTAACACATTGGGAGGGCAGTCACATATGGGTAGTTTCCTAATTTGTTTTCAACTCTGCTATTTGTTCTTTGCTTCTATTCATTTGAATTGCCTAGAAAATTGCCTAGCCTAAGAATTTTGTTTTTAGAGCTACCTGGACATCAGATCTTAACATTAGTTTAGATTTTGTCATCGTGTGCCTTATAGCTTGTTTGCTTGAGATTGAGGGCTTATCCTCGAATCTCCTCCTTATGCACTTTCTACATCTGAATTAATTACAAAACTTCTTTTTGGAGTCAGTTTCAAAGCCGAAATTGGTTCAGCCCCTATTTCGAGAATTATTTGCTTTTTCACCTTAGTTGACTACTTGTGCATATTTATCTGCTTATATTACCCTGTTCAATTTTCAAAAGTGACATATTGCAAATGATAGTTGAGAGGTAAGAGGCAGAGCAAGTGTGTGAGGTTAAAAGCCAATTAGAGTGAAACATAGGTTGTGCGTAGCTTTAGTTGATACACTTGGGGGACAAGGGGTGAGGTTATTATCACCTAGGACTTAAACTTGTCTTATGCAGGTAATTCTCAACCACGAAATTATGACGGCAACCTAAGGAATTGCTGATTTTCACTTTCTTGCAAAGAGAACAATGGGCCATCCTAGCCTACGATGGGACATATGATGTGAACCAATGATGAGGCCATCCCCAACCCATCGACAAGTCCAAGCAGAGAGGATCTACAAGTTGAGGCAGGGGACTCGAGAAAGGAAGCAGAGCCTGTTCGTGTGCTACATCGAGGCCCAGCTATACTCCAGGACCCGAGCCCATACCAGAGAGATCCATTGGTAGATATCATTGGGCCAATGACACGCAGAAGGACAAGGAAACTCAAGGCCGACCTTGAGAACCTAGTCTAAGAGTGTTCCCGGCAATCCCAGATGGCATCCGAAGCACAAACCCTTCAAGATAAAACCCAGAAGAGTCAGAAGGGTAAAATGGTCATTTTACTCACCATTTCCGAAAAGGGGTCTAAATTGAAGAATCATGAAGAAATGAAGAGTTTGTAAAATTTGAGTTGCAGAAATGATTCCGGAAGCTTCCTACACTTTTCACAGACACGCTATTGAGTTTTGGGCCGAATCCCCTTGCAATCCACCTTCATAAATTCGGCCAGCCCAGACCAAGAGAAGGAGAGGAAATTCCAAAATTGGGAAGCCCAATCCGAAATTGTGAAGGGTTTTAATTAAGGAGTTAGTTTGAGTTTACAACTTAAGTTAATTCTAGTAGTAGTTTTCAATGAGAGTTCCTACTTAAACTCTTGTTGTATTTTAATTTTACTTCTTATTCTTCTTATTTTTAAGATAATTTTCGGCTGAAATTATCCAATAATTCACCCGAATTATTATCTCTTAACAAACCTAGTTCCTTTAGGTTTGTTTCTTTTCAAGAGATCAATCTCTCGATTGATTTCTACTTCTTAGTTTTGATTCATTTCTACTTGTTATTTAGGATAGAATTTCGGCTAGGTTCACACTTGTGAAATCCGAATCACTATCATCAACTAAACCTAGTTATTTTAGGTTTCAGTTTGTAAGGAATCAATCTCTTGATTGAGTTCCAATTTTAATTGCTTTCTACTACTTTGTACTGAAGAATTTGGCTGCCTATAACTATAAATAGGGGTCCTCTTCTTCATTTTTCAACACACAATTTTGATTCAAGTAATAGAATAGTATAGTTTATACTTCTTGAATCATTCTCTTATTTTGAGCTTTCGTAGTTTGCATGCTTTGTGAATTACTATAAGTTTAGAAACTATAGCTTTTTAGGTAATTGATCTGCTTAGAATGCATGCTTTTGTTTCGACTCTTTTTTTCTTAAACTTGGTTCGATCTGCATGTTTAAAATTAGCTTAGCTTAATTTTAGTAGACTGCCGAATCCAAGGTAGGGATTCTAGAGGTTAAGAGCTGCATCTCGCAATTTCCAGACTTTCCTTGGCAAGTATTCCGCATCGTGAACTCCGGTCCACATCAACCAAGGTACACATGCGAATGAATTGCCAAGGAAAGTTTGATTAAGCGGCGTAGCTCGTATAAACTCTTTACTTACCCGAAATCCAGATAACAAAAATAAACTAACCTAAGCTAATTTAATTCAAGGAATTCGAACCAAGTAAGAAAAGAGGTGAAACATGCGAATTTAATTAGGTAGAGCAAATAACCTAATTAAGCTAAGTTTCATGCAATACATAAATCACAAGCATGCAAAATACATAAAGTAATAAAGGGAGAGTACTCAAACTAATAGTTTTAAGATCTGAATACTTAATTTTATTATGGGGTTCGACTGCCTATTTATAAGAAAAAGGGGCAGCCGAAATTCTACCCTAAAAGAAGTAGGAAAGAATTAGAATTGGAAACCAATCAAGAGATTGATTTCCTTTACAATACCAAAACCTGAAAGAAGTGGGTAATGGTAAAAGAAAAGGAAATTCGGTCACTCTTAAGATAAGGCAGCCAAAATTATAAGTAAAAACAAGAAAGAAAAGGAATTGAAAATCTTACTCCAAAAAGGAGATCAAGAAGGGATCCTTTTTGGAAACTAACAAACTAAGGGCAAAATAGGGAACATGCACAAACCCTTATTTTCCCCCAAACCCTAAACCTTAATTTTGCAAACCCTAATGGACTAGGCCTTGCGTGTGGGCTTCTTGATGGGCTTGGCCGACTTGATGATGTGGAATGGACTCCATGGATTGGGTCAGCCCAATTGTTGATGGCTCATGGTGGAATGGTGTAGGGAGCTTCCGGAATCTTCTGGAATCTCTCGGAATCATTTTGGAATAAAGATTTTCAAGATTTTTCAAGATTCTGCTAAATATGAAATTCAAGATTTTCAAGAAAATCAAAAACTTCAAGATACGTCTCTTTAAAGTCCAAGAACCTTCCGGCGTCTTCAAGAACTTCAAGAAACAGCCTTCTCTTCATTGTGGAATGGGGAATTGCGCCTCTTCTTCAAGGATTGTAAGGAGAGTTGCAATTTGAACCTTTCCGGCTTTATTCTCCAAGGCGTTGGCTTCTACTATCAATTGAGCATCTTGTCTACAAGCTTGTACATGGTTGTTGAGATCCTCACGAACTCTTCTTGCTCTGCTTCGCGTCATTGGCCCAATGATATCTACAAGTGGATCCCTTTGATATGGAGTTGGATCCTGAAGCATTGTTGGGCCTCGGTGTAGAACCCGAACCTACTCAGCTTCTCTGGACTCACTTGTTTGTGGACTTGTCGATGGACTAGGGATGCCCTCATCATCCCCTCCCGGTTGAAAATGATTTGACCTCAAATCTTCATCCTGTTCATAAGTAAATAGAGACAAGTCAGCAACATTAAATGAAGTACTAACACTATACTCACCTGGCAAGTCAAGCTTGTAAGCATTAGGCCCGATCTTGGACACGATTTGAAAAGGCCCATCGCCCCGGGAATGGAGTTTCGTCCTCCTCGCAGCAGGGAATCGTTCCTTCCTCATGTGGACCCAAACCCAGTCTCCTGGTTCAAAGTTCACAGCCCTGCGCCATTGGTTTGCATGGGCCACGGCTCTGGCGTAGGTTTTCTCAAGGTTTGACCAAACCTTGGCATGCAAGCGTTGGACAGTTTCAGCCTTCCGGGCACCGTCTAGATTAACCTGATCCTTACCGGCAAAGGGATTAGATCCATTACCGTCAAAGGAGTGAAGCCGTAGGCAACTTCGAATGGACAGAACCCTGTCGATGAGTGCTTAGAGCGGTTGTAGGCAAACTCTGCAACCGATAAGATGTCTTCCCAACGTTTGAGATTCTTCTGTATCAAAGCCCGAAGAAGATTGCCAACTGTGCGATTGGTGACTTCCGTCTAACCATTCGTCTGAGGATGACTTGTAGTCGAAAACAGCAGTTTTGGGCCGAGGCGTGACCACAAAGTCTTCCAAAAGTAACTCGAAAATTTGACATCTCAATCAGAAACAATAGTGTTCGGAATACCATGAAGTCAAACTATCCCCTGAAAGAACAAGTCCGCAATGTGTTTGGCATCATCTGATTTCCTGCAAGGAATAAAGTGAGCCATCTTAGAAAAGCGATCGACTACGACAAATAGGGAGTCATTACCTCTTTGCGTCCTTGGAAGACCTAGAATAAAATCCATAGAAATGTCAGTCCAAGGTAAAGTAGGTATAGGTAAAGGCGTGTAAAGTCCATGAGGCTTAGATGAAAGATTTGCTTTTAAACAATTAATGCAACGAGTGCAAACATGCTGTACATCTTTTTGCATATGAGGCCAATAAAAATGTTCCTGTAACACATCAAGTGTCTTATTAACACCAAAATGACCCATAAGTCCCCCATTGTGAGCTTCACGAGGGATGCGTAACCTATGTTCCCTAAACAAGAAACCATCATGTCTATAGTACTTATGGAATGCACCAGATTCACATGCTTTAATATAAAGTAGCAAAATCAAGATCAAAAGCATATAAATCGTTTAGATGTGCAAATCCTAGCAAAGAATGATCCAAAATAGCAAGAATTTCATACCTGCGAGATAGAGCGTCAGTAACTAAATTATCTTTCCCTTTCTTATATTTAATAATGTAAGGAAAAGTTTCAATAAAAGCAACCCATTTAGCATGACGTCTATTTAACTTACTCTGTCCCTTTAAGTGTTTAAGGGACTCGTGATCACTGTGGACAACAAATTCCTTGGCCATTAAATAATGTGACCAAGTCTCGAAGGCACAGACCACTGCATAGAGCTCCTTATCGTACGTTGGATAATTTAAGGCAGCCCCCTTCAACTTATCACTGAAATAGGCGATTGGCTTGCCTTCCTGCATTAAAACTGCTCCAATCCCTATACCTGATGCATCACACTGTTCAAAGACTTTATCAAAATCAGGTAATGCTTAAAACAGGTGCATGAGTGAGATCATGCTTAAGAACCGTAAAGGCGTTTTCCTGCGCTTGCCCCCACAAGAATGGCACATTCTTCTTGCACAATTCGTTCAGAGGTGCTGCTTTGGTGGAAAAGTCCTTCACAAACCGTCGGTAAAAGCCAGGCAAACCAAGGAAAGACCTTACCTATGTGGCCGTTGTTGGTGTAGGCCACTCCCTAATGGCTATCACCTTGGCGTCGTCAACTTTGACACCAGCTTTAGAGACCACAACTTCCTCAACACAGAAATACATTTCTTCACATTGACATACAATTGCCCGGAAAGTTTGATTAAGTGGCGTAGCTCGTATCGGCTCTTTACTTACCCGAAATCCAGAGAACAAAAATAAACTAACCTAAGCTAATTTACTTAAGAATTCGAACCAAGTAAGAAAAGAGTTGAAACATGCGAATTTAATGAGGTAGAGCAATTAACCTAATTAAGCTAAGTTTCATGCAATATATAAATTACAAGCATGCAAAATACATAAAGCAATAAAGGGAGAGTACTCAAACTAATAGTTTTAAGATCTGAATACTTGTTTTATTATAGAGTTTCGGCTGCCTATTTATAGGCAAAGAACAGCCGAAAATTCTACCTAAAAGAGTAGGAAAAGAATTAGAATTGGAAACCAATCAAGAGATTGATTTCCTTTACAATACCAAAACCTGAAAGAAGTGGGTAATGGTAAAAGAAAAGGAAATTTCGGTCATCTTTAAGTTTAGTGGCAGCCGAACATTACAAGTTAAAAACAAGAAGGAAAAGAAATAAAAATCCTACTCCAAAAAGGAGATCAAGAAGGGATCCTTTTTGGAAACTAATAAACTAAGGGCAAAATAGGGAACATGCATAAACCCTTATTTTTCCCCAAACCCTAACCCTTAATTTCCAACCCTAATGGACTAGGTCAGGCCGTGTGGGCTTCTTTGTTGGGCTGGCCGACTTTTGATGAGGTGGAATGGACTCCATGAGTTGGGTCGGCCCAATTGTTGATGGCACATGATGGAATGGTGTAGGGAGCTTACGGAATCTTCTGGAACCTCCCGGAATCATTTCGGAATCAAGATTTTCAAGATTCTTCAAGATTCTGCAAAATATGAAATTCAAGATTTTCAATAAAAACCAAGAACTTCAAGAAAAGTCTCTTTAAAGTCCAAGAACCTTCCGGCGTCTTCAAGAACTTCAAGAAACAGCCTTCTCTTCATTGTGGATTGGGGAATTGCGCCTCTTCTTCAAGAATTGTAAGGAGAGTTACAATTTGAACCTTTCCGTCTTTGTTCTACAAGGCGTTGGCTTCTACTATCAATTGGGCATCTTGTTGGCAAGCTTGTACAAGGTTGTTGAGTGTCTCTTGAACCTTCTTTGCTCTGCTTCTGGTCATTGGCCCAATGATGTCTACAAGTGGATCCCTTTGATATGGACTTGGATCCTGAAGCATTGTTGGGCCTCGGTGTAGAACCCAAACCTCCTCAGCTTCTCCGGACTCACTTGTCTATGGACTTGGGATGCCCTCATCAATATGCGATTTCATGTCTCTAGAATAGATCAAGATATCATCAAAATAAACCACAACAAACTTCCCTATAAATTTTCTAAGCACATGATTCATTAATCTCATAAAAGTACTAGGTGCATTTGTTAGGCCGAAGGGCATTACTAACCACTCATACAAACCAAACTTAGTTTTAAAAGCAGTTTTCCATTCACCCCCCTCCCTCATGCGAATTTGATGATACCCTGTGTAAGATCTATTTTAGTGTAAACCGTTGAGCCATGCAAGTCCTCTAACATGTCATCAAGCCTAGGAATAGGGTGCCTATACTTGATTGTTATCTTATTAACAGCTCTACAATCAACATACATTCTCCATGTACCATCCATCTTTCTTAGGGACAAGAATTACAGGTACAGCACAAGGACTAAGTGATTCTAATAAGGATATCCAAGGCTAAAAATAACACAAGTTATGAGTCAGAATCCACAAGGCTAACCAGAAGGCAAAGCCCTTGAGAAGAATGCTAGGAGAAGTAGAAGAGTCTTGCTACTCAAAGATCTTTGAAGGAAAGGCATCTCCAAACTCTCCACAATGAAGAAAGGCTCGTTTCTTGAAGTTCTTGAAGAAATCGAAAGGTTCTTGGACTTTAAAGAGACATTTCTTGAAGTTCTTGATTTTCTTGAAAATCTTGAATTTCGCGACTTACTGAATCTTGAAAAATTTTGAAAATCTTGAAGAATGTTGAAGTTCTTGATTTTTGACATTCATAAATGATTTCGGCCAAACCAAGCCCACAAGGAGCAGCCCACACGCCACTTGGAAGCTTAGGTTAGGAAAGGATTAGGATTTGTGCATGTTTCCTAATTCTACTCAAAGTTTGTTACAAGTTAGTTAGGGTTGTTACAAGTTTGTTACAACTTGGGCTGATTTGTAGGTAGTTTCCAAAAAGGTTTACCTTCTTGAAACCTTTTTGTGATTTATTTTTACTTCTTTATTTCCTTATTTTTAATTGTATTTTTCGGCCAGCACCAATTACTTGCAGCCGAAATTCCTTCTTTAACCAGTCCTAGTTCCTTTAGGACTTGGTTCTTGTATGAAATCAATCTCTTGATTGGTTTCCAGTTTCACTTCTTTTCTTAGTTATTTTAGGATTAAAATTTGGCCAACCTACTCTATAAATAGGGGCTGCCGAGTTCAATTTTAAAACAGTTGATTATTGATTAAGTCAGAATTTATACTTCTTTAATCACTCCTTTATTTTTGGCTTATGTAATTTGCATGCTTGTTAATTGCTAAAAGTTAAGAAACTATAGGCTAATAGATAATTGCTCTGTCTATTAATCAAAGCTTTGTTTCGAATTCTAGTTTACTCCACTTGGTTCGAATTGCGTGTTTAATTTACTTTTGTAAGTTAGTAGTCTGCCGAATCCAAGGGTAAGGATTCTAGGGTTTAAGAGCAGTGTCTTGCATTCAGACTTTCCTTGGCACATTCCGCGTAGAGTTCTTGGTTTCCAAAGGCGTTGGAAATCAGGGGTTCGCATCAATTATGTTCTATAACTACCCATTTAATTTTTTATTTTGGGATTTAACATGCAATTTATGTTGGGATATATTTTATCTATACAGTTTTTGAAAAGTTATGGAACAAATTTGAAGACACACCTTGTTAATCAACAACTGTACAAGGATATGAAGGGTTCTTTTAATTCTTGGTGATTTCCCACTTCAAATGGAGGCTTTGGACTAACATCTCCTTTTCCTCCTATCTTGCTTCTTAGTAGAAAACATATAAATGAATCTTATTCGGTGAATTGTTTGCGGAAACATTTTTTCTTCTTTTGCCATGCAGGGGTTTATGGAGATACTACATGTGGTACTGCAGATATAGATTGAATCTAGCTGATTAGAAGACTCAAACTAACTAAACTGTATTGACAGGCTCCCGTTAAATGTTTGGATAAGCTCTTTTGTATGCCACACTCATAGATATGTAATTGTTCTGATTTGTTCCAATTAGTATGGGCAAATACTGCACAAAGTGCAGTTCATAATACCTAGTATATATGAAAAGTAGAATACAGAGTCCAATGCTCTTAAATTTGGAGATTAATTTAATATAGAAATTATTTGAAAAATAACTTAAGAAGTTGAAGAGGTAATGAAAATGTTATCTAGTTAAATGAGATAAAATAAAATTTATGTATTAATAAATAATTATTAGATGTTAATCTTATGTGGCATTTATATCTATAGTTAAATTAAATTATTTGATAATGTGGCAGCCATCTGGCATTTGAAGGTAATTATATGATTATGTGGCAGCCTTGTTAACTTTAACATAATTAAATGTTAAGTATATGTGGCAGCCACGTGGTTAATTTTAATTTATATGTTTAAATTTGAGTAATTTTGATTCTTGATTTCATAATATGTTGTTTGTTTAAAGATGTTATAATTTAGGAATTTATGGAATTTTTGGAAATAGAAAATAGAAAAATAGAAAATTAGAAAATAAGTGAAAAATAATAAAAAAGAGGGTCAATCGGTTTTACCCAGTCCTGGATCGGGTAAAACCGATTGCACCACTAAAATAGAATCTTCTAACCACCTATTAATTTCATTGGGACTCCCTCAAAGTCCCTAAGCATGAATTTAGGAGCCATTTAGCTCCTAATTTCTGCAGCCAAGAGGTATTTATTAGTTCTTTTATTTATCCCTTCAAATTTTATCTTTATCTATTACATAATTTTTAAGTTTGTTAATATAATCCAATCCCTACACATATAAGTATTTAATAAATAGAATAGTATGCCTCTTTTCCTTAGACTTCAATTACAAATTATATGATTCAAGGTCAGACTTGCTAATTTTTCTTATTTTCATTTGTTTTTCATTGGAAGTTTATCAACATTCCTTTACAACTATGAAAGTTATGGGTATAGTTAAGGCCGGTTATGGTGAATGGTTTATGATATGAACCCTTGATTCCAACTTGTGAAAACAAGAACTCAATGTGGAAAATTGCCAAGGAAAGTCTGTATGCAAGGCGCAGCTCCAAAAACTCTAGAATCCTTACCCTTGGATTCGGCAGACTACTAATTTAACAAGTTAAATCAAACACGCAATTCGATCCAAGTGATGAATTATTGAGGTGAAACAAAGCATGCAATTAGCTAGAGCAATTATCTAATTAGCCTATAGTTCTTGTACTTTAGCAATTAACAAGCATGCAAATTACTTAAGCCAAAATAAAGAAGAGTGAATAATAAAGTATAAACTTTCATTCAATTAATCACTGTCGAATTATAGGTATAGGGAGCACGAAATTTACACAAGAAAATAAGGAAAGAAAACACAAAATTGGAACTTAATCAAGAGATTAAGTAACTCACAAAAATCAGCAAGAAAAAGGAACTGACTTGCTGAAAAAGTAAAAGAAAAGAAGGGAAAATTTCGTCTTCCATAAGGAAAGGTTATGAACAAAATTCTCAAGGAAAAAGGAAGGCAAAATTCAGATTTTACCTTTAAAGAAAGGGAAAAACCGATAAATAAAGGAGAAAAGAAAAAGAGGAAAATATGAAGAGAATTAGGTAACATGCACAAAACCTTAATTCTCCTCCTAACCTTAACCCTAATTGTGAATTGCTTCTCCTTTGGCTTGGGCTTGGGCTTGGCCGAATGTGGGTTCATGGAGTGGACTTGATGGATTCGGCCTAGTTGATGTAGCATGATGATGTAGATGTAGGAAGCTTCTGGAATCTTCTGGAAGCATTCGGAATCATTTCAGAAGCTCAAAAAAACATTTCACTTCTAAAATTCTTCAAACTTTATGACATCTCCATTTCTTCACTGGAAAGACTAGTAGTTACCATTTCCACCATTTCTGTAACTTGTAAATACCATTTCTACCATTTCCTTAGCTGGGATGATTAGTATTCACCATTTCCACCATTTCCACTTTGATGGCGAGTAGGGTAACTCTTGTAATCTTCATTTCCTTCTCATTAAGGTCATTGGAGCTTTCTTTTGTCTTCGTGGATTCTGACTCATAACTTGTGTTGTTTTAGCCTTAGATTTCCTCATCAGTTTACATCCAGTATATCATTCTTCATAAATACGATTACTATGTTATAGATGAATGATATACTGGATGTAGATTTTATTATTATTATTTTTTTAAAAGAAGGAATGTATACACAGGAAGATGTTGGATCTAAGTTCAAAGAGAAGGTCATAAATATTTGAATATGTGACTTCTAGCCATTTTGTAGAGTTTTGATTTGGTAAATTATTATAATAAAATTTTTGTTATCCTTTTGTTTTAACTACCATGTGTTTTTTCTTTGGTATATGTTTATCATTGATTAGGAACGTATAGAGTTTCTTTCCTTATAATTTATTTTTTACGAATTCTTGTCTCAACTTGCTATATAGGAATAGTGGACCAGTTATTATGTATTTTGCTTTTCTGCGAGACTTTAAATTAGTTTTCACATGTGTTTCTGATACTTACTCCACAGCATATTGATTAGTAGTTAACAAATCGTACTAAAACTATTTTCTTAAACTCATTCTGTTTGTATAATTTAATAGGCACTTGATAAGTGATTGGAACAAAATCGTATCACAAGCAGCAAAAACCGGCACAATATTTTCTAAATATGTTTGATGCAACTTTGTTTGATGGTACCGGAATTTTCAATTTTTTTTATGTTCTATAAAAACTAGATGGAGCATGTCGTGCAATGCCCGACATTTGCTCAATAATGTTATTAGGTTATAGTAATTTTAGTATTTAAGTCTAAAAAAAGGGTTTTTAAGATTTTGTTTTTTTTGGTACAAGTAGGGGTGTCAAACGGGCAGGTTGTGTGGGTATTAAATAGGTATTAAGTTAATGGGTACCCATTACCCATTCAATTAATGGTCTTTGTTCAAATGGATAATGGGTAGCTATGGGTACCCATGGGTACCCATAATACTCATTATACAAAAATGTAAGGCTTATTTAATAGTTTATTAATAAATTTTTTTCAAATTTTTTTAATTTCTTTTTCTTTTTAAGCGGATTTTAATTTTTTGAATCTATTCTAAAATTTGAAATATTATATATTGTATATTTTTATATTTAATCGTATGTAATTTTTTTTATCCAAACACAAATTTTAATTCTTTTATATTTATATAAACTCGTGCATGCCTCGACCCCGACCTGAGGCCCAAAATTGGACCCGGCCAAAAACTAGCCCGAATTGGGCCTGAACCTTGGGCCCGAAACTGGACCCAGCCAGAAACTGGCCAAGGAACTGGGCCAAAACCATGGGCCCAAATTGGGCCCGAACTGAATCGGCTCGAACCCAAACCTATCCCGAAACCCTAGCCTGAACTCGACTTAGAACCCGAACGAATTTTGAATTAGTATTTATAAGTGGACAATTTAAAAATATTATAAAAGAATAAATGGGAAAAAACGCAAAGTAATTGTAGGATACGAAAAATAAAGAAAAAGAAAAAATAAGTTTGAAGAAAAAAAATAAAATGGGCCCACTAAAATAGGTGAGTTGTTGGGTTTTTGTTTATACTTTTAAGGGTAGTTTTGGATAGATATTTTTGGTACCTATGATGGACGAGTTCTAGGGTACCAATGGGCTACCCTAAACCCGCTCATTACATATTTAGCCCAAGCTCAAGCCCACCCAGCCCATTATTTTTTATTGGGTCAAAACCCAATGAGTTTGGGCGATTTTTGGGTTAATGGGTTTTTTTGCCACCCCTAGGTACAAGTCTAAGAAACATTTGACCAGCATTTCTACTCTTTTATTTTGCATAATTTGGCACATAAATCTTCAAGAAGTAATAGAGTCAATTTTTTTTTACAACCAAGCACAATTTCAATTAAAGAATTAAAAAATACATAAAGCACGATTACAACTCATGGCTTCCTTTGCAATAGCAAGTAAATAGCAAATTGTATAGTGATCTCAACTCATGGCTTCCTTGAATATAAATGAAAATTTTGATTATGTTCCACTTTATTAATCTTCTCGAGAAATGACATATATTAAAATTAGCCAAACTTCGCTATCACATTTTCTATCTAGCTAGTATAACTAATCATCTGAACAAATAACATGACAAAACTAAGTAAAATGATCTAGAATTACATTATGTACAACTAACTTGATTGTTAAAAGATGATGAATGGTTATCATGCATTTAAATTTTGTATAAAAATTAGTAAATGGTAATTTTTTATAAGAGATAGGATGAATAAATTACTTAATGATTAGTTGGTGTTTATTACCGAATATGGAAGATGTACAGTGGAGAAGATAAAAAATCTGAAGACATAATTAGACTTAGAAACTGTACAAAGACAATAATTACACTGAAGAATTAGAAGGTCAATTATAAGTTATGTGGTAACTGAAGGGAGGGAGCCATAATTAATTAGTTTTCTTATTAAATTATATCATTAGGCAATAATATGTGGCATGTTAAATTAAATTGTAGGCTTATGTGGCATATTATTACATTAAATTCTAGTATTATGTGGCGCTTATGTGGCATCCAAGTGGCAGCTTGAGATAGAATCTATATTACTTTTTAATATATAGGGTAGATATGTTTATTATTGGAAATTTTAATTTTTTTTTTGGGGTTTTCCTTTGTGGATCAGCAAATCGTCTAAAATTCATGGAAAAAGCTTGAGTATTTGCTTTCTGTTTTGTTTTGATTGCTTTGTTTTCAATGCACGATTAGTGGGAGCAATTATTTTTTCTTCTGGTAATGATTTCTTAATTCCTTTTCATCTTTTTTTTGTCAGCTTTAATTAATTTGACATTTTTTTAGATTTTCAAAATACATATTAAGAGTACATACTCTTTACATGCAATTATATTAAAAATGGAGTTAAAATAAATTATTTACTAAAATTACCATTTTCTAATTATTGTAGTTACTTTAGTCTTATATATGTTATGACAATTATTCACTTTATTTATATTATTAGCTTTAATTAATTTGACATTTTTTTTAAATTGGGCAAATTTCTCAAAACCCCCTATAGTTAACGAAAGTTATTGATAACTCCCCTATAGTTCTAAAAGCTCGAATAACCCCTTTGTGCTTTTAGTTTATCGGTAACCGTTAGAATTTTGATTAACTTTAACATTGAGAAGACTACTTTTCTCATTTTGTCAAATTTTATTATTATAATTAAATTTTTTTTACAATTTTACTTTTATTGAGAAGGCTCCAACGGTTCACCACTATTTTCATCTTCTTTTCCTCTCTAACCTACTCATCTTTCTCTCCAACCTAGCTGCCACCACCATTGCACACACCACAAACCATCAATTACTCCCTTCTCCACCATAAAAAAATTTACCCCACCATAAAATACTCTTGCCTCCGCCACCACTGGCACAACACCACCACAGATATGAGAATAGGCGGATGACGGTGATAGCTTTGAACAGAGATGGCAGATCTTTGAATAGATATGGCAGAGCTGAGGAACCTATGCTGGAGATGGTAGTGAGAGAACGTCCAATGGCCGCGATGGTTCTTAGATCTGTTCGGAGGCGGTTGCTGGTCTGACTGCACGAAGAAGATGAAGTGGGCGGAGGTTGCGACTGAGCAGCGGGGGATCTGGGAGAGGGCGGAACTTCTCAGACCTTCGAATGCAGGGGTTCGCGTCTTGACTGGATCTGTTCAGCGGAAGTGGGCGGCCGTCGATTTGGGAGGTGTTGGTTCCAGAAAACAGCAGCAATGAGAGAACAGAGAATAGTTTGAAACCCAACGACAAAGTTTTAAGTTTTTGGTTTTGACCATCTCTTGTGACCATTTACAATTTAGCCTTCAATCCTCGATTACTAATTTCTGGAAATTCTTGCAGCAGTTTCATATCAAGTTGGATGGATTATTGATTAATGGTGACCACTGTAAGTGTAAGTGATGCGACAATCGGTCGAAGCCCAATCTTGGCTAATTAGATTAAATGGGCCAGGGGTGACTAATTAATTTGGTCCAAGTCAAGTGGATGCATGAGGTTCAAATTGAATTTCGCCTAATTATTAGATCAGATCAAACATGGATCAATCTAAATGTTTGCTGCATGCGTGGGCTGAATTCAATTGGATCACATTAAATTGATCATGTGATGAGCGTAATTGCTGGATCAAATTTGGTGATAACAAATCCAAGACGAAAGTAAATTCGCAAGCTGATCTGCATGCGATTGATTCGGGTTTAGCTTGTAGGATTTTAATCCAATTAGGCTTTCATTTCATATTGCGAAATTCTATTCCTTAACCAATTCTAGTTCTTTTAGGATTTGATTATCTCTTGATTGAGTTCTAATTTTAATTGTTTTCTACTTCATTTGTACTTGAATTCGAATCTCCTATAACTATAAATAGGGGTTCAGTTCTCATTATTCGACAGTTGATTTAAGTTGAAGAAAGTATTAGTTTATACTCTTAAATCACTCTCCTTTATTGAGCTTTCGTAATTTGCATGTTTTGTGAATTGCCATAAGTTTAGAAACTATAGGCTATTAGGTAATTGCTCTGCCTAATTGCATGCTTTGTTTCGACTCTTTATATTCTTGATCTTGGTTCGATTTGTGTGCTTAAAATTAGCTTAGGTTAATTTTAGTAGACTGCCGAATCCAAGGTAGGGATTCTAGAGGTTAAGAGCTACGTCTTGCAATTTCCAAACTTTCCTTGGCAAGTATTCCGCATCGAGTACCCCGTTTCACATCAATTGGATCAGGGGCTCACATCAGTAAGTTTTGTGAAACAGCCCTCTCTTGTTACTTAAATGTTAATGGGGTTGGCAAATTGGCAATGGTGTTGCTAGAGCAGTGGAGTGGTGATGGCAGCCGTGGTCCGACTGGTGGTTGGGAAGGTGGAAGTTTGAAACTAGTTGTGCTTATGTTATCTTGAATGTCAAGAACAACAAAATTTTATAATTGTGAAAATGAAGAAAAAAATAAAATAAAAATAATTAAGACATGATTTCTAAATGAAAAGATTATGATTTGTAAAAGAAAAGGAAAACAATAATTAAGTATGGAAAAAAATTGTAAAAGAAAAGGAAAACAATAATCAAACTTCAATTAATTTAAAGAAAGAAGGAGAAAATTTGAGAAAAGGAAAACAATAATAAAACTTTAATTTTAAGAAAAGAGAAAAATTAAATTTATCAATATTTGAAGGAAATTTATCAATAGTTATATTTTTATTAAGGGTAAATATGACATTTTATTTGTAAGGGTAAATAAGTCATTTAATCGAAAAAGTTAAGAATAGTAGTTGACTTTTTAGTTTGACCTTTAAAAATGATGAAAAAGTTAACGGTTACCGATAAAGTAAAAGTACAGGGGGGTTATTCGAGTTTTTAGAACCATATAGGAGTTATCAATAACTTTCGTTAACTATAAGGGGGTTTTGAGAAATTTGCCATTTTAAAATTTCAAAATGCGAGAATCTTTGAATTAAATTCTATTTAAGATAAAGTAAAGTTAAGATAAATTATTTATGACTTAAAATTCAAATTAACTTTATCCAATATTTAATGTTTAAATGATTATTACTATCTATTAGATAAATTCTTATTTTTTATTATGTTTATTTGAAATTAAGATAATTATATTTCAGGGAGCCTCTTTAGTAGAATTGCTTAAATTAACAAAAAGTGCAATTAAATCAATTACAACTGTTGGATCTAATCCAATGACTAATAAAAATAGGATAAAAACTCTTGAAAAAATAATACAAAACATACAATAATAATTGTATGACCTGTAACCAGTTTCTTCCTTCTCTCGCTCTTCAAATATTATAGACAAAATGTTTGCTTAAAGCAAAAACAATTCTCCTGCACATTGCCTCCTTGGTACGGCTACGACGAATCATCAAACATCTATTGGAATTTGGAGGGCTAGGTTCAATTAACATAAACTTCTTTTGTTGGGTAGGTTTGTCTCGTACTGCACCATAAGCATTACTATAGAGTGATTTCCTGTTTCGTTATTAATTATTGGGGCCGAATCAAACAGAATGTGGTGTATTCTTATAATTTATTTTCTCATTTGCGGTTTTGCTACTAATTTGAGTCGCTTTTCTCTCGCTTGCGGGTTTCCTAATAACTAGGATACAAGAAAGAAGGAAAGCAGTACAGATGGGGTTACATTTTTATAACAGAAGTGTTAGTTACATTTTTATCATATATCAATTTTGGTGAAATTACAAATATCTCTCTGTATTTTTTATAATTATATTTATCTTTCCATGATTTGATCATAGCTATGATATTTAATTTGAGACAAACAAATGACTTTGATCAGAAGTCATAACTATGATTGATGAGGGCATCCCAAGTCCAGCAACAAATCCACAAGCAAGTGAGTCCAGAGAAGCTGAGGAGGTTCGAGTTCTACATCGAGGTCCAACAATGCTTTAGGATCCAAGTCCATATCAAAGGGATCCACTTGTAGACATCATTGGGCCAATGACCAGAAGCAGAGCAAAGAAGGTTCAAGAGACACTCAACAACCTTGTACAAGCCTGCCATCAAGACGCTCAATTGATAGTAGAAGCAAACGCCTTGGAAAACAAAGACGGAAAGGTTCAAATTGCGACTCTCCTAACAATTCTTGAAGAAGAGGCGCAATTCCCTAATCCACAATGAAGAAGAAGGCTGTTTCTTGAAGTTCTTGAAGACACCGGAAGGTTCTTGGACTTTAAAGAAACAATTCTTGAAGTTCTTGATTTTACTTAAATTCTTGAATTTCATATTTTGCAGAATCTTGAAAATCTTGAAAATCTTGATTCCGAAATGATTCCGGGAGGTTCCAGAAGATTCCAGAAGCTCCCTTCATCATTCCATAATGCGACATCAACATTGGGCCGACCCAACTCATGGAGCCCATTCCACAAATTAGGATCGGCCAGCCCAACAAGAAAAGCCCACACGGCCAAGCTTAAGTCATTAGGGTTGGAAGTTAAGGGTTAGGGTTTGGGGGAAAATAAGGGTTTGTGCATGTTCCCAATTTTGCCCTTAGTTTATTAGTTTTCCTTCTTGTTTCCAAATTAGTTTTCCTTCTTGTTTTTAGTTTGTAATTTCGGCTACCACAAGTTAAAGGTAAAACCAAAACTTCCTTTTTCTTTTACCACTTTCAGGGTTTGGTATTGTAAAGGAAATCAATCTCTTGATTGATTTCCAATTCTACTTCTTTTTCCTAATTGCTACCCTCACGGAGGAGGTCGCTGAATTACGCACCGAACGAGAACAACGGCGTACAGAGTCAGAGGATGATATGGCCGCCCCTGACAACAACGCCGCTGACAAGTCTTTCGAAGGCCTCAGTCAATGCAAAACGACTGTTCCACCCTTCGCCGGCGGTACAAATCCGGAGGATTACTTAGACTGGGAGATGAAAATGGAGCGCATCTTCGAGCTTCACGCGATCCCAGACGCTATTCCCCTTTCTCGTCTTCTCTCGGCAATGCCGCATTTCGTGGTGAAGAAAGGTCAGTCAAGGAATCTCTCCTGAAGAGATCCCTAAAGTTGCCGGATCATCGGATAATCACCAGTTGTCGGTGAGAGTCCCAAACCCGTCTTTTCTTCTTTAACGATATTTATTCTTTCTTCTTTGCTTATGGGAGGCGTCACTGGTTCTTATCGCTTTAGATCGTTGATGTATCAGACCCGACCCTCTCTTTCGTAGCATGCATTCCCATCCGTGGGTTGGAAATTAAGGGTTAGGGTTTGGGGGAAAATAAGGGTTTGTGCATGTTCCCTATTTTGCCCTTAGTTTAATTAGTTTCCAAAAAGGATCTCTTCTTGATCTCCTTTTTGGAGTAGGATTTTTATTCCTTTTCCTTATTGTTTTTCAGTTGTAATTTCGGCTGCCACTAACTTAAAGGGTGACCGAAAATTTCCTTTTCCTTTTTACCGTTACCCACTTCTTTCAGGGTTTGGTATTGTAAAGAAAATCAATCTCCTGATTGGTTTCCAATTCTACTTCTTTTCCTACTTCTTTTAGGTGATATTTTCGGCTGCTTCTTGCCTTATAAATAGGCAGCCGAACTCAATAATAAATACAAGTATTCAGATCATAAAACTATTAGTTTGAGTACTCTCTCTTTATTGCTTTATGTATTTTGCATGCTTGTAGTTTACATATTGCATGAAACTTAGCTAATTAGGTTAATTGCTCTACCTAATTATTCACATGTTTCAACTCTCTTACTTGGTTCGAAAATTCCTAAGTAAACTTAGCTTAGGTTAGTTTATTTTTGGTCTTTGAAATTCGGGTAAGTTAGAGCACATACGAGCTACGCCGCTTAATCACACTTTCCTTGGCAATTTTCATCCGCATGTGTACAACCGTCCACATCATCATTTTTCCTTGTTCTTAGCAGACAGATTTTTGCCTATAACCGATGTCAGGAGGAGGTGCTTCTACCCCTTTGGGGAGTGAGCAAATACTGGCTGCAATAGCGCAACTCTCTGCGCGATTTGCTACCCTCACGGAGGAGGTTGCTGACTTGCGGGCTGAGCGGGAACAACGACGTACGGAGTCAGAGGAGGACAACCCTACCAATGACAACAATGCCGCTGCCAAGCCTTTAAAGTCCAAGAACCTTCCGGTGTCTTCAAGAACTTCAAGAAACAACCCTTTTCTTTATTGTGAAGAGTTTGGAGATGCATTGTCTTCCTGGATCCTTTTGAATAGAATGACTCTCACACTCTTCCTGGCATTCTTTTCAAGGGCTTTGCCTTCAGGTTGGCTTCATTGATTCTGACTCATAATGTGTGTTGTTTTAGCCCTGGATATCCTCATCACCATTCTACATCATCAAATCGGCCAGCCCATCAAGAAACCCACACGTAAGGCCTAGTCCATTAGGGTTTGGAAATTAAGGGTTAGGGTTTGGGGGAAAATAAGGGTTTGTGCATGTTCCCTATTTTGCCCTTAGTTTAATTAGTTTCCAAAAAGGATCCCTTCTTGATCTCCTTTTTGGAGTAGGATTTTAATTCCTTTTCCTTCTTGTTTTTAAGTTGTAATTTCAGCTACCACTAAGACTTAGGTGACCGAAAATTTCCTTTTCTTTTTACCATTACCCACTTCTTTCAGGTTTTGGTATTGTAAAGGAAATCAATCTCTTGATTGGTTTCCAATTCTAATTCTTTTCCTACTCTTTTTGGTAGACTTTTTCGGCTGTTCTTGCCTATAAATAGGCAGCCGAAACTCCATAATTAATAGAAGTATTCAGATCATAAAAACTATTAGTTTGAGTACTCTCCCTTTATTGCTTTATGTATTTTGCATGCTTGTAATTTATATATTGCATGAAACTTAGCTTAATTAGGTTAATTGCTCTACCTAATTAAATTTGCATGTTTCAACTCTTTCTTACTTGGTTCGAATTCTTAAGTAAATTAGCTTAGATTAGTTTATTTTTGTTCTTTGAAATTCGGGTAAGTTAGAGCCTATACGAGCTACGCCACTTAATCGCACTTTCCTTGGCAACTTCATCTGCATGTGTACAACCGTCCACATCAATTGGTATCAGAGCTTAGGAGTGGTTTCGTGGCTGGAGAAGGTCGAAGTAACCCGACCAAATCTTTTTCAGGTGTTTTCTTTTCCTTGTTAGTCTTGCTTGTCTTGAAATTCTTGGAATTAGAACGCATCTTCTTGGGGGAAATTTTTTTTTCTTTCAAGCTTTGAATTTCGATTTTTGGTGCTGTTTTCCCTATCTTTAAAATTGAAATTCCCTAGAAAAATTGAACCAAATTTTAAAGTCCTGAAAAACGCAACTTAGGGATTTAAAATCACCTTCTTTTTGCGAAAAGCTTGTACTATTTTGGGGCTGTTTTTCTTAACTTAAAATCGCATATCCCTTGCTGTAAATTCAAAATTAAAATTCGGACTTTAGAAACAAAGTTAGGGTTCGGATTTTGGGCTTAGCTAGGGTTTCGGTTTTGTTGAATCTTTTAGTTGCCTTTACCTTGCGACACTAGGGTTTTGAGAGACACTTTAGTGCTGCTGTTTTTGCGTCTAAATTGCTGGGTTTTGCGACTGTTTTTCTACCCCTCTTGTGCTGAATTTGTGAAAATTGGTGAGTTTTTGCGGTTGATGTTAAGCAGCTCACCTTATCTGCGCATTGTGATTTGCATGCACTAGTTTTGGATACCTCGTTTTGAATTTTTGAAAATATAGTGAATTCTTAATTTTGTGTCCTTGTGCTGCTGCGATTATCCCTGGGAATTGGTTAGTGAGTCAAAAATTGAACTTTGCTAGCCCTAGGGTTTTCTTTTCTTCAATTCGCATTTTGGTTAATTTTGCCGCCACTTAGGGGTTTTAAAATTCGTAATTGGGTTGTTTGCATATTGAAAGAATTAATAATTTGTTGGGATTGGTTTCTTTGATTACCTATTGGGTGGGTGATCTCTTCTTTGGTTAGTTTTAGGACTTTCCTAAAGTTGTTTCAACTCTGCTTATTTTCTTGATTCTATTCAATTCTTGAATTGCCCTGCTTTCAACTGCTAGTTATATCTCTTCAAGCGACCTGAACATTTAATCTTGAATTATAGTTTGGATTTTGTCATCGTGCACACCCATCTTTTCTGAAATTTGAGGGCTTCACCCCGAAATTTCCTTGTTGTGTACCTCTTATCTGAACTATATTACAACTATCGTTTGCGAAAAGATTTTTCAACATCAAATTAGAACCAAGTATCTATTTTTGAAAATTTGTGCTTTTTCCTTAAGTATCATTACTGTGTGTGAGTTACTGTTTGCCTTATACATTTATCAATACCAGGAGGTAGAGTGGAAAAAGGCTTGAGTGAACATACTATAAGGGCGCCACCCTAGAGTGAAACGCTGGTTTGTGTGTAACTGTTAGGTGGGATACACTTGGGGGACAAGGGGGTAAGGTTACTACTCATTTTTTCCTTGTTCTTAGCAGACAGATTTTCGCTTATAACCGATGTCAGGAGGAGGTGCTTCTGCCCCTTTGGGGAGTGAGCAAATACTGGCTGCGATAGCACAACTCTAGCGCAATTTGCTTAGGGTTTCGTATTACGAGCCCTTCAACGGCGGTGTAAGGCTACAACATTGTGCAAATTGACCCCTATAGGGAGATGTGGTGCCATTGTTGTTTCTTCTTACTTGGCCTCAGAAATCCAAATGGAGAAGTTCTCAGAACTCATTGAGATTTTCGCTCAACTACAGGAAGGCGTGCCAACCCACCGCAGACGACATGGTCCTTTCACCATCCAGGTTCCAAAGCAAGTTCTTTGCTTATTCAGGGGCTGTGCATGGAGGTTTGATATTCGTGTGAAGTTTACTCTTATACTTTGTACAACTACCAAATTTTCTGCTCACTAATCCGTTGCCCGGAATACCTCCGAGCAATACTATTCTGTTTGTTTTGTAGGGATTCCACCATTTTGGATTGGTGCGCTTCACAACGACGCATAGCAATGTTGATTGCAGTTCCACGTTATAGTCATGGGACTTCATGCTCCTGGGAATCGAGGTAAGTCACAGTACAAGGTACGCCTTTACTTTTACATTGATACTCCTTCTATTGGTTATCATAATGTTAGGGATTTTACAACACCTTCAGTATTGTTAATCTTAAACATGTGCATAGCCTCTTGGAATACATCTTTTGGTTTCACGACTGCATGATTTTGTAGTTCAACTATTCCCTAAGATGCCTTTCTCAGAAATTGTCTTTGTAATTACTAATTGGTATTTACATCAGTTATACATGCAATTTCTGCTTGTTACATTAAAAATTATGCAATTGTGAAAATGACATATATCACATGCATAATTCTTTTGTGCTATGTGTTGAGTATGTAGTTATGTTGTTCTAACTATATCTGCCTGTGAATAAAGTTTGAGATTTCTTGTTCAATATGTAATCCTTCTTGAGGAGTAGGGATAAGTTCCTGAGGTTTTAGATGCTTCCTGATAGTTTCCTGCAAGCGTCTAGAAGGTTCCTGAGAGGTTCTTGAAGAATTAAGGATGATTATCATTGTTCTTGAAATCGTCTTCAAAAGCGCAAGGAGATGAGAACTTCCTACATCAACACACACTGATACCAATTGATGTGGACGGTTGTACACATGCGGATGAAGTTGCCAAGGAAAGTGCGATTAAGTGGCGTAGCTCGTATAGGCTCTACCTTACCCGAATTTCAAAGAACAAAAATAAACTAATCTAAGCTAATTCACTTAAAAATTCGAACAAAGTAAGAAAGAGTTGAGACATGCGAATTTAATTAGGTAGAGCAATTAACCTAATTAAGCTAAGTTTCATGCAATATATAAATTACAAGCATGCAAAATACATAAAGCAATAAAGGGAGAGTACTCAAACTAATAGTTTTTATGATATGAATACTTCTATTAATTATGGAGTTTCGGCTGCCTATTTATAGGCAAGAACAGCCGAAAAAGTCTACCAAAAAGAGTAGGAAAAGAATTAGAATTGGAAACCAATCAAGAGATTGATTTCCTTTACAATACCAAAACCTGAAAGAAGTGGGTAATGGTAAAAAAAAGGAAATTTTCGGTCACCTAAGTCTTAGTGGTAGCCGAAATTACAACTTAAAAACAAGAAGGAAAAGGAATTAAAATCCTACTCCAAAAAGGAGATCAAGAAGGGATCCTTTTTGGAAACTAATTAAACTAAGGGCAAAATAGGGAACATGCACAAACCCTTATTTTCCCCCAAACCCTAACCCTTAATTTCCAAACCCTAATGGACTAGGCCTTGCGTGTGGGCTTCTTGATGGGCTGGCCGACTTGATGATGTGGAATGGACTCCATGGATTGGGTCGGCCCAATTGTTGATGGCGCATTATGGAATGGTGTAGGGAGCTTCCGGAATCTTCTGGAACCTCCCGGAATCATTTCGGAATCAAGATTTTAAAGATTCTTCAAGATTTTGCAAAATATGAATTTCAAGATTTTCAAGAAAACCAAGAACTTCAAGAAATGTCTCTTTAAAGTCCAAGAACCTTCCGGCGTCTTCAAGAACTTCAAGAAACAACCCTTTTCTTTATTTTGGAGAGTTTGGAGATGCATTGTCTTCAAGGATCCTTTTGAATAGAATGACTCTCACACTCTTCCTGGCATTCTTTTCAAGGGCTTTGCCTTCAGGTTGGCTTCATTGATTCTGACTCATAATGTGTATTGTTTTAGCCCTGGATGTCCTCATCACAGTTCCACCCGTCCGGACGCCTACCAGCGCCCCACCGGCTTTGAGAAAGAATCCGGTTTACTCACCACCCGCTAAGAAGCCATTTACGTCAGAACAGAAGGCTATAGTCCCCGCCACCACCCCGTCTTCATCCCAATCCAGAACGCCATCAACACCTCGGTAATCAATTAGCAATGTCACTTGCCACAAATGCTCAGGCCGTGGCCACTACATGCGCGATTGTCCTAACATCCGGAAGGTCTTATTGGGGCAAGATGGTGAGTACATTTCCGAAGAGGATGAAGAAGATCAAACTGTTGACCCCTTGTTAGAGTTAACTGACAGCACTACAACTGCACCGGTGGAGCAATTTGAGTTCATAGAAGAAGATCCTAATCAGAACTTGGTTACTCGCACCTTGATTACAGCTGCTGTCTAGGATACATCTCAACGGACAAACATGTTCCACGCCAGGACTAAGGTCAATGGGAAGTTGTGTGTTCTGATCATTGATGGAGGGAGTTGCACAAATGTGGCTAGCGAATATATGGTCGAAAAGCTGAAGCTCCCCATACTCAATCATCCACGTCCTTATCGGCTCCAATGGCTCCACAGCTCAGATGGCTACAGAGTCACCAAGCAGGTAAGCGTACCATATGCTATCGGTAAGTTCGAATCCACTGTTTTATATGATGTTCTGCCAATGGAGGCTTGTCACATTCTGCTCGGACGCCCATGGCTCTTTGACCTGAAGGCAACACATGATGGGGTCACCAACACTTACTCGGTCTGCCAAGCGGGCAAGATCCACATGCTCCTCCCTATGCCACCTAATGAAGTGCGTTCAGAAGCAATCCGCATGAAGGACGCCATCACCCAATGGGAAGCTGGAAAGCGCCTAGATAAAGGGAAGGGGAAAGAACTTGTAATGGGTAGTAAGGCGAACTCTGATAAGCCTAAACAGGAAGAAGTTAAAGGTAGCTTTTTCGCTACAGTAGGGGAAATGGGACAAGTGTTAGGTAAAAACGGTTATGTACTAGTTTTGGTATGTAAAGATACTTGTGCTAACCTTGAAGATATCCCTCGGGATATCCCTATAGAAGTTGATTGTTTGTTGCAGGAAGTCAACGATGTCTTTCCAGAGGAGCTGCCGCAAGGATTGCCGCCTCTGCGTGGGATTGAACATCAAATCAACTTCATACCTGGCGCATCTATTCCAAATCGACCTGCCTACAAAGCAAATCCGGAGGAAACAATGGAGTTGCAAAAGAAGATCGACAAGCTTTTGGCTAACGGTCAGGTAAGGGAATCTCTTAGTCCTTGTGCTGTACCTGTAATTCTTGTCCCTAAGAAAGATGGTACATGGAGAATGTGTGTTGATTGTAGAGCTGTTAATAAGATAACAATCAAGTATAGGCATCCTATCCCTAGGCTTGATGACATGTTAGAGGACTTGTATGGCTCAACGATTTACACTAAAATAGATCTTACACAGGGCTATCATCAAATTCGCATGAGGGAGGGGGATGAATGGAAAACTGCTTTTAAAACTAAATTTGGTTTGTATGAGTGGTTAGTAATGCCCTTCGGCCTAACAAATGCACATAGTACTTTTATGAGATTAATGAATCATGTGTTTAGAAAGTTCATAGGGAAATTTGTTGTGGTTTATTTTGATGATATCTTGATCTATTCCAGAGACATGAAATCGCATGTAGAAGATATTCGCTTGGTATTAATTGAATTACGTGCTAATAAATTGTATGCCAATGTGAAGAAATGTACTTTTTGTGTTGAGGGAGTTGTGTTTCTCAGTGTTGTGGTCTCTAAAGCTGGTGTCAAAGTTGACGATGCCAAGGTGAAAGCCATTAGGGAGTGGCCCACACCAACCTCTGCCGCACAAGTAAGGTCTTTCCACGGGTTGGCTGGATTTTACCGACGGTTTTGTGAAGGATTTTTCCACCAAAGCAGCACCTCTGAACGATTTGTGCAAAAAGAATGTTCCGTTCGTGTGGGGGCAATGATGTGGACGGTTGTACACATGAGGATGAAAGTTGCCAAGGACGTGTGATTAAGTAGCGAGCTCGTATAACCTCTTAACTTACCCGAAAATTCAGAGAACTAAATTAACTAACCTAAGCTAACTTAATTGAGAATTTCGAACCAAGTGTAAGAAAGAGTTTGAAACATGCGAATTAATTAGGTAGAGCAAATAACCAAATTAGCTAAGTTTCATGCAATATGTAAACTACACGCATGCAAATACATAAAGCAATAAAGGGATGGTACTCAAAACTAATAGTTTTATGATCTGAATACGCTAAATATTATTGATGGGCGGCTGCCTATTTGTAGGCTAAGGACAGCCGAAAAAGTCATGAAAAAGAATAAGGAAAAGAAGTAGAATTGTAAATTAATCAAGAGATTGATTTCCTTTACAATACCAAACCCTGAAAGAAGTGGGGAATGGTAAAACAAGGAAAGGAAATTTTAGGTCACCTTATTTCTTTAGGGGTAGCCGAAAATTACACTTAAAACAATAAGGAAAAAGAATAAAAGTCCTACTCCAAAAAGGAGATCAAGAAGGAACCCTTTTTGGAAACTAACTAAACTAAGAGTAAAAAGAACCTAGCTCTTAACTTGAAACCCTAGCGACTTAAAAGAACCCTAGCCCTTAACTTGTAACCCTAGCTACTTAACTTGTAACCCTAACTAATTAAGTTGGCCGTGTGGGCTTTTCTTGTGAGCTGGCCGACTTGTGGAATGGACTCCATGAGTTGGGTCGGCCCAATGTTGATGTCGCATTATGGATAAATGTAGGGAACTTCAAGAATTGTTTCTTTAAAGTCCAAGAACCTTCCGGCATCTCCAAGAACTTCAAGAAACAGCCTTCTTCTTCATTGTGGATTGGGGAATTGCGCTTCTTCTTCAAGAATGGTTAGAAGAGTTGCAATTTGAACCTTTCCGTCTTTCTGCTCCAAGGCGTTTGCTTCTACTATCACTTGGGCGTCCTTTTGGCAAGTTTGGACAAGGTTTTTGAGTGTCTCTCGAACCTTCTTTGCTCTGCTTCTAGTTATCGGCCCAGTGATGTCTACAAGTGGATCCCTTTGATATGGACTTGAATCCTGAAGCATTGTTGGACCTCGATGTAGAACTTGAATCTCCTCATCTTCTCTGGACTCACTTGCTTCTGGACTTGTTGCTGGCGTTTGGATGCCCTCATCACCCCCTCCCGGTTGAAAAGGATTTGACCTCAAATCAGCACCCTGTTCAAAAGTAAAAGGAGATAAGTCAGCAACATTAAAGGAAGGACTAACACCATACTCACCTGGTAAATCAAGTTTGTAAGCATTAGGCCCTATTTTAGACACGATTTGAAAAGGTCCATCGCCCCGAGGATGGAGTTTGGTCCTTCTCGCAGCAGGGAATCGTTCCTTCCTCATGTGAACCCAAACCCAGTCGCCTGGTTCAAAGTTCACAGTCTTGCGCCGTTGGTTTGCATGTGCGGCGGCTTTGGCGTAGGTTTTCCTAGGTTTACCCGAACTTTGGCATGTATGCGCTTCACAGTTTCAGCTTTCTTTGTGCCGTCGAGATTAACTTGTTCCTTTAGCGGCAAAGGGATGAGATCAATAACCGTCAAAGGAGTAAAGCCGTAGGCAACTTCGAAAGGACAGAACCCTGTTGAGGAGTGCTTTGTTCGGTTGTATGCAAATTCTGCAACCGGTAAGATTTCTTCCCAACGCTTTAGATTCTTCTGAATTAACGCCTTAAGGAGATTGCCAACGGTGTGGTTGGTGACTTCCGTCTGACCATCCATCTGTGGATGACTTGTAGTCGAAAACAGCAGTTTTGTGCCGAGGCAGGACCACAAAGTCTTCCAAAAGTAACTCAAAAATTTGACGTCGCGATCAGAGACAATGGTGCGCGGTATTCCATGCAACCGAACTATTCCTTGAAAGAACAATTCCGCCACATGTCTGGCATCATCTGATTTCCTGCAAGGAATAAAGTGTGCCATTTTAGAAAACCAATCAACTACGACAAATAAAGAGTCATTACCTCTTTGCATCCTTGGGAGACCTAGAATAAAATCCATTGAAATATCAGTCCAAGGTAAAGAAGGAATAGGCAAAGGCGTGTAAAGTCCATGGGGTTTAGATGTAGACTTAGCTTTTAAACAATTAATGCAACGAGTGCAAACATGCTGTACATCTTTTCGCATATGAGGCCAATAAAAATGTTCCTGTAACACTTCAAGTGTATTATGCACACCAAAATGACCCATAAGACCCCCATTCTGAGCTTCACGAACCAGTAATTCTCTAGCAGAACTACGAGGGATGCATAACCTATTTTCCCTAAACAAGAATCCATCCTGTCTATAGTACTTATGGAATGCACCAGATTCACATGCTTTATACAAATCCGAAAAATCAATATCAGAAGCATACAAGTCTTTTAGATATGCAAACCCTAGCAAAGAATGATCTAAAACAGCCAGAATTTCATACCTGCGAGATAGAGCGTCAACAACCAAATTATCTTTACCTTTCTTATACTTAATAATGTAAGGAAAAGATTCAATAAAGTTAACCCATTTAGCATGACGTCTAATTAATTTATTCTGTCCCTTTAAGTGTTTTAGGGACTCGTGGTCACTGTGTACAACAAATTCTTTGGCCATTAAATAATGTGACCAAGTTTCAAACGCGCGGACCACTGCATAGAGCTCCTTGTCGTAAGTTGGATAATTCAAGGCAGCCCCTTTTAGCTTCTCACTGAAATAGGCGATTGGCTTGCGTTCCTGCATTAAGACTGCGCCAATTCCTATACCTGATGCATCACACATTAGTTCAAACACTTTATCAAAATCAGGTAATGCTAAAACAGGTGCATGAGTGAGATCATGCTTAAGAACAGTAAAGGCGTTTTCCTGAGCCTGCCCCCACACGAATGGAACATTCTTTTTGCACAGATCATTGAGAGGCGCTGCTTTGGTGGAAAAGTCCTTCACAAACCGTCGGTAAAATCCAGCCAAACCATGGAAAGATCTCACCTGTGCGACCGAGGTTGGTGTGGGCCACTCCCTAATGGCTTTCATCTTGGCGTCGTCAACTTTGACACCATCTTTAGAGACTACAAAACTGAGAAAAACAACTTCCGAAACACAAAAGGTACATTTTTGCATCTTGGCATACAATTGATTAGCACGCAATTCAATCAAAACCAAGCAAAGATGCTCAACATGCGATTTGAAGTCCCTTGAATAGATCAGAATATCATCAAAATAAACCACAACAAATTTCCCTATGGACTTTCTAAGCACATGATTCATTAATCTCATAAAAGTACTAGGTGCATTTGTTAGGCCGAAGGGCATGACTAACCACTCATACAAACCAAATTTAGTTTTAAAAGCAGTTTTCCATTCATCCCCCTCCCTCATGCGAATTTGATGATAGCCCTGTGTAAGATCTATTTTAGTGTAAATGTTTGAACCATACAAATCTTCTAACATGTCATCAAGCCTAGGGATAGGATGCCTATACTTGATTGTTATCTTATTAACAGCTCTACAATTAACACACATTCTCCATGTACCATCTTTCTTAGGGACTAGAATTACAGGTACAACACAAGGACTTAGAGATTCCCTTACCTGACCATTCGCTAGTAGCTTGTCGATCTGCCTTTGCAACTCCTTTGTTTCCTCCGGATTGGCTTTGTAGGCAGGTCGATTTGGAATAGGTGCGCCAGGTATGAAGTCGATTTGATGTTCAATTATGCGTAGAGGTGGCAATCCCTGCGGCAGATCTTCTGGAAAGACATCGTTGAATTCCTGCAACAAAGAATCAACTTTTATAGGGATATCCCGAGGGATATCGTCAGGGTTAGCACAATTATCTTTACATACTAAAACTAGTACAGACTCTTTGCTATCTAACACTTGACCTGTCTCTCCTTTTGTAGCAAAACAGCTACCCTTAACTTCTTCCTGTTTAGGCTTATCAGAGTTCGCCTTACTAACCTTTACAAGTTCTTTCCCCTTTCCCTTTTCTTGGTGCCTTTCAGCTTCCCAGTTGGCGATTGCTTCCTTCATGCGAATGGCTTCGGATCGCACTTCGTTGGGCGGCATAGGGAGAAACATGTGGATCTTGCCCGCCTGGCAGACCGAGTAAGTGTTGGCGACTCCATCATGTGTTGCTTTCAGGTCAAAGAGCCATGGTCGTCCGAGTAGAATGTGACAAGCCTCCATTGACAGAACATCACATAAAACAGTGGATTCGAACTTACCGATAGCGTATGGTACGCTTACCTGCTTGGTGACTCTGTAGCCGTCTGAACTGTCGAGCCATTGTAGCTGATATGGACGTGGATGATTGATAATAGGGAGCTTCAGCTTTGCAACCATATATTCGCTAGCTACATTCGTGTAACTCCCTCCATCAATTATCAGAACACACAACTTTTCATTTACCTTAGTTCTGGCATAAAGATGTTTGTCCGTTGAGATGTGTCATGGACAGCAGCTGTAGTCAGAGTGCGAGTAACCAAATTCTGATTGGGATCGTCCTCTATGAACTCGAATTGCTCCACTGGTGCAGACAGAGTGCTGTCAGTTAACTCCTGTAAGGGGTCAACAGTTTGATCATATTCTTCCTCTTCTTCTGAAATGTACTCACCATCTTGCCCCAATAAGACCTTCCGGATGTTAGGACAATCATACATGTAGTGGCCACGGCCTGAGCACTTGTGGCAAGTGACATTGCTGATGGATTACCGAGGTGTTGATGGCGTTCTGGATTGTGAAGAAGATGAGGTGGTGGCGGGGACTATAGCCTTCCTTTCTGACGTGAATGGCTTCTTTGCTGGTGGAGAGTAAAACGAATTCTTTCTCGCTGGTAGGTGTCCGGATTGGTGGAACGGTCTTCAGGTACTCCTCCATGACTGATGAGGATATCCAGAGCTAAAACAGCACACATTATGAGTCAGAAAGATGGACGCCAAATGGAAGCTCACGCCTTGGAGGAAAATGGAGGAAATGTTCAAATTGCAACTCTTCTAACAATCTTTGAAGAAGAGGCGCAATTCAGCACTTCACATTAAAGAAGAAGGCTGTTTCTTGAAGTCTTGAAGATGCCGGAAGGTTCTTGGGCTTTAAAGAAACAAATCATGAAATTCCCTACACATTGGGCCGACCCAAAATCATGGAACCAAAGTCCACAAGATTTCGGCCAGCCCAAAGGAGCAAGGAAGCCGCACAGCCCAAAGAAAACAGCCCACACGGCTGCTTAGTGAAATTAGGGAATTCTTCTTTTAAATTAATTATGTTCTTTTATTCTTCTAAGTTAGTTTCCAAAAAGGGTTTCCTTATTCTTTTGGAAGTAGGAATTTTATTCTTTTCCTTATTTTTAGATTGCAAATTCGGTTACCACTTGTTAAGGGTAAAACCGAATTGCCTTTTCTTTTCTTACCAAATTCTACTTCTTTCCGGGTTTGGTAAAGGAAATTAACCTCTTGGTTAATTTCCAATTCTTTTCCTTACTGATTTCTTCCTTATTTTCGGCTGCTCCTTCAACTATAAATAGGGCAGCCATGCATAATAATATTCAGAGTATTTCATATCAAAAACTTAGTGTTTGAGATACCTCCTTTTATTGCTTTATGTATTTGCATGTTGTAGTTTACATAATTGCATGAAACTTAGCCTTTTAGGTTCTTGCTCAACCTAATTGTTCGCATGTTTCACACCTCTTTTCTTGCACTTGGTTCGAATTCTTAAACAAACTGGTCAGGATAGTTTATCCCTTGTTTTATCAATTTGAACGTAAGTTAAAGGTTTTTAGAGCTTGTCACTTAATCGCAAGGTCCTTGGCAACATTATCCGCATGTGTACAACCGTCCACATCAATGACCCGAGCTTTGTGCAACATGTCCGTCAGAGTTGTCGTATTCTGCAATTCAACAGCTAAAGCTATACCCCTGTTTAGGCCATTAAGAAAACGAGCCATTGATGCGGCTTCATCTTCCTGTACATTTGCCCTAATTTTGGCCATCTCTAACTTTCTAAAATATGCGTCTACAGATAAAGAACCTTGTACAAGAGTATGTAATTTTCTATACAATTCTCTAAAATAGTAATCAGGAACAAAAGTTCTACGCATAGAAGTAGTCAAATCAAACCAAGTTAGAGGCGGAGCACGGGCCCGCATGGGACGCGTATTCCTTTGCTGGTCCATCTGTTGATTCCACTAGACCAGGGCATAGTCCGTGAAATGTACCACCGCGAGAGGGACCTTCTTGTGTTCTGGGATCGCATGCAGCTCGAAGATGCGCTCCATCTTCATCTCCCAGTCTCGATAATCCTCCGGATTCGTACCGCCAGCGAAGGGTGGAACAGTCATTTTGCATTAACTGAGGCCTTCGAAAGACTTGTCAGCGTTGTTGTTGTCAGGTGCGCCTATATCATCATCTGACTCTGTACGCCGTTGTTCTCGTTCAGTGCGTAGTTCAGCAACCTCCTCCGTGAGGGTAGCAAATCGCGCAGAGAGTTGCGCTATTGCAGCCAGTATTTGCTCACTCCCGAAAGGGGCAGAAACACCTCCTCCTGACATCGGTTAAAGTGAAAACCTGTCTGCTAAGAATAAGGAAAAATGAGTAGTAACCTTACCCCCTTGTCCCCCAAGTGTATCTCACCTAACAGCTACACACAAACCCTGTGTTTCACTCTAGGGTGGCGCCCTTTATAGTATGGTCACTCAAGCCTTTTTCCACTCTACCTCCCGGTATTGACAAATTATAAGGCAAACAGTAATTCACACAAAGCAATGACACTTAAGAAAAGGCACAAATTTTCGCAAAAATAGACACTTGGTTCTATTTTGAGTTGAAAAATCTTTCGCAAATGATATTTGTAATATAGTTCACCTATGAAGTACACAACAAGGAAATTTCGGGGTTAAGCCCTCAAATTTCAGAAAAGATTGGTGTGCACGATGACAAAATCCAAACTATAATGTAAGAGCAAATGTTCAGGTCGCACGAAAAGATATACAAGCAGTTGAAAGCAGGGCAGTTCAAGAATTGAACAGAATTAAAGAAAATAAGCAGAGTTGAAACAACTTTGGGAAAGTCCTAAAACTACCCAAAGAAGAGATCACCCACCCAATAGGTAATCAAGAAACCAATCCCAGCAAATTTATTAATTCTTTTCAATATGCAAACAGTACCAAATTGCGATTTTTAAACCCCCTAAGTGGCCGAAAAATTTAGCAATATGTGATTTCAAGAAACGAAAACCCTAGGGCCAGCAAAGTTCAATTTTTGACTCACTAACCAATTCCCAGGGATAATCTTAGCAGCATAAGGATACAAAATCAAGAATTCAATATATTTTCAAGAATTCAAAACAAGGTATCCCAAACTAGAGCATGCAATTCACAATGCGCAAAGAAGGTGAGCTGCTTAACATCAACCGCAAAAACTCACCAATTTCAACAAGAACAGCACAAGAGGGGTAGAAAAATAGTCGCAAAAACCCAGCAATTTAGACGCTAAAACAGCAACACTAAAGCGTCTCTCAAAACCCTAGTGTCGCAAGCAAAAGTGACCAAAAGATCAACCAAAACCGAAAACCCTAGATAGCCAAAAATCCGAACCCTAGTTTGAATTCTAAAGCCCGAATTTAATTTTGAAATTTCAGCAAGGGATATGCGATTTTAATCATAGAAAAACAGCCCCAAAACAGTACAAATCTTTCGCAAAAAGAAGGTGATTTTAAAACCCTAAGTTGCGTTTTTCAGTACTTTAAAATTTGGTTCAATTTTTCTAGAAAATTTTGATTTTAAAGATAGGGAGAATAGCACAAAAATTGAAATTCAAAGCTTGAAAGAAAAAAAATTTCCCCCAAGAAGATGCGTTCTACTTCCAAGAATTTCAAGATAAACAAGACTAACAAGGAAAAGAAAACACCTGAAAAAGATTTGGTCGGGTTACTTCGACCTCCTCCAGCCACGAAACCACTCCTAAGCTCTGATACCAATTAATGTGGACGGTTGTCCACACGCGGATGAAAGTTGCCAAGGACGTGTGATTAAGTAGCGAGCTCGTATAACCTCTTAACTTACCCGAAAATTCAGAGAACTAAATTAACTATCCTAAGCTAACTTAATTGAGAATTTCGAACCAAGTGTAAGAAAGAGTTTGAAACATGCGAATTAATTAGGTAGAGCAAATAACCTAATTAGCTAAGTTTCATGCAATATGTAAACTACACGCATGCAAATACATAAAGCAATAAAGGGATGGTACTCAAAACTAATAGTTTTATGATCTGAATACTCTGAATATTATTGATTGGCAGCCTATTTATAGGCTAAGGACAGCCGAAAAAGTCATGAAAAAGAATAAGGAAAAGAAGTAGAATTGGAAATCAATCAAGAGATTGATTTCCTTTACAATACCAAACCCTGAAAGAAGTGGGGAATGGTAAAACAAGGAAAGAAAATTTTCGGTCACCTTATTTCTTTAGGGGTAGCCGAAAATTACACTTAAAACAATAAGGAAAAAGAATAAAAGTCCTACTCCAAAAAGGAGATCAAGAAGGAACCCTTTTTGGAAACTAACTAAACTAAGAGTAAAAAGAACCCTAGCTCTTAACTTGTAACCCTAGCGACTTAAAAGAACCCTAGCCCTTAACTTGTAACCCTAACTAATTAAGTTGGCCGTGTGGGCTTTTCTTGTGGGCTGGCCGACCCGAATTGTTGTGGAATGGACTCCATGAGTTGGGTCGGCCCAATGTTGATGTCGCATTATGGAAAAATGTAGGGAACTTCAAGAATTGTTTCTTTAAAGTCCAAGAACCTTCCGGCATCTTCAAGAACTTCAAGAAACAGCCTTCTTCTTCATTGTGGATTGGGGAATTGCGCCTCTTCTTCAAGAATGGTTAGAGAGTTGCAATTTGAACCTTTCCGTCTTTCTGCTCCAAGGCGTTTGCTTCTACTATCACTTGGGCGTCCTTTTGGCAAGCTTGGACAAGGTTGTTGAGTGTCTCTCGAACCTTCTTTGCTCTGCTTCTAGTTATCGGCCCAGTGATGTCTACAAGTGGATCCCTTTGATATGGACTTGGATCCTGAAGCATTGTTGGACCTCGATGTAGAACTCGAACCTCCTCAGCTTCTCTGGACTCACTTGCTTCTGGACTTGTTGCTGGCGTTTGGATGCCCTCATCAGGCAAGCTCAGGAAAACGCCTTTACGGTTCTTAAGCATGATCTCACTCATGCACCTGTTTTAGCATTACCTTATTTTGATAAAATCTTTGAACTAATGTGTGATGCATCAAGTATTGGAATTGGCGCAGTTTTAATGCAGGAACGCAAGCCAATCGCCTATTTCAGTTAGAAGTTAAAAGGGGCTGCCTTAAATTATCCAACTTACGATAAGGAGCTCTATGCAGTGGTCCGTGTTTTCGAGACTTGGTCACATTATTTAATGACCAAGGAATTTGTTGTTCACAGTGATCACGAGTCCCTTAAACACTTAAAGGGACAGAGTAAGTTAAATAGACGTCATGCTAAATGGGTTAATTTTATTGAAACTTTTCCTTACATTATTAAATATAAGAAAGGGAAAGATAATTTGGTTGCTGACGCTCTATCTCGCAGGTATGAAATTCTGGCAATTTTAGATCATTCTTTGTTAGGATTTGCTTATCTAAAAGATTTGTATGCTTCTGATAGTGATTTTTTGACTTTATATAAAGCATGTGAATCTGGTGCATTCCATAAGTACTATAGACATGATGGTTTCTTGTTTAGGAAACATAGGTTATGCATCACTCGTAGTTCTACTAGAGAATTACTGGTTCGTGAAGCTCACAATGGGGGTCTTATGGGTCATTTTGGGGTACATAAAACAGTTGAAGTGTTACAGGAACATTTTTATTGGCCTCATATGCGAAAAGATGTACAGCATGTTTGCACTCGTTGTATTAATTGTTTAAAAGCTAAATCTACATCTAAGCCTCATGGACTTTACACGCCTTTACCTATTCCTTCTTTACCTTGGACTGACATTTCAATGGATTTTATTCTAGGTCTTCCAAGGACACAAAGAGGTAATGACTCCTTATTTGTCGTAGTCGATCGCTTTTCTAAGATGGCTCACTTTATTCCTTGCAGGAAATCGGATTATGCCAAACATGTTGCGGACTTGTTCTTTCAAGGAATAGTTCGGCTTCATGGAATTCCGTGCACTATTGTTTCTGATCGCGACGTCAAATTTCTGAGTTACTTTGGGAAGACTTTGTGGTCACGCCTCGGCACAAAACTTCTGTTTTCGACTACAAGTCATCCACAGACGGATGGTCAGACGGAAGTCACCAACCGCACCGTTCGCAATCTACTTCGGGCCTTAATACAGAAGAATCTCAAACGTTGGGAAGAAATCTTACCGGTTGCAGAGTTTGCCTACAACCGCACCAAGCACTCCTCAACAGGGTTCTGTCCATTTGAAGTTGCCTACGGCTTCACTCCTTTGATGGTTATGGATCTCATCCCTTTACCGCTAAAGGAACAGGTTAATCTCGACGGCGCCCAGAAGGCTGAAACCGTCAAACGCCTACATACCAAGGTTAGGGCCAACCTTGAGAAAAACTATGCCAGAGCCGCCGCCCATGCAAACCAACGGCGCAAAGCTGTGAACTTTGAACCAGGCGACTGGGTTTGGGTTCACATGAGGAAGGAACGATTTCCTGCTGCGAGGAGGACGAAACTCCATCCCCGGGGTGATGGGCCTTTTCAAATCATGTCCAAGATGGGGCCTAATGCTTACAAACTTGATTTACCATGTGAGTATGGTGTTAGTACTTCATTTAATGTTGCTAACTTGTCTCCATTTACATATGAACAGGGTGAAGATTTGAGGTCAAATCCTTTTCAACCGGGAGGGGATGATGAGGGCATCCCAAGTCCACAGACAAGTGAGTCCGGAGAAGTTGAGGAGGTTCGGGTTCTACACCGAGGCCCAACAATGTTTCAGGATCCAAATCCATATCAAAGGGATCCACTTGTAGACATCATTGGGCCAATGACCAGAAGCAGAGCAAAGAAGGTTCAAGAGACACTCAACAACCTTGTACAAGCTTGCCAACAGGATGCCCAATTGATAGTAGAAGCCAACGCCTTGGAGAACAAAGATAGAAATGTTCAAATTGCAACTCTCCTTACAATTCTTGAAGAAGAGGCGCAATTCACCAATCCACAATGAAGAGAAGGCTGTTTCTTGAAGTTTTGAAGACGCCGGAAGGTTCTTGGACTTTAAAGAGACATTTCTTGAAGTTCTTGGTTTTTCTTGAAAATCTTGAATTTCATATTTTGCAGAATCTTGAAGAATCTTGAAAATCTTGATTCCGAAATGATTCTGGGAGGTTCCAGAAGATTCCGGAAGCTCCCTACACCATTCCATCATGCGCCATCAACAATTGGGCCGACCCAACTCATGGAGTCCATTCCACCTCATCAAAAGTCGGCCAGCCCAACAAAGAAGCCCACACGGACAGACCTAGTCCATTAGGGTTGGAAATTAAGGGTTAGGGTTTGGGGGAAAATAAGGGTTTGTGCATGTTCCCTATTTTGCCCTTAGTTTATTAGTTTCCAAAAAGGATCCCTTCTTGATCTCCTTTTTGGAGTAGGATTTTTATTCCTTTTCCTTCTTGTTTTTAGCTTGTAAAATCGGCTGCCACTAAGATTAAAGGTGACCAAAATTTCCTTTTCTTTTACCATTACCCACTTCTTTCAGGTTTTGGTATTGTAAAGGAAATCAATCTCTTGATTGGTTTCCAATTCTAATTCTTTTCCTACTTCTTTTAGGTAGAGTTTTCGACTATTCTTTGCCTATCAATTGGCAGCCAAAACTCCATAATTAATTAAGTATTCAGATCTTAAAACTATTAGTTTGAGTATTCTCCCTTTATTGCTTTATGTATTTTGCATGCTTGTAATTTATATATTTCATGAAACTTAGCTTAATTAGGTTAATTGCTCTACCTAATTAAATTCGCATGTTTCAACTCTTTCTTACTTGGTTCGAATTCTTAAGTAAATTAGCTTAGGTTAGTTTATTTTTTGTTCTCTTGATTTCGGGTAAGTAAAGAGCCAATACGAGCTACGCCACTTAATCAAACTTTCCGGGCAACTTCATCCGCATGTGTACAACCGTCCACATCACACTTTGGTATTGACACGTACTCACCGGTCCCACAATTTGCCATCTTTACTATACTAAGGTGGACTCCTTTCGCCATGTGTTCTTCGATTGTCGTTTTGCCCGTTGGGTTCTGGAAGGCTTGTGCTGCACTACTGAGGTATATCTCCACGCTTGTGACCCGGGCATCTGTGGCTAAGGGAGTTATTGTTACAACGTACATGGTCAGGAGGAGTTTCTTGAGATTGTGGTCGTTGTCCTTGATTTAATTTGGTTCCGCAGAAATAAAAGGCTCCACAGGGAATCCAGTCAGGAGCCGCCTAGGGCAATACAGTCAATATTTGCGGTCCTCTAGAAATTCAAGGCTGTAACTACTTCCCTGAATGGTCCAGCATCTCCCTCCATCAGTTTGCCCTTTTACAGTATATGCCTCTTAGTATCAAAGTATTTTTCGATGTGGCTTACCACCCTGCTACCCGCGGGACAGCGGCATGGATCTTTTGTTGTGATACTCAAGGAAAGTGGTTGTGTGGGATGGCCAGGAAGACCCCAAATGTCTTTTCTTAGGAGGAGACTGAAATAATGGCTGCATTGTTAGCCATTGATCTGATGAGCCGTCGAGGCTGGGTGACCTGCCCCCTTGATGTGGACCAAGGTACACATGCGGATGAATTGCCAAGGAAAGTCTGATTACGCGGCGTAGCTCGTATGACCTCTTAACTTACCCGAAAAAAATCCAGTTAACAAAAATAAACCAACCTAAGCTAATTTACTCAAGGGATTCAAACCAAGTAAGAAAAGAGGTGAAACATGCGATTTTAATTAGGTAGAGCAAATAACCTAATTAAGCTAAGTTTCATGTAATACATAAATCACAAGCATGCAAAATACATAAAGCAATAAAGGGAGAGTACTCAAACTAATAGTTTTAAGATCTGAATACTTGTTTTATTATGGAGTGGTCAGCTGCCTATTTATAAGGCAAAGGGCAGCCGAAATTCTACCCTAAAAGAAGTAGGAAAAGAATTAGAATTGGAAACCAATCAAGAGATTGATTTCCTTTACAATACCAAAACCTGAAAGAAGTGGGTAATGGTAAAAGAAAAGGAAATTCAGTCACCTTAGTCTAATGGCAGCTGAAATTACACATAAAAACAAGAAGGAAAAGGGATTGAAAATCCTACTCCAAAAAGGGGATCAAGAAGGGATCTTTTTTGGAAACTAATAAACTAAGGGCAAAGTAGGGAACATGCACAAACCCTTATTTTCCCCCAAACCCTAAACCTTACTTTCGCAAACCCTAATGGACTAGGCCTTGCGTGTGGGCTTCTTGATGGGCTGGCCGACTTGATGGTGTGGACTGGACTCCATGGATTGGGTCAGCCCAATTGTTGATGGCGCATGATGGAATGGTGTAGGGAGCTTCTGGAATCTTCTGGAACCTCCCGGAATCATTTTGGAATCAAGATTTTTCAAGATTCTTCAAGATTCTGCAAAATATGAAATTCAAGATTTTCAAGAAAATCAAGAACTTCAAGAAATGTCTCTTTAAAGTCCAAGAACCTTCCGGCGTCTTCAAGAACTTCAAGAAACAACCTTCTCTTCATTGTGGAATGGGGAATTGCGCCTCTTCTTCAAGAATTGTAAGGAGAGTTGCAATTTGAACCTTTCCGGCTTTGTTCTCCAAGGCGTTGGCTTCTACTATCAATTGAGCATCTTGTCTGCAAGCTTGTACAAGGTTGTTGAGAGTCTCTTGAACCTTCTTTGCTCTGCTTCTGGTCATTGGCCCAATGATATCTACAAGTGGATCCCTTTGATATGAACTTAGATCCTAAAGCATTGTTGGGCCTCGGTGAAGAACCCAAACCTCCTCAGCTTCTCTGGACTCACTTGTCTGTGGACTTGTCGATGGACTTGGGATGCCCTCATCACCCCTTATCGGGGATCAGTAACAGTGATCCTCGCGGTGAGCATGTGGCAGAAGGTCTCATGGAGAATCGCCTCACGGGGATTTTTTTAGGTGAAGGGCGGGTTGAGATATGTTGTCTCAATTACGGTGTCCCCTCCTGTATGTGAGAGGCCTACTAGTAGATCAACTAGTTGCTCCCTTCCCCCCCCCCCCCCCCCCCCCCCCCCCACACCATATGTGAGGGGAGACACATGAGGAGACACCGTAATGGAAACCTAAGATCTCATGCCGGAGAGGGCTCGAAACACCATAGCACACACTAGCTAAATTTTGGGCACATGTCCTAATGTTGAATGTGTATGGGGCATTGCTTATGACTTTATTTCTCAATTGTGATTGGACGATTTTCAATGTCATTAATATATTTATGTCTTTCCCTATAAAACAAAACTTTGAATTTTGCAAACCTGTTTGCTATTTGGAAAAAAATAAAATAAATAGAACAAATTAAGAAACATTATAATTATCAGAATACTTGAGTGGGGTTTATAATTTCACCAAAATTTGAGTAGCAGAAACAAAAAAATGCAAAATGGCTAATCTAAATTTCCATAAATACCCTTTGAGGGTGTCACCGTATAATTTGCACGAGAAAGAGCTTGGAACCATAGTTGTTAAACTCCGGTCTAGACTCGTAGAATGCACAAGAGAGAGCTTGGAACCATAGTTGTCAAATTCGGGTCTAGACTCGTAGAATCGGCCGATTCTACTAGTCTAGACCAAGGAATCGAGCCAAACTCCGATGGAATCGCATCTAATTTTAGAATCACATCATCCTCGGTAGAATCGGACTAGAATCGGCCGATTCTACAATTCTGGCAGATTCCACAAATTTATTGAATGGGCTCCAAGATTGGACCAAATCCACTTAAATATGCGATTTGAGAGGCCCAAATTTGGTCAAATTCAGGTGGCCCAAATTCACAAGTGCACTATTTGGTAGCTCAAATTCTCAATTGCAATCATTTTCCCCTATCTTCTTTAGGGCCTGTTCTTTTGCACTAAACTGAGTTCTAGTTTGGGCTGGTTTTGGGTTTGATACCCAAAACCAACCCAAACCTGTGTTTCTTACCCTTGGACTCAAACCCAATCTCGGACCATGTTTGAGTCCAAATTTGAAACCCCCACCCTCACCACTTACGCGTTTATCTTTGCTTAGCAATTATAATGTTTTCCCCTTTCTCCCACGACCTGAGTGTTCAAACAATTTCCTGAACTGACGATCCGTCCAAAGATTTCGGCGAGAATGAAGGTTGCTGAAGGTCGTAACGGCAGCGGCATCAACGGCATCTGTTCGGAGTTTGATAAACGCAAGTGAATTAGTCTGTTTCTTCGTGTTTCCACTGCAGTTATACCTCGGGAAGTTCGGAAAATTGGAGCCGGCATCGATTGGAACAAATTGACGGAGAGGCAACCTTAATTCGTCGACTGTAAATCAAGGTATATCAATTACCTTTTTGTTATACAAACTTTCTCCCAATTTCAAGTTTCGTTCAATTTCCTTACCAGCTCACATATATATTTTTCAATTGTTGACCTAGTTCTTCTTCCATTGGTGGTCGGCGGTGAAATTGTCTCCAGAGAATACAGGGTTTCAGATATACTTACGGTTTATCTTTTGCAAGTAAGTCGAAATTAAGATTTTTCTTATTGGCTTGGTTTAGGGCTTCTGCAAGATACTGAATTTTTTTTTATTTAATGTGTATTTGCATTGCAATTTCAGCCCACACTTGTTGTTGGGTGGGGTTTTTTTTTTTTTTAATGTCTTTTGCACCGCAAATTAATATGTGGACTGTTTTTCCACTGCAATTCATATCTGGACTGGTTTCCCATTGCAATTAATTTCTGGACTGGTTTTCCACTAGAATTTTTGGAGAGTATTTTTTAATGGAATGTTGTTTCTCTGTAAATGTTTCTGGATTGTTCTTCTCTGTGAAAATGATCATTAATAAATTTTTTTATTTGTTTAAAATAAAGAAAATCAAATTTGAGTGGAAATTGAGTAGAAAATAAAAAAATTTAAAAAAAAGTATTGGGAAAAAATTTGGACTGAAACTCATGTTCTTTACCTTGAGCTGAGTTCTAGTTTAAAACCATAACTCAGAACCTGTTTCTTAAAAATGGACTGAAACCCATTTGGGTTCCTGTTCTTTGTCCCCAGTCTCAGTCCTGGTTTGGGCATTTTTTGGGACTTTGATAAAAAAAAACTAGCCTAAAATAGTGAAAACCCACTTTTCTTAGGAATGGACTCAAACCTAGGCCCTATTTGGTAACATAACTTAAGCAATGGTTTGAAACCAGTATTAATTTTATAATATTAAAAGTGTGTTGAAAATATAAAAAGATATGTTAAAAATATAAAAATATTTATTAAAAATGAATATTATAAAATCAAAAGTGATTTCAAACCATGACTTGAACGTTAATACCAAACCGGCCCCTAGTCACAGAATAGGTTGGAGTCCAAAAACAGAAATTGCCCTCCCATTTATGTGTTTCTCATCAACGCATATTTTTTCCCCCAGATCTCACAGACGCCGGTGAGCGATTGTTTTTCTCCCCTCTCCGATCCATACAACGGTTCCCCCGAGAGCGAAGGTTGTGACGGCAGCGTCATATAGGACGCATCTGTTCTTCATGATTCATCTGCATCAACGACACCATTATCTTCGTGTTTCCACCGAAGTGAAACCTCCGGAAGAGCTTTAATGGAGCCGCTACCGATTCAAACAAATTGATGGGATGCAACCTAATTCCGTCGACTGTAATTCAAGGTATATGAATTGCTTTTTTTTTTATATACAGATTTTTTCCCAATTTAATTTAGGTTTGATTTTACTACCCCCTCACATCTCTATTTTACGTTGACCTAGTCTTCTTCATCCGGTGGTCGGCGGTGAACTGAGTCAAAGATGGGTTTCAGTCCAATTGTGTATTTCAGTCGGTACTTGTTTTGAGGCCAAAATTCCCCTCTTTGGAAGAAAGCAGTCGACCATTGTTTGCCCTGTACACAGCACTTCTCCATCCACCGAGTCTATCAAGCCTCTTTTCTGTCTCAGGTAGTACTTGTTTTCGTTCCTCATTCTTGTTTTTTGTTTTTTTTACAGCTTCGGATTGATAGGAATTAAATTATGTACTATTGAAGTGCCGAAATCTTTGGAAGAAGGTCTCTTGGTTTCATGCTATGAGCAGAGTTAGTTTTTTCTTGAAGATGGATTTTTGATACTTTCAAACCATTTAATGGCTGTTAGGCATTTTTATATGGCTTCATTTGTGATCCTAGAATTTATAGATATAAAATGGACTTTTCAATTAACTGAAAATGAAATTAAATTTGTGAAAACTTGTTATCTTGCAGTGAGACTCGGCTCTTATTCAAAACTTTCTTAACTTTTATGTAGGTGGTTGCTCGGCGAAATACACGAGTCTTTGCCCCCAAGGCTAGTTGCTACAGTATGCAACTCTGTATACTTTTCTAGTTTTGTTCCTTTAAAAAAAAAAAATACTTAATCCTGGTAATTATCTTAGTTTCACTTGTGATTGAAACCTTTGGAAGGGACTTCTGTCAGAACTGAAGCTGAAAACTTTGATTATTGTAAAACTCATACTGATGGAAGGCTATAACTCTTTGATTTGACCAGTTAATTAGGGTGGTGGGAGTGGTAGGTTTTTGTGGGTTTAAACCCACAAAAAACCCACAAAAACTTACAACCTACCACTCCCACTTGCCACCTCACAAACCCAGGTTCTGTTTTCAGAACCTGGGTTTGTTATAATTAATGGGTCCCACTCACTAGGAGAGTGCAGCTCACGCTGCACTCTCCTAGCGAGTACCTCCCACTCGCTGAGTGGGAGGAACGGATGGTGGCAGACAATTGTCTGCCACCATCCCTTTTTTTTTTTTTTTTTTTTGTTTTTGTTTTTTCTTCTTTTTGTTTGTTTTTTATTTGTAAATCACATGAATATAGCCGTTAGTTTTTCCTTTAATTTATCTTCTTTTTTTCAATTTTTTTTTCTTTCATTCGATCTTTTTAATTTATCTTCTTTTTTTCAATTTGTTTTTCTTTCATTCGATCTTTTTAATTTAAATTCTTTTTTTTACTATTTGTTTTTCTATAAATACTTATTAATTCTAATATTTCTCTACTTCAATTTTTTAATTATGTAATTTTATTTTTTAGTGATTATCTAAAATCCATTGTAATTAAAATTTAAAATGTTTTACAACTATTGATTTTAGTTTGACTTAACAAATTTTAGCTGTTGTAAACTAGACATTAAGAACTAGCCGTTTGAAAATAGCCGTTGGAAAATAGCCGTTGTAAAATAGCCGTTACAGAAGTAGCCGTTGGAAACTAGCCGTTACACGATTAGCCGTTTCAACTTTGGCTATATATAGTACTCCATTTTTGTGAAACATTGCACAACTCTTAAATCTGAAAATACAATTGTCTAAGTTCCCAATTCTGAAATCTCCAAAAAAAATGTTTGGTCGTCCGAAAGGCAAGCTACTAAAGGAAGCGTGGAAGAATTTCATACGGGAAGGAGCACAAGACGATGAAATCGAGTGGGAGATGGTTGCTTTACTCGATAAGAAAGAGCGTCGAGCAGCCGAAAGTTCTTCAACAAGAAGCAATCGGAGAAAATATGTGAATCGTAGACGTGAGAACGGCCATGAGCAGCTTGTCGCTGATTACTTCTCCGACAACCCCACATATGATGGTGAAATATTTCGCCGTCGATTTCGAATGGAAAGGGAATTATTTCTTCGCATCGTTGATGCCTTGGAAAATCACTCCGATTATTTCAAATTTAAACCCGACGCAACTGGAAGAAATGGGTTATCACCACTTCAGAAGTGCACAGCAGCCATTCGTCAATTGGCCTATTCTTCCATTGCTGACTCACTCGATGAGTACCTACGGATGGCTGAGAGAACTACGAGGGAATGTCTCCGCAACTTTTGCCAATGCGTCGTCGACGTATTCGGAGAGCAGTACTTGAGAAAGCCAAATGTTGCAGATACTCAACACTTGATTCAAATGCACGAGCACAGACATGGATTTCCTGGAATGCTGGGGAGCCTCGACTGCATGCACTGGGAATGGAGGAATTGCCCTGTCGCTTGGAAAGGCCAATATACGCGAGGTGATTACGGCGTCCCAACTATAATTCTTGAAGCAGTTGCATCTGCGGACTTGTGGATTTGGCATGCTTTTTTTGGTGTTGCAGGCTCCAATAATGATATAAACGTTCTACATGGATCACCATTGTTCAACGCTTTCTTGCAAGGTAATTCCCCAAACGTAAATTTCACGGTGAACGACACAACCTACTGCAACGGATACTATTTGACCGATGGAATCTATCCGGAATGGGCTGCATTCGTAAAGAGTTTTCCATGTCCTATGGATGAGAAGCGGAAGAAATTCAAGGAGAGACAAGAGGCAGCAAGAAAAGATGTGGAACGAGCATTTGGAGCCCTACAAGCTCGTTGGGGGATAGTTAGAGGTCCTGCACGACCTTATCACAAGGAAGAATTAACAAATATCATGTATACATGCATTATTTTGCACAACATGATTATTGAGCACGAGGGAGATGAAGCTGTCAATTGGTCCGATGGAGACGGGTCTCCGTCGACAACAATTCATTTGGGTACTACTCAAGAGTTTGAAAATTATCTTCAAGGTATTCAAGAGCTTCGTAATAGGGATACGCATCATCAACTTCAGGCTGATTTGGTTGAGCATATCTGGACACATTATGAAAGCAATTAGTACAAGATAACCATTTTTATTAATGTAATATTGTGTTTGTTTGATGTGTTTTTTTTATTTCGCCAATAGTGTATTTTTTATAACTTTTTATTTATTTAATGTAACGTTCTTTATATAATATTTTACTAATTATATAATTTTTTTCTTGTGGTTTATTGAATTATGTAATTTACGAAATTAAATATTTTAACAAATTAAAATAAATTTATAATTGAATATAGTTGATAAATTATAATTAAAAAGGTATAAATGAATGTGTATAAAATTGTTTATTAGTGGGACCCGTAATGAAGTTGCTTTTCTGGGTTTATTGTTGCTGGGGGTAGGTTTATAAAAGTTGGTGGGTTTTTGCTTTTGATGTGGCGCTGATGTGGCGTGATAAACCCGCTTTTCTGGGTTTATCACTCCCACCACCCTTAGTTATTTAGTAGGTTTTGTGATGTGAGCCCCTGATCCAATTGATGTGGAACGGGGTACTCGATGCGGAATACTTGCCAAGGAAAGTCTAGAAATTGCGAGACGCAACTCTTAATCTTTAGAATCCTTACCTTGGATTCGACAGTCTACTAAAATTAACCTAAGCTAATTTTAAACAAGCAAATCGAACCAAGATCAAGAATATAAAGTGATGCGAAAATCCAGAGTCGACATCAAAGTCAAGTCTATTGGGCCAAATGGAGATCCAAGCTCAAACTTGCCAAAATTAAATTAAATGGGTTAATAAGAATTAATTTGATTAAGGCCATTTAATTTAATTAAATCAAGGCCCAATTAATTCAAGGAGGATGGCCCAAATAATTAATTTGATGCAAAATTGATTTGATCAATTAATTATTTACATGCATGGCCGAGAATGATGTCATTGGAAATTTGTTGATCGGATTAATAAAGTGATCAGTGGGGATTCAAATTGATTTAGTTTTATCATGTAAGGTATTTTATTCAATTAGGATTCGTATTTCTTTTATAATTTCGGCTATATTCAAATATAGTGCAACCGAAATTATTTTCCTGCACCAATTCTAGTTCTTTTAGGATTTGGTTCTTGTAAGGAATCAATCTCTTGATTGAGTTCTAATTTTAATTGTTTTCTACTTCTTTTGTACTGGAAATTCAAACCTCCTATAACTATAAATAGGGGTTCAATTCTTATTATTCGACAGTTGATTTAAGTTGAAGAAAGTATTAGTTTATACTCTTAAATCACTCTCCTTTATTGAGCTTTCGTAATTTGCATGTTTTGTGAATTGCCATAAGTTTAGAAACTATAGGCTATTAGGTAATTGCTCTGCTTAATTGCATGCTTTGTTTCGACTCTTTATATTCTTGATCTTGGTTCGATTTGCGTGTTTAAAATTAGCTTAGGTTAATTTTAGTAGACTGTCGAATCCAAGGTAGGGATTCTAGAGGTTAAGAGCTGCATCTCGCAATTTCCAGACTTTCCTTGGCAAGTATTCTGCATCGAGTACCCCGTTCCACATCAATTGGATCAGGGGCTCACATCATTTTCGGGACAAGAACGGATGAGCCTATCATTCATAACCTAAATACTTGAAGTTGATGACTTCATATCCTAGCTAGAAGGGTGACATCCTTTATAGGAAGCTGTTTGGTGATAGGAACAGCATTGTTGAGTGTGATGGTCTGCTGCATTTTTACAAAAGGCAATGTTTCAATAAGTTTTTGATTTAATATCACTCTACATGGACTTAAGTTCCTTCCTTTGTCTTGGACTGCTCCTAAATTCATTTTAACGTCAAATATTCCCTTTTTCTTGTTTTGTTTCTGGTTCATCATTGAACATGAGTAATAGCTTTTTGGAGAATCTATTAGTATATGGTATTGTTTTTCTAATCTTTGTCATATGGCATGATTTAAGAATATGCTTGTTTCTAGACCCTTTTCTACTTAAAATTTTTTTTTCTGGTCGGTTTTTTTACTGCATAACCAATCTTTCTGGACTGCCCTTGTTGGACTACAATTAATTGCTCCGGAGTGCTTTTTTTTCATTTCCAGTAGCATTTGGTTCTATTTCTATTCTTTCACACTGCATTCAATATTACTCTAATTATTCAGTTTATAATTATCTCGGGTCAATATTACTTTCAAATTATTAATTACAATGTAGTTTCCTATTCTTTGTCACAACTGCATTCACTATTTAATACAATAGTAAAATTAATAGAAGGGAAGCACTTCGTTTATTTACTACCCATTATGTTAATTTTTGGAATTTTTAAAAAAATTCCCGTGAATAAATTTTTGTTACTTGTTTAAAATAAATAAAATCAAATTTGAGTCGAAATTGAATAGAAGGTTAAAAAATTTTAAAAAAAGTTTTCGGAAAAATTTGATCTGAAACTCATGTTCTTTACCTTGGTCAGAGTTCTGGGTTGAAACCAAAACTTAGAACCTTGTTTCTTACAAATGGGCTAAAACTCATTTGGGATGAGTTCTGGTTTCAAACCAGGACTCAGTCCATGGTAAAGAACATGCCCTAAAGAACAAGATTTTCACAACTACGGGTTCCATTCCATTCAATTCAAGACTTCATTTTTTAATCTTCAATCTCTTTTTTTTTTGCCCTAAATCCTCTCTGCCCTAAGTTCTAATGAAGACCTCTTTGAACTTTGAAGCTTCGACTGGAGGCGCTCGAGGACTACTGGAGCTTCATCGGATTAACGCTGAAGTTGCTGAACTTAGCGCTGGAGCTGCGTTGTTCAACTTCTTTGGGTTGCTGCAGCTGGACTGCTAGAGCTGGACTTGTTTGACTTCTTTGGGTTCTTCACTTCACGCTTCTTTGAACTGTAAGTAGTAAGTAAGTATTGAGTTGATTACTTTCTTTAACATGTTTTCCATTTTTGTTACTGAGTTGACTGTTGATCTCAGAATGAAGTATAATTATTGAGATATGAGATTTGACATTTTTATTGTGGTTTTTATTGAACAATTATGAGTTTGTATGAGACTCATTGAGTTTATGATATAATTATAGTTAAATACGTGTGTATTTGCTATTTTTCGATTCTAGGATCCGATTGTAGGATTCCGATTCTAGGCATAAAACGATTCTATCCCAATTTCTGAGTTTAACAACCATGCTTGGAACCCCTTCGTTTCCCAGCTCTGTCTTAAAGCTTCTCTGAGTTGAGTGGAAGAAAGAGCTCACGGAGGAAGAAAATGGCGGATTTCACGACATCAACTCACAGAGCCAACTGGATTTTTACTCCCCAGGATATTGTATTTCACATCCTCTTCATTTTCTTTTAATTTTATTTTTGACTCTAAATTAGTTTTCTGTAGTTCTCATTGGTTTTCTTAGTTGACACATAAATCTTCAAAATTCGCAATCGTTTATTGTGAATCTCTGCTTATAATTTGGGTTTTAATTCAATGTTTTGTTATTTATTGGGTTGATTAAGTCGGATTCTGATGTTACTTCTGTATTAAAAGTAAAGTTTGCTACTTTTCATTTGGTTTTGGAATTCAATTGTTTGGGTCGAGAGACTGAAACAATGTGATGAGGGCATCCCAAGTCCACAGACAAGTGAGTCCGGAGAAGCTGAGGAGGTTCGGGTTCTACACCGAAGCCCAACAATGCTTCAAGATCCAAGCCCATATCAAAGGGATCCACTTGTAGACATCATTGGGCCAATGACCAGAAGCAGAGCAAAGAAGGTTCAAGAGACACTCAACAACCTTGTACAAGCTTGCCAACAGGATGCCCAATTGATAGTAGAAGCCAACGCCTTGGAGAACAAAGATGGAAAGGTTCAAATTGCAACTCTCCTTACAATTCTTGAAGAAGAGGCGCAATTCCCCAATCCACAATGAAGAGAAGGCTGTTTCTTGAAGTTCTTGAAGACGCCGGAAGGTTCTTGGACTTTAAAGAAACATTTCTTGAAGTTCTTGGTTTTTATTGAAAATCTTGAATTTCATATTTTGCAGAATCTTGAAGAATCTTGAAAATCTTGATTCCGAAATGATTCCGGGAGGTTCCAGAAGATTCCGGAAGCTCCCTTGATTAGGGCATCCCAAGTCCAGCAACAGGTCCACAAGCAAGTGAGTCCAGAGAAGCTGAGGTGGTTCGGGTTCTACACCGAGGTCCAACAATGCTTCAGGATCCAAGTCCATATCAAAGGGATCCACTTGTAGACATCATTGGGCCAATGACCAGAAGCAGAGCAAAGAAGGTTCAAGAGACACTCAACAACCTTGTCCAAGCCTGCCAACAGGATGATCAATTGATTGTAGAAGCCAACGCCTTGGAGAACAAAGACGGAAAGGTTCAAATTGCGACTCTCCTTACAATTCTTGAAGAAGAGGCGCAATTCCCCAATCCACAATGAAGAAGAAGGCTGTTTCTTGAAGTTCTTGAAGACGCTGGAAGGTTCTTGGACTTTAAAGAAACATTTCTTGAAGTTCTTGGTTTTTCTTAAAATTCTTGAATTTCATATTTTGCAGAATCTTGAAGAATCTTGAAATCTTGAAAATCTTGATTCCGAAATGATTCCGGGAGGTTCCAAAAGATTCCAGAAGCTCCCTACATCATTCCATAATGCGACATCAATATTGGGTCGACCCAACTCATGGAGTCCATTCCACAAAGTCGGCTAGCCCACAAAGAAGCCCATACGGCCAAGCCTAGTCCATTAGGGTTGGAAATTAAGGGTTAGGGTTTGGGGGGAAATAAGGGTTTGTGCAAGTTCCCTATTTTGCCCTTAGTTTAATTAGTTTCCAAAAAGGGTTCCTTCTTGATCTCCTTTTTGGAGTAGGATTTTTTATTCCTTTTCCTTATTGTTTTTAAGTTGTAAATTCGGCTGCCACTAAACTAAAAGGGGTGACCAAAATTTCCTTTCCTTTTCTTTTACCATTACCCACTTCTTTCAGGGTTTGGTATTGTAAAGGAAATCAATCTCTTGATTGGTTTCCAATTCTACTTCTTTTTCCTACTTCTTTTAGGTGATATTTTCGGCTGTTTCTTGCTTATAAATAGGCAGCCGCACCTCATTAATAAAACAAGTATTCAGATCATAAAACTATTAGTTTGAGTACTCTCCCTTTATTGCTTTATGTATTTTGCATGCTTGTAGTTTACATATTGCATGAAACTTAGCTAATTAGGTTAATTGCTCTACCTAATTATTCGCATGTTTCACTCTCCATACTTGGTTCGAAATTCTTAAGTAAACTTAGCTTAGGTTATTTTATTTTTGGTCTTTGAAATTCGGGTAAGTTAGAGCCTATACGAGCTACGCCGCTTAATCACACTTTCAGGGCAACTTTCATCCGCATGTGTACAACTGTCCACATCAATTGGTATCAGAGCTTAGGAGTGGTTTCGTGGCTGGAGAAGGTCGAAGTAACCCGACCGAATCTTTATCAGGTGTTTTCTTTTCCTTGTTAGTCTTGTTCGTCTTGAAATTCTTGGATTTAGAACGCATCTTCTTGGGGAAATTTTTTTTCTTTCAAGCTTTGAATTTCGGTTTTTGGTGCTGGTTACCCTTTCTTAAAATCGAAAATTCCTTAGAAAAATTGAACCAAATTTTAAAGTACTGAAAAACGCAACTTAGGGTTTTAATATTACCTTCTTTTTGCGAAAAGCTTGTACTGTTTTGGGGCTGTTTTTCTTACATTAAAATCGCATATCCCTTGTTATCAATTCACAAAGAAATTCGGACTTTAGAAATCAACTTAGGGTTCGGGTTTTTGGCTAAAACTAGGGTTTCAGTTTTTGGTTGTATTTTTAGTCGCCTTGCTTGCGACACTAGGGTTTGGAGAGACACTTTAGTGTTGCTGTTTTTGCGTCTAAATTGCTGGGTTCTTGCGACTATTTTTCTACCCCTCTTGTGCTGATTTTGTGAAAGTTTGTGAGTTTTTGCGGTTGATGTTAAGCAGCTCACCTTATCTGCGCATTGTGATTTGCATGCACTAGTTTGGATACCTCGTTTTGAATTCTTGAAAATATAGTGACTTCTTAAATTTGTGTCCTTGTACTGCTGAGATTATCCCTGGGAATTGGTTAGTGAGTCAAAATTGAACTTTGCTGGCCCTAGGGTTTTCTTTTCTTAAAATCGCATATTAGTAAGCTTTTGCGCCACTTAGGGGTTTTAAAATTCGTAATTGGGTTGTCTGCATATTGAAAGAATTAATAATTTGCTGGGATTGGTTTCTTTGATTACCTATTGGGTGGGTGATCTCTTCTTTGGGTAGTTTTAGGACTTTCCTAAAGTTGTTTCAACTCTGCTTATTTTTCTTGATTCTATTCAATTCTTGAATTGCCCTACTTTCAACTGCTAGTATATCTTTTCAAGCGACCTGAACATTTACTCTTGAATTATAGTTTGGATTTTGTCATCGTGCACACCCATCTTTTCTGAAATTTGAGGGCTTCACCCCGAAATTTCCTTGTTGTGTACCTCTTATCTGAACTATATTACAAATATCATTTGCGAAAAGATTTTTCAAACTCAAAATAGAACCAAGTATCTATTTTCAAAAATTTGTGCTTTTTCCTTAAGTATCATTGCTGTGTGTGAATTACTGTTTGCCTTATACATTTGTCAATACCGGGAGGTAGAGTGGAAAAAGGCTTGAGTAAACATACTATAAGGGCGCCACCCTAGAGTGAAACATGGTTTGTGTGTAGCTGTTAGGTGGGATACACTTGGGGACAAGGGGTAAGGTTACTACTACATTTTTCCTTGTTCTTAGCAGACAGATTTTCGCTTCTAACCGATGTCAGGAGGAGGTGCTTCTGCCCGTTCTTAGCAAATACTGGCTGCAATAGCGCAACTCTCTGCGCGATTTGCTACCCTCACGGAGGAGGTCGCTGAATTACGCACTGAACGAGAACAACGGCGTACAGAGTCAGAGGATGATATGGCCACACCTGACAACAATGCCGCTGCCAAGCCTTTCGAGGGTCTCAGTCAATGCAAAATGACTATTCCACCGTTCGCCGGCGGTACAAATCTGGAGGATTATCTAGACTGGGAGATGAAAATGGAGCGCATCTTCGAGCTTCATGCGATCCCAGAACACAAGAAGGTCCCACTCGCGGTGGTACATTTCACGGACTATGCCCTGGTCTGGTGGAATCAAGAGATGGACCAGCGAAGGAATACGCGTCCCATGCGGGCCCGTGCTCCGCCTCTAACTTGGTTTGATTTGACTACTACTATGCGTAGAACTTTTGTTCCTGATTATTATTTTAGAGAATTGTATAGGAAATTACATACTCTTGTACAAGGTTCTTTATCTGTAGACGCATATTATAGAAAGTTAGAGATGGCCAAAATTAGGGCAAATGTACAGGAAGATGAAGCTGCTTCAATGGCTCGTTTTCTTAATGGCCTAAACAGGGGTATAGCATTAGCCGTTGAACTTCAGAATGCTACAACTCTGACGGACATGTTGCACAAAGCTCGGGTCATGGAGGAATACCTGAAGACCATTCCACTCGTCCGGACACCTACCAGCGCCCCACCGGCCTGGAGAAAGAATCCGGTTTACTCTCCACCAGCTAAGAAGCCGTTTACGTCAGAAAGGAATGCTATAGTCCCTGCCACCACCTCGTCTTCATCCCAATCCAGAACGCCATCAACACCTCGGCAATCCATCAGCAATGTCACTTGCCACAAATGCTCAGGCCGTGGCCACTACATGCGCGATTGCCCTAACATCCGGAAGGTCTTATTGGGGCAAGATGGTGAGTACATTTCCGAAGAGGATGAAGAAGAAGATCAAACTGTTGACCCCTTGCAGGAGTTAACTGACAGCACTCCGTCTGCACCAGTGGAGCAATTTGAGTTCATCGAGGAGGATCCCAATCAGAACTTGGTTACTCGCACCTTGACTACAGCTGCTGTTCAGGATACATCTCAACGGCCAAACATCTTCCACGCCAGGACTAAGGTAAATGGGAAGTTGTGTGTTCTGATTATTGATGGAGGGAGCTGCATGAACGTGGCCAGCGAATATATGGTCGAAAAACTGAAGCTCCCCATACTCAACCATCCACGTCCTTATCGGCTACAATGGCTCGACAACTCAGACGGCTACAGAGTCACCAAGCAGGTAAGCGTACCATGATGGAGTCGCCAACACTTACTCGGTCTGCCAGGCGGGCAAGATCCACACGTTCCTCCTTATACCACCTATTGAAGTGCAATCGGAAGCAATCTGCATGAAGGAAGCCATCGCCAAATGGGAAGCTGAAAGGCGCATAGATAAGGGGAAGGGGAAAGAACTTGTAATGGGTAGTAAGGCGAACTCTGATAAGCCTAACAGGAAGAAGTTAAAGGTAGCTGTTTCGCTACAGTAGGGGAAATAGGCCAAGTGTTAGATAACAAAGGTGATGTACTAGTTTTAGTATGTAAAGATACTTGTGCTAACCCTGAAGATATCTCTCGGGATATCCCTGTAGAAGTTGATTGTTTGTTGCAGGAATTCAAATATGTCTTTCCAGAAGAGCTGCGCAGGATTGCCGCCTCTGCGTAGGATTGAACATCAAATCGACTTCATACCTGGCGCACCTATTCCAAATCGACCTGCCTACAAAGCAAATCCGGAGGAAACAAAGGAGTTGCAAAAGCAGATCGACAAGCTTTTGGCTAACGGTCAGGTAAGGGAATCTCTAAGTCCTTGTGCTGTACCTGTAATTCTAGTCCCTAAGAAAGATGGTACATGGAGAATGTGTGTTGATTGTAGAGCTGTTAATAAGATAACAATCAAGTATAGGCATCCTATCCCTAGGCTTGATGACATGTTAGAAGATTTGTATGGCTCCACAATTTACACTAAAATAGATCTTACACAGGGCTATCATCAAATTCGCATGAGGGAGGGGGATGAATGGAAAACTGCTTTTAAAACTAAGTTTAGTTTGTATGAGTGGTTAGTCATGCCCTTCGGCCTAACAAATGCACCTAGTACTTTTATGCGATTAATGAATCATGTGCTTAGAAAGTTCATAGGGAAATTTGTTGTGGTTTATTTTGATGATATCTTGATCTATTCCAGAGACATGAAATCACATGTAGAACATATTCGCTTGGTATTAATTGAATTACGTGCTAATAAGTTGTATGCCAATGTGAAGAAATGTACTTTCTGTGTTTCAGAAGTTATCTTTCTCGGTTTTGTGGTCTCTAAAGATGGTGTCAAAGTTGACGACGCCAAGGTGAAAGCCATTAGGGAGTGGCCCACACCAACCTCGGCCGCACAGGTAAGGTCTTTCCACGGTTTGGCTGGATTTTACCGACGGTTTGTGAAGGATTTTTCCACCAAAGCAGCGCCTCTCAATGATTTGTGCAAAAAGAATGTTCCATTCGTGTGGGGGCAAGCTCAGGAAAACGCCTTTACGGTTCTTAAGCATGATCTCACTCATGCACCTGTTTTAGCATTACCTGATTTTGATAAAGTGTTTGAACTAATGTGTGATGCATCAGGTATAGGAATTGGCGCAGTTTTAATGCAGGAACGCAAGCCAATCGCCTATTTCAGTGAGAAGTTAAAAGGGGCTGCCTTAAATTATCCAACTTACGATAAGGAGCTCTATGCAGTGGTCCGTGCTTTTGAGACTTGGTCACATTATTTAATGGCCAAGGAATTTGTTGTTCACAGTGATCACGAGTCCCTTAAACACTTAAAGGGACAGAATAAATTAAATAGACGTCATGCTAAATGTGTTAATTTTATTGAAACTTTTCCTTACATTATTAAGTATAAGAAAGGTAAAGATAATTTAGTTGCTGACGCTCTATCTCGCAGGTATGAAATTCTGGCTGTTTTAGATCATTCTTTGCTGGGATTTGCATATCTAAAAGATTTGTATGCTTCTGATAGTGATTTTTCG